>CM073125.1:14131906-14534406 GCA_037039145.1 Fundulus diaphanus
GGGGGTACGGGGCAAATACTTTTTCACTGCACTAGACAGTCATAGTGAATAAATTAGAATTGGCATTCCAATGAGACTCGTGAGTCAAATTAAAAGTACCTTTTGTAAATAACCTTTAAGAAGGTTTTAATCATACTTTTCATCAAGCCCACATATCGATTAACAATGTTTTTGTCAGAAGAAATATTCTAATCTTAAATGTCATGTTTTCTTAACCTGTAAGTGGAAAAAAAACATAATTATTAACAGAAGTAAAGGTTTGAAAACATCAGACTGTGTAATTCATTTATACAATGTGTTTCTCTTAGGGAAATTAGGGAATTAAATAAATGCTTTTTGGGCACATCAACAACCTTTTTAATGATATTATAAGTTATTAAATATGACTGCAAAGAAACAGGTAGAATGCTAATAAATGCTAGCAAAATAGAGTTAAAATCACTTTATGACATACAGTATGTTCTATAGAATACATTAAAGCAGAAAACATAACTTCAGTTTTGTACTTCTTGGATCTTGTTCTCTCTGTCTAAAATGTGTTCCTGTGCCTGATTCACTGCAGCTCATCTGTTTTTCATACATAGAATAAAAACAAATCAGCCAGGAATCTGCTCCTTTCTTTGACATAAATGTTTGGGGTCAGAACAGACATGTCGTGGGTCACTCATCAGAAAAAAACTTTGCTAACATTTTCTGTCTCGAATGCTAGTATAAAACAAGCAATGCAAAGTTTGCTTTCATACTTTTATATCTTTTATGTGAACATAATTGAGTTTGTACATTGAAGACTGCCATTTCTGAATGAAGGTGATATTTAGCAGCTTTTAGTGAAATTCTGCAATTATGACTTGAATTTTGATCTGGAGTTTTACTTTGATTGACACAGCTGTAATTTGTAAGGACAAATTGGCAGTTTGACTGTTCACTTTGACAGGAAATAGTGCAGCATTTTTATTTGAGCAGTCAAAGTCATGCAGCAGATCATAGATGTCTTAATGGTTTTGAATTTTTAAATAATTTTCTCGTTTTTTTTTGGCCTCGACTTAAAGAAAACATTTCTTAAAAACATAAAATGTGTAATAAAACAACTATTATAATCTATTAGAATCTAGAACAGCTTGCAGCGGCGGTTTAGAACAGACACTTATTTTAATTCATTTTTACACAAGTAAACAAAACAAAACAGATTTATGGGTTGCAGTACATTTAGAAAAATAAGGTTATAGAAAAAAAAGTCCTCTACAGTGTTCCCAGCACAAAGGTGATAGAGGATAACTTCTCTCCATTTGTCTCTCACATACTGTGATGGCTTCTCTATTGATTGATGTTTTTTTTTTAATCCATCTGCTCTTTTTCTGAGAGCCCTCAGGGTTGAGTGATGGCACCTGCTGTGTCTCTCATCGACCTGACAGCATTTCAAGGTTTTTCCACAAATCCCCAATGTGTGCTCCAACAGTCTCCAAAGCATCCACCCTGATGGTCAAAGCCCTACCGGTTGATATATAGTTGCAATATTGTCTTCAGCAGGAGACGGAGATTGATGTGACTGGATCAATGTGGATTATAGGCACAGTGGATAACAACTTTCACTGTGAACAAAAAAGACGTGTGACATCTAGAATATGTTGTCAGTGCTCAGAGGCATTACCTGCATTCTCACCTTGCATAGTCTTAACTACACTGTGGAGAGTCAACATGCTTGTCAAAACATCCTAAAAGCCTCACAAACTTTCAGCAAACTTTTAAAATGACGCAAAAAAGAACATGCAATCAGACGTGTTTCCATTTACCGGTTTGTATAAAAAAATTTTATTTTTATTTTTTTATTATAGTGTCCTGTCTGGCAATGAGTCAATAAGAATTTTTGTTTTAATGCAAAAAAGAGCCCAACAGATTTTACTTTCACAAGTGGAGCCATACCGCATGCGCCATAGTGCTGCGCTGGATTTATATATGCAAGAAGCTTTATTTCAATCTGAAAAACTCACACGGAAAGAAAAAGACAATTAGAAAAATTTTATTGATGCAATTATTTTAAGATTTTGGCGCTCAGACCTCGGCAGGAAACATTAGCGCTGAATTTTACTTTAATATGCATAAGCAGGTGTATGAGAACAGGGATCTTTCCCCCCAGGCCTGAAACTGTTGGTGGGGTGGAGATAGACGAAGTTGGTTCAGTCCATAGAGGCTGGTTGGCGAGACGATCTGCTTGAGCTATATTGGTGAGATCCAGTAGACTGCGAGAGCTGATACTAGTGCTTCACTCAGGGACCCAGAAAGATAGATGTCCAGTTTGGATAAACACACAGGTTGCATGAACCTGTCCATGATGAGCAAGCATGAAGCAACAGTGGAGAGGAAAAACTCCCCTTTGGGAAGAAACCTCTGGCAGAACCAGGCTCAAGATGGCGGTCTTCTGCCAGACCGATTTAGATGTGACAGGGAATGCAGTAAGGTTCCGGGAGGAATTACACTCTGATAGGGACGAGGTTGAAGGAGCACCATGGAAAAGCCAGATGGAGCTTAAATACGATGGTGGAGAAGGGGATGGAGGTGGGTTGAATCAGGGTCATCTGAGTCCAAATCAGACATTGGCCAACCACTGCTTGCGCTTTGGCTGGGTAGCAGGCTGAGACGTGGATTTGAAGACCTTTTAAGATGAACTCTGGATGCTGATTGGGCTTCGTGGAGGTGCTGTTCAAAGCTGATTGGCTTGCGTCAGAGGCGAATGAGCCTCTGATTGGATGAAGTAATTCAGTTTCTTCAGTTGAATTTCCGCCTAGGCTTCATTATAATTAATGCAGGGAATATACCATGTTATATGGACACTGAAACAAAAAGGTAGAAGAGGAAAATATGGAGAGAAAAGGGAGAGAACGATACATCCACAGTCTGCTTCTTCACCTGCAAAGAGAGATATAAAAAGAACAGCACAACCAGCTGATAGAGTATTACAGGTACAAACAAGTAAAGCCTTGATATCATCACTGAAGAATATACAGTATTAATTAATATGACATGTATAAAATGACATCTGAAGATAATAGGGGTTTTCTGTATGGAAGTGAGTCTGTAAGTACCTGGATCCAAGCACCTGTAGGTGTGTGTGAGAGTGCGTTTGTGTATGTAAGGTTTATCCATAAGAAAACTGTTCAACAGTGGTTGTGAAGAGCCAAAGACCTGCCCCCCAGAGCACCGAGGCAGACAACAGGGGAACCAGAACCCCAGATGCCCGAAGGGACCCCCAGAGTAAAGGTGCCTAAGGGAAGCCAACACAGGAAACCCGCCAACAGCCACAATGCCGAAGCCCCCGGGAGCCGCAGGACGAGCCCGAGGATTCCGCCGGCAGCCAGCTACGGCGGAGCAGATCCGGCCATGGGCCCCAGGGACCCGAGGGTCCAGGGGTCCTGATCAAGGGCCAGGCCCCACGAAGCAGCCACCAGGAGCGTGCTGGCACTCGCCTGGGCACCCAGCCCCGCACACCGAGTACCACCAATGCACCACCAGCCCAAGGTGCCAGCCAGCGGAGGGGAGCAGGACTGGGGGATGGACTCCACACTTAGTGGAGACCTGAGATGTCCTGGGAGAGGGGGCAGTTCAAATTAACAAACAGAAAACTACATACACAGTCACATTCACTCGTTTCCACCGTAGTGCCCCCACATGCAAAAAAACGTGTTTCCATTTACCGGTTTGTAGCAAATTAACCAGGAGACACACTGGGTGATGTCGTCATATGTTGAAGTTGGCTGAAATAAACAGGAAGCACAGGTTGCTAACTAGTACAGAACACAGATCCGTCATGGAGCGAGGCTTTAATGAATATGCTGATTTTTTTTCTTCTTTTTTTTATGAATGAGACTTAGAAATGCTTGCGTCTCTTCGTCGGTACACGAGTACCTGTTGTTGCTTCCAGACTTGTTTTCGAGCATTATGGGAATTTTTGGGAAGATGCCGGCAGCAGAAACAGCTGTTCAGCCATGTGAGGTAAATGTTCTCTACGTCAGAACCGATTGGAAAAATGTGTTTCATCTCTTCTTTAGTGTATATACTGTTTTTTGAAAAAGTCAAAAACCACCTCAAGTGAGCATAATAAATTTAGTGAGTTAATTCAAATTTTGCTGTTTCCATCAACCTTTTCTAATGCAATACTTCAAAATGCGCTTTAAAAGTTAAAAGGATGTTATGAGATGATGTTTAAAATTTTTAAAATGCCAAAATATCTCTCCTTTGGTACTTTACAGGAGAGTTTTCACTCAATCAGTTGCTGTCATATTGTGGCTTTGTCTCCTGAAGTATGTATAAAGATGAGTTTCATCTTGTAGAATCAGATATTTTTCTCAGATCCTATTTTCCCTCAATTAGATAGTACCCTAACCTATTTTTTACCAGAGAGAGGACCAGGTGCTGTGCACTAAGTCCTTCCACTGCAGCAGAATTAGCCCAGGTCAACGTGTCAGAGCAAACCGGCATGAAAATAAAAACAATGGTTTTCAGCTGTCATGATGCAGCCTGGATGGCTGCACTCTGAGCATTTCCTGCCTCCTCCTTGCCCAGTGCAGCCCTGATTAGGATCACCTGTCAGGCTGCAATTAACTATGGACTGGCTCCACCTGCTCACACCACTATAGAACTCACCTCAGTCTGTTCCTCGTCGCCGGCTCGTCTTCAGTCATTACCAACACCAAGCCTGTCTAAGTCCAGTTCGCTTCTGTCTCCTTCACCACCAAGCCTGTCAGCTCCAGTTCTCGTCCGTCACGTCTTGCTTCCCGTCTGTCAAGCTAAGTACCTGTTGTGCTGCGCTGCTGGATTTGCTCCTTCGTAGTGATGGCGAGATGAAGCCTCATGAGGCATTGAACCACTTGAGCCAACTGGTTCGAGAAAGGGTTCATTTCTTGAAGCTTCATGTGCACACGACACCACCTACTGGCCAGGTGTATAATCACAGCCAGCTGTATCTTAACACGTGTGATGCATAGATTTTTTGTCTATTATGGCTCTTGGGAATGACTTCACAAAAGGATGTAGGACGAAATCATTTGTCTACATAAATTTTGTATACACATATGTGTATAATAAAATATTGTTTGAATGTATCCTCTGTGTGTAATTATTCCCAAAATAGTAGTGTCATGTGATATGGCATGTTGTGTAATAATGTTTTTCTGTGACTCTAGAAAAATGGCATAGGCTTAATCAGGCAGAGGACAGTGAAAGTGCTTATGGAACTAGGCAGGGGGTAGTGAATAGGCTAATGCTTGTTACTTGGATGATTTCATGCATTTTTATTAAGAAACAACCATTTCTCCACAGTTTTTGGTTTCAAACGATTTCTCTTTTTTGACACTACTTCTCCAGCCTTTGAAAAGACACGCTCACATGGCACAGATGATGCCGGGGTGCATAAATAAATAAGTGCAAGTTTGTACAGATTGGGGTACAGTGACCGATGATTAGCCCAGTACTCCAGGGGGTTCTCCAGCCTGCTTATGTTTGCCTCTGACAGGTAGCGCTGGACCTCTACGGTGGCATCTGCTGACACATTTTGAGTCCTCTTTGCCTCCATGACACTAGTGTCCAATCTTTGCCAAAGTCTGCTACCTAAATGGAAACCACAGGTCATGTTAGTAAGTGTTGTAATAGAAATAAGTAATCTCAAAATGTAATATAAAAGATTACCTCCACTGAATTCTTGAGGGGTGGAAGCCTGGGGAATCTGGTGAGTGTTCTCTTCTGTGTTGCGTCGGATGACGGTGGCACACTCTGAAGTCAAGCGCTTCACTGCTTCAGCAGCTTTTGTGTTGCTGAAAAATGCTATAAGTTTAAATCATGGGTCCAGGAGTGTAGCCAGCGACAAGATGCTCATTGACTGGAGCAGGTGCAGCTTCTCCCTGAGCTGTCTGATGAGCTGCTCTCCTATTTCCACTGCTACTGCAGGTGCCGACTTGGTGTCTTCCTCCTGAAGGGCTTTCTCTATCATCTTCAGGAGGGGGATAACTTTTGATGCCGACACGTGTTGTTCTGCAGAGAGCTCCGTGGTGGCGTCATAGAAAGGAGAGAGTAACGAAAGGCACGCTACAACAATGTCACACTCACTGGCAGTGAAAAAGGGAATGTCAGTGTGTAATCCAGCCAATGCCGCTCCTACTGGCTCCCTCAACTCCACCAGACGTTGCAGCATCAAGTAGGTGCTGTTCCATCTTGTTTCCACCTCCTGCATCAGCTTGGTTGCTTGCATGCCCAGCTGAAGCTGCACTTGTGTAAGCTTCTCCTTTAAAGATACAGAAGAGTAGGCCATTAAGTCACTGCAGTAGGAGTACAGACAAACTATTAACATTATATATTGGAATAAAAGAAAGGAGCATACCTTAGCAGTGGTGCTGCTTCTAAAGTAGCCAACCAGCTTCCTTGCTTTGGCCCGGAGGCCAGAGAGCACAGGGTGCTGGTCAAGCGCCCTCTTCACAATAAGATTGAGGGTGTGAGCAACACAAATGTGGTGGCGAAGCTTCAGCTCTCTCATGCATGCCACCATATCAGGAGCACCATCGGTGACCATGCATGTCACCTTACCTGAGATTCCCCATTCCTCCATCAGGGAGGCTTTCACACAAGCAATATTTTCAGCAGTGTGAGACTGGGGGAATGCCTGCACTCCCAACAACACCGAGCTCAGCTTTTCGTTCTCCTCCACAAAGTGGCATGTCACTGCCAGGTAGGCATCCATGTTGATGGATGTCCACATATCTGATGTAAGGCTAACAGCAGCCACCTTCTCTACTTTAGCCTTAGCGTGCTCCTTAGCAGACTCACATTTGGCCTCCACCATGGCCTTCAGAGCCTAAAGGAAAAAAAATATATATATTGCTGAATTGTGACACATACAATAATGTAGTCATTCGTTTCATGTATGGACCCACACATACCTGCCTTGTAGGGAGAACATAATTGGGATTCAGCTTAGACACAAATGTCCTGAATCCAACGTCATCCACAATAGTGAAAGGCTGGGTATCCTTCACTATCATGGAGACTAGAGCTTCATCCAGCTCTTGTTTTCTGGTGGCTGGTTAAAAGGGAATAAATACAGTGTCTGTTACCTGTCTTTATTTGCACAATAAGCAAACATCAGCATGCAAAAATTGTGATAGTGTGTTTGTAATATAGTAATGAAATACCTTGGCTGGGTGAAGCTCCAGTTTCATCCCTATTCTCATGCAAGGCACGGTAGTGCCTTAGCATGGATGAGGTGTTATTATTGTACCCCAACTCCTTGGAGCACAATAAACACCTCACCTTCACAGAAAATAAGAAACAGTGAAAAATACAGTTCCTCATAAGCAAACCTAATGCATCTGCAAATGTTCAGTTCACCTTACCTTGTTAGGGCTTATCAAATCAAAATGTTCCCACATAGGGGAAATCCTCCTCTTTCTCGCCGGCTCCATCCTACCCCTATCCTGTCCTCGCACTCCTAAATCTCCTATTTATCTATCTCTCTCCTAAACTCTCCAAACACCAAACTAACTGTCTCAAACTAAATAACCACTATCCAAACTCTGCTATCCAAACTATCCAAACTCTATCCACTCTCTCAACTGACCGCAACTCACCTACAACAACCCACATTTTGAATGGAGCCTGTGGGGTTTCTTTTTTTTTTTTTTTTTTTTTTTTTTTTTCCAGTGTCCTGTCTAGCAATGTGGCAATAAAAATTGATATCTTAATGCCAAATAGAGCTCGGCAAATTTTACTTTCACAAGTGGAGCAAACAGCTTTCGCCATAATGCTCCGCTTGATTTGTGCGTGTAAATAGCTTTATTGTGATTCCTGCAGGGAGAATTTCAAATTATATGGACACTACAATGGGAAAGTAGGAGAGTAAAAGAAAAACAAGAAGAGAAAAAAAAGAGAAAGAAAAGGGTGAAAGAAAGAAGAGATAGAAGGAAGAGAATGATAAAACGTCCTCTGTCTGCTCCATCACCTGGAAAGAGACACAAAAACAACAGCACAACCAACAGACATAAAGCAACAGATACAATCGTGTAACACCTTGATACCATTGCTAAATCATATGTATTATTATTTAAGCTGACATGTGTAATGTGATACCTAAAAAAGAAAGTAAAAGAAAGTAAATAAATAAATTATAGCCTTTCTGTATATAAGTGAACATTTAATACCTGGGACCCAGCACCTGTAGGAGTTTGTGAAAGTGCACTAGTTTAGGTGAAAATTATCCAGAAGGAAATATATTGATAGTGATTGTGGAGAACCGAAGACCCACCTTCCCTGAGCACAGAGGCAGGAGTCAGGGGACCCGTAACCCCGGACTGCCAAAGGGGCCACCAAAGCAGTGCGCCCGAGAGGGGCCTTCACAGGAAATCTGCAACCCCCCCGAGGAAAGAGGAGAGCCTGTGGGGTTTCTAAAGCTGTCAAACCCCGCACCAAAATCTGAGCCACTTCCCGAAGCAGTCACGTGGTACAGCCGGGCAGCGAGGCTTCGGACGTCATCGTTTTCGGCTCCTCCCCTAAATGAAGCAAGCTTCGATACGCGCATTACGGAAACGCCCCCTCCATTACTCGACACACGCCTCGAAGCCTCGGCACATAACGTAACATCACTACTCCTTCGGCTTCGTTGTCTTCTGGGGTCCGTTCTTCGTACGTCGCTAACTCAGTTAGCAGGATTTCATTGTTGACGATTTGGCATGATCTTGGATCGTTTGGTTCTTCGAAAGACATGTCGGACTTGCTGTCATAGCAACAGGTGCGCTAAATTAAGCCTGCTCGCGAGCAGGCTTATTTCATGTAAACAAGATTAGATTGCAGCTTTATAAGGGGAGGAGATAGGGAAGTCTGTCTGCCGTAGCCATGTCTTGTCCGTTTTTAAGACAGCAACCTGTTGCGGAAGGTGCAAGAATAATTCGCCGAGCTTTTCGAATATTTCGCGTATTGCGAGACAGACAGGATCCTTTAGCGCAGCACGACAGTGTGATTTTTGAAAGATATCGTTTTTCCCGTGAGGGCGTTATGTACATAATTAATTTGTTGGAACCACACATTAAGTGTTCAACACGGAGGAGTCGGGCTTTGACAACTGCGCAGACTGTGTGCGTTGCCCTCAGATTTTTTGCGAGTGGCACTTTTCTGTACACCATTGGCGATGCAGAGAACTTGGTGAAGAGTGCTGTCTGTCGTGCCATTCGCAAAGTGTACCTGGCACTGAAGCCGTTTTTAGGGGTTTTTGTGGCATTTCCAAGCCACTTAAGACCCCAGGTTGTAAAGCAGAATTTTTATGCTATTGCAGGTACATTTTTATTCGTTAATGAAATGCAATCATGACCATGCCAAAAGTATTACCTACAGCATGTCTTTCAGGCTTCCCTAATGTGATTGGTGCCATAGACTGCACACACATCCCCATCAAGGCCCCACCAGGCCCAAATGAAGGGGATTTTGTAAATCGAAAGGGGTTTCACAGTGTAAATGTGCAGGTAAGTTACTGTACAATTTAATTTTCCAGATTAGCAATATTAGTTTTTTTAAAAAAAGGAATGGAATCAAAAGTTATGTAGTTGACTGACAAAAATCTCTTAGATGGTGTGTGACTCTATGCATCTGATCACAAATGTGGAGACAAAATGGCCAGGATCAGTTCATGACTCGAGGATTTTCCGAGAGTCACATTTATTTACATTATTTGAACGTGGTAAGGAAACAAATGTCAGGGTCACAGTATTAAACACACTTATGATGAGCCTAACAAAATTGCATTTTCCATTACAGGGGATTTTGACGGGATCCTGCTTGGAGACAGGGGCTATGCCTGCAGGCAGTATTTTATGACGCCCTTCCCTGACCCAAACCCTGGACCACAAACCCGATATAATGCTGCTCTAGCCAGGACAAGGGCACGCATTGAAATGACGTTTGGACAACTGAAGCAAAGATTTCAGTGTCTGAAAAGTCTGAGGGTTGCACCTGACAGGGCCTGTGACATTATTGTTGCATGCGTCATATTGCACAACATTGCCACCATCAGAAAGGAGAGGATCCCTGTGGTGGGGGTGCAGCCTGATGATGACGACCTCCAGCCAGTGCACTTGGACCAACCTAGTGGCAGAGCTGCGCGGGACAGAATTGTGGAGCACCATTTTTGAATGTTTAATAAAAAAAAAGACAACACACATATGCTTAGTTCCTGTAGTTTTATTTAAGTGATTAGTCTTTATGGAGAACTGCCAGCAAGTCATCTTTTGCCTGCAATAAGAGATAGTTATGTAAAGTTGGCAATACTACTGTGTCAAATGGTGTATTTGCACTTACTTTGAAGTTTCTGTTTAAGCAACTCGATCTGTAGGGAAATTTTTCTCTTTCTCAATTTGTCAAGTTGAATTTCTCCTCTCAATTTGCGTTTTTTTAAATCCACATATTCAATTTTTTGTTTAAGATGCCTCTTGTAAAGGGAACGGATGTCACCCTGTGTCATTTTGGGAATGAAAAAGACAGTCAAAACATGCCTTATGCAGCAAAAGTAAAAGTACAACACTGTCCACCTCTGTATCAGTTGCTTGTGCAGACTCTTCTTCAAGCCTTTCTCCAGCTATGGACTCCTGAAACTTACATTGAAGGCAGAAAGAATAGGTACACAAGTATACACAAATTAGTGTAAAGTTATTTATGCACTTACAGGTTCTTCCTCCAAGGGACAGTCTTCTGAGAGGGTTTCTTCACTGTCCTGTGCAATAGAAATAAATGGGTGTTATAAAGTGTTAAATTTTCTTCCCTTTATGCAAGTTGGAAAAAGTATACAACTTACCGCATATGCCTCAGCCACCGCTTGCTTGGGAACAGGTAAAAGTCTTGGTGTATTTTGTAAAACTGCACAAAAGGGGGGGGGGGGGGGTGGGGGGGGGGTTGTAATTAGAATGAACTCCACTGAAAAAAAAGTATAATGTGAACATTAACTCAGAGAAAAATTTAATTTTAACAAAAAGTTTCGAAGTTTGCATTTTCACAAAATGGTTGAAATTACTGTAACAGCCATTTGAATTATACTACATTTAGTTTAATCGCAACAAATAACGTTACAGTGTACTAAGAGAAAGCTCATTTAGCCTACCAGTAATGAATGTGTTGCTGCCACTGGTCCCTGGCCTTGGGTCTGAGGAGGAGCTGCCCCCGGGGATGCCCTCCACAATGGCTCGGTGTTCATTTAATCCAAGGGCCAGCTCCTCTGCTGGGGTATAGTGTGGTGGTGCAGGACCTCCACCCGTTTTTTTTTTCAGCCTTTTTCTTGGTGGCTGTTAGAAACAAATCATTTAACAGTGGCTTTTAAATATGAAGAAGTTGCTTTTAAAAATAAAGTATAATAATTAAATGCTACCATTTTGGAGAATATTCTTGTATTTGACTTTTACTTGTTCCCATGTTCTAGTGGGTCCCGTGGAGGCTCTGACATAAAAACAAAGCAAAGATGAAATTATTAAAATGCAAAAATACATACTGTAGAAAGTGATAGAAACATTTACCATGGACAGTACTTACGCATTAATTTGTCTGCTACTTTTTGCCAGCCCTCTCTCCTGGCTTTAGCGGCCTTTGATGTGTTTCCCGTCGTTTTAATTAACGACTCAAATTCTCCGTACCCTTCCATTATGAGCTCTTGTTCTGGCTGTGAGAAAAACTGAGCGCGTTCTTTGGCCATGCTGACCAGCCAATAGCAGCGTTGCTGATCATTGTTTCTACTATCGACACATTTCCCCTTTTAAACAAACGCATGAACGCGCAATCATCTCAGATAACTCAATCCAGCCATGCTAATCGTAAACAACAGGTGTGTTCGAAGAACCCAATTAGCCGGATCAGGATTAGCTGGATGAAATCAACTTGGATGTGTCATTTGATCTTGGATGTTTTAAGCAACGTACGAAGAACGGACCCCTGGTCTACAGTCCTGGTTCCGCAGCAGCCCAGCTCCTCCGGATTTCTCTCTGCTGCCCTGTGGGATTACCGCAGCATCTGAGTCCAAGGAACTCTGTCAAGCTCAGTTTGGATTTATCTGTTGCCCCATCATCCAAGGAACTCACTCGCTGCTGCACCACAGGGATTCACAGCAGTCCACCTCCAGATCCTGTCAGTTTCTCCGCTCCGTACCTGTCAGCAAGCTCCTGCACCCTTCAACTCCTGTCCGTTAACAGACTCTGGTTCTCATCATCCACTACCCACTGTTTGCAATAAACTCTCAAAACCAGCTCTGTGTGTGCGTGCTCTGTCCCGGTTCATCTAAGACAAATCATGACATCAGCAGTAAAATTATAATCAATGATTATGTCACAATAATCACATTCTATAACTTGTATATAGAGATAAATGTGTAACTGAAAGTAAAATGTAATTTAGTTCACCTAAACAGACTTCCATGTTTTAACCAACAGGAAGCAATAAGAGAGACAGCTGCAGGATTAAAATCTGGCGATCCAACAATAGAAGTTATAGTATACGGTGTTTACTCTGTGAAACTGTATTACCATCATTTCAAGGTCAAAAGACCTTCGTAGAGGTCTGATATTTCATGAATAAGCCTTATAGATTTCTCACATAAGACCATAAAACACATAGAGTTTTCAGAGATGGTGCTGTTGATCTGTGTCTAAGGATCCACCAGAATTGGGCTTGTTTTTATTTGTGTCTTAGAACATAATATATTTAAAACTGTAAAATATACCTTTGAATTAAGGATTTACTGTCACCTTCTGCACAGACAGTTGTAATCAGACATTGTACATTTTAAAGCTTTTGGAAAATATCTTGGAACTGAATTATTACTTTGAGAAAACTAAATCAAACTATCATGCTTTGCACTTTGTCTACAGAGCACTCCATCCAAAAGTTCCTGGTGAATGGAAACATATCACCTTCCTACCAGGGCCTTTTTCCTGGGGTAAAAAATATTCAGGGTTCTGAGAAGCTTCCCTGAACCACACTGTTAAAAAAGACTTACTGAAGAAGTCCCCATCAATTAATTTTTTAAAATTTTATTTATTTATTTAGTACATGGCAGCATTTTGGGTTTTCAGTTGAAAAATTGAAACAAGTCAGGGTGACAGACAATATACAATCCATGTTTTAGGCAACAGGGCAACTGTGGCTTGATGGGTTGAGTAGTTGTCTAGCAATCGGAAGGTTGTGGATTCGATTCCAGCTTCCCCTTTCCACCTGTCGATGTGCTCCTGGGCAAAGCACTTAACCCTAAGTTGCCTCCTGAGCTGCGTCTCAGTGTGTGGATGTGTGCGCATTAGTGAGAGCGATTGGGTGAATGTTGCTATAGTGTACAGTGCTTTGGGTGGCCAGCATGACTGGAAAAGCGCTATATAAGTTCAGTCCATTTAACAGCTGGCTAACCATTAGATGCTGATAAGGCAAAGTTGAACTTGCTCTAAAGCTAATTTGTGTCTGGACTAGATGTCATCATTTGCAGTCAAAATAAAAAAAACGGGCAATTTTAAATGAATAAAAAGTGTTCAGGTATTGTTTTTTTCCTAAAATGCGTTTACAATGTATTCTATTATTGTATATTCTATTACTATCTACTGGTTTTCTGAGTCCCCAGACGCCCCCACCCCCCCCAATAAAACAAAACTGCACCTTTCAGAGTGGCCTTTTATTATGGGCAGTCTAAGGCACACCTGTGAACTAATCATGGTCTCTAATCAGCATCTTGATATGGCACACCTGTGAGGTGGGATGGATTATCTCAGCAAAGGAGAAGTGCTCTCTATCACAGATTTAGACTGGTTTGAGGGAAATGGTGATATGGAAAAAGTTTTAGATCTTCGAGTTCATCTCATGAAAAATGGGAGCAAAACCAAAAGTGTTGCGTTTATATTTGTGTTGAGTATGTATATAAATATATATATATATATAGAGAGAGAGAGATATGTGTGTGTGTATGACCTGCCAAATATATTTATATTTAATATAATTGATTTACATAGGCTTATCATGATTACATGCATAAAACGCACAATATGTGTACTAATCAACAAGTTATTTATTCTTGCAAGTAAAGTAAAAAAGGGTTGAAGAAAACCAGTTTGAGCTTTGCAGTCATAGAAAACTTAATGTGATCACATAAAGGTTTTTGGACAAGATCGCTACAACACCCCCAGACTATTACTAGTCTGGACTCTGTACTAGTCCATTCTTTGACCATGCATTTCTCTTTTATTGATGTCCTTGTCTCTGGGTTTCTTGCAGCTGTTCCAAGCAGGGATAGCTGGTTGAGACTAGTTTTTTTAAAAATGTAATGGAGAATTGTGAGTTTTAGTGTGAGGGGTTGTTAATTGCTAAAGCTAGCATTTGCGATTTTTACAGAAGTTTCCCCAAGTCCCCTTTTTGCATAACCGTTGAAAGACCATTGTTCCTGCTTTCCCGCCCCTCAGGGAGATCACATGAAAACAAAAATCTCCCAAATTCACTCTGGCCTTCTTTTTTTCTAATGAGACCTTCCTCTTCTTCTCATAAACTTGTACATGGTTTGCTTCTTGCAACTCTCAGCCATGTATACGATGAGAGCAGCGGTGCTACAATGAACGGCTAACCACTAAGCTAACCAGACACATAAACACTAGAAGTGTACATGCGCAGCCAGCAAGCAGAAACTAACAAGGAATGTGCACGCACGCACACTGGCGATATGTGAGCGCATCAGAAAGATTGGTATGTGGGACAACCAATAGATAAGGCGATACCCTCAGAACTTGAGGGACAGAGGGAGGGGGGGGGTGAGAGCAGGACCAAAACTCTGACAATTCCCTGCCCTTTGGTGCGAATGACAGTGATTGGTCAGAGCTTTTACAGGCCTGCAGCTTCCACAGAGATTGATTTTTTAAACTCCTTTTTACATGGATGGAAGAACCCGGTATAACAAAAATTGTTTCTGAACAGGATTACCAACTATAGCTTTAATTACTGAGCTGGCAATTTTAATAAGGTATTTTGATGAATACTACTTGAAACAAAGACGCATGCGGTAAAAGTAAATACTCTGATGTAATCGTGAAAAATCACATGTGCAGAGGATAGTCATTTACCATTCATAGAAAGTTATTACTTTTTAAATTAGCCTTTCCAGTGGTGAGCGTGCGTGCGTGCATGCACACACACACACACACAATCATATTCAATTCATATTCAAGAATATTGCATCAGACCAATAAAAAAGCTAATTTTTTTAGAAATGGAAATGCAGAAATGGGGACTTAATGAAAAGTATGTTTAATACCATCTTAAAGGGACCATGCAATCACTGTAAATTATTATTTCATGTAGTTTATACTGTTGCAAATGTAATTCTCCAAAGAATTTTATTTAAAAAAATGTCACCTTTTTGTAGGTGGTTGTTCTGGTAGGGCAAATGTCCCTCCTCAGTAAAAGGGTTGGGTACGGTAATGGTATGTGGCTCTACATAGTTGACTTCAGTCTGATTGGCTGTTGGGAACCTTGTCAAACCCCCCACACCCACACACTCTCGCCCCCTCTATCCATACCTCTGTTCTCGGCGCAACACTCCATCACAAATCCATTATAATGGTATTATGGCTAGTGGAAGTATTTATGTTGCAGGATGTCAGACAGGCGAGGTCAAGCTGACCAAAGGCTTTAACCCAGTAACATGATTCATCATCCACACAATGGGACTGAAGTTCACGGTCCACTGCAGCAGGGAAGCGAGCTCTCCGCTGCAACACTCTCTGCCCTGCTGCTTCAGACAGTGCTCATACTTTTATCAAATGATAGCGCATTTAGAAATTAAATAAACTTATGGGTAATGGCAACCTTGTGTTCGCCATCTCCAGTGTTGGTAACAGTTTATTACTAAATCAGTTTGTTTGAAAACGTTCAGGATATAACTTCAGTAAAATGTGCTTAACATATGAACATAACGCTGTCTCATATTGGACCGCAGTGAAGTTAGTTTTAGGTTGGGTAATAGCATAGTAGCTATGCTAATTTAACAAGAAATTATTTTTTAATTGACATAAATGTAAATATGCTGGTTTAACATAAGGTGTTGGTGTTACTATTACTCAATTACAAGGGGTAAGTCCAACATAATCATTTGTTGGGTGAACATACAAAATTTATGGAAAGTATTTCCACCCAGTTATTACATGCTCATTTGGCAAAGGACAGTTTTGTTTAATGAAATTAATGTAAACATGCTGAATAAACAAAAGCTGACATTACCATTACTTAATTACAAGGGGTAACTCCAACTTAACTTTTTAAGTTTAGTTCAACATATTTATCCATGCTTGATTGTAGGTGACACAATTTAATGGGGTAGGAACAACTATACTTTAAAATGATACAAAACAACTAATTAATTGTGCCGATCCAACAAGACTGTAGCGCTTGACAATCACTAGTTGAGAGTCTTTTCAGTCATATGAAAATCAATAATTCAATAATTCAATTCTGACATCTATATTTGTTTTAAACAATGTAAAAAATTGTCAACCTAGTTTGTGACACTTGATATCAAGTCGGGGCGGAAAAACACCTAACAGCAAATAGGATTCCTTGAGGTTGAACTGTATTGCCCATGAAGAGGCAAACAAAGAAAACCATTGACTTTACAAAATAATTAAAAACAACAAAAAATAAAATTGCATTCTTCTGCGTCCATGAATTTGAAAAAAATAAACAGAATTCTCAAAATGTTTCTGTATACTAGAGACCTCTACTTATGTTGTAAATCTGTTTAATCTCATTATGAATTAAAAATGAAGAAGCATTATTTCCAGTGAATATTAAAGGTATATTATGCAACCGGGGTTGATTTTCCAGCGAGGCTCCCCCCAGAGGGCGAAAGTAAAAGTGCACTGTCGTAAATATGCTCAGCTGTTGTACTGGTTTCTCCGTCAAGCCAGGCGCAGTTGTTTTGAGCTTAGCAGACAGGCGAACGCAACGAAAAGTGGAAAAAACGGCAGTACAAACAATGACTAACACAGTTAAAGTATGAACATGCACACAGAGAGAGAGAAACCATTCCAATGCAGTGTTTCCCCTAGGAATTTGCTTACCGGACGATCGGCGGAGCGGAGCGGGGGGGAGACAAGCTTTGCGCGACGGAGCGGGGGGGAGACAAGCTTTGCGCGACCGGCGGAGCGGAGCGGGGGGGAGACAAGCTTTACGCCGATGACCGGCGGAGCGGATCGGGGGGGAGACAAGCTTTACGCCGATGACCGGCGGAGCGGAGCGGGGGGAGACAAGCTTTACGCCGATGACCAGCGGAGCGGAGCGGGGGGGAGACAAGCTTTGCGCGCATATCGAGTTATTTTTTATTTTATTTTTTTTTGGAATGTTGGGAGGCGGTAGCGTGAGGGAAACCCTACAATGTTACTTACAATCGCATCAGCAGAAACGCGAGGTCCGCGTCAGCCTTGCAACCTTCTCTTTCTTTTAGCTCTCGCCATTCGGAAAAAGCTTGCCCGATGTTCACCCGTGTACGACTCCTCTTTCTGTCCAGAGCCCTTGTCCTCTTTCTTGCCTTCTCCGACATGGGCTTTCGCTGTTTTGTCGCTGGTTCCGCCGTGATAACTGCACAGATATCGCCACTGCGCTAGCACCGAGCATGCGTTTCACTGGGGGCGTGTAGACCGACTCTCGCGATCTTGCACGAGATTCTGAGCCTGTGGGCGCGGGCCGAGGGCTCCTGCAATTGCAAGTGCGGTATTTCCCCCACAGACCACCAGGGCGGCCAAGAAAACCTGTGTTCAACCTGAAATGACTCATTCAATCATCCAAAACGGTATGGAACACATTAATTAACTGAAAAATGTTGCTTAGTATGCCTTTAATGCATTGAAATGGTTTATCTGACTTACTTTAACCCTGAATTTACTGCTTCAAATTTTTAACAGCGATGTGTCTCTATTTTCATATTCAGAATCAAACTTTCACGTTTTAAAAAAAATTCTAAGACAAATTTTATTTGCTTAAAATAATTCAATGTCAAAACATAAAGTATTAAAATTCAATTGATACATTATCAAGCAGTCAAACTTAACCGGGAAAATTCAGTGTTGATATATGCAGTCTGAAATTCAAATTGAAACAGCTGAGATCCTTGGGAAAAGCAATAGATTATAGATCAAGTCAAGCCAACACCCAGCCTTTTCATCAGGGCTTCACATAGCGCTGTTTTTTTTTTTAAATAAAATTTCAGCTCATTTTACATTAACACCTAATGAACAAACTGGATATTGGTTTGACTTGATGTAGAATTTAGTTGTTTTTATGAATGTCGGACAGCTAATTTTGCTGGTTGAATTTGGAATCTTAAAAATTCAGCAACTGAATTCTAAATCTTGTAATTTGACAAATATAATTTATTTTAATTTATTTTTTTAAACATAAAATCTGGATTTTGAATATGAAAAATCACTAATAAACATGAACCTTTAATTTCAGAATGAAAAAAATTTCAGATACACCATTTCTATGCAATAATATACAATGCTAAAAATTCCGTCTAATTTTAAACCGGTTATGAAGCATTATTCGTTGAAGTGGCAGATCAGCGAGATTTTTCTCACAGATGATGTCCACATAGCTATTTATTACTTCTGATATTTTTTTTCCGGTCTCCTACCCGCATCTCTCGTTTTTTGCGTTCGCAAAATCCATGGAATCAAAACGATCTCGCTAGGCGGATTTTCCCAGTGACGTCATACCATGAGTCGGCAACCCGGAAGTCGGCACCCGCGCTGTCTAAATCGAAAAAGTTGTTTTGCTATAACGGCTTTTTTACAAGATGCCTCGTCGTTGTGTCGCTATGCACTGTTCCCATGAAGACGGAAGATTGTATAAGTGGCCAAAGGACACACATAGAGGCCGTTTATGGACGAAATTCGTTCAGACAAAACGTGTTACCTTCAAAGTCAATCGGAAAGTTAGTACACTCCCACTTTTCTGCTATCGTCATTTTAAAGATGGCTGCTTTCTAAATTTAAAACAATATCAGTCAGGATACGCCAAAAGGTAAGTTGTAACATGATGACTTTATAGGCATACTCAGCATTTGATTTGGATTTTTCTCCCTTTTCCAATTATTCCCAGACTGCTTCTTACTTCCACGGCAGTACCAACTATTCACCTGTCACGCCCAACAGGGGGTGGTGGTGCGTCGTCAGAAGCTGCTTCATCTCCGGTGACCAGTACCCCTCGCTCCTCTCAATCTGCCTACGAAAAAAGGGAACACCAGCGCTTAATTGATGATGCTATAAATGAGTCTGCCATGTGGGGTAATATTGAACCCACAAATCTTGACTTGTCAGGCATTGAGCTTATTCAATCAGATTCCTGTTTCATTGATAAAGGTCAGTACGTGGAAATTTGGAAGCTCGATAATAAAGTAAAATAGGCCTAGCTACATTTATATATTTTGAAACTGAACCCAAGTCATAATTTTTTTTTTATTTGCAGCTGTTCAGACCACAAAGGTGAAACCACCAAAATGTGCCTCATGTAGTCAAAAGACACATGTAAGATCAAAGGCAATCCAGTGTTCAATGACAGATAGGGATCCGAAGCGGAAGAAACTGCCATCAGTTTTATATGAAGATGATTGGGTGAGTTTGTCTGAGGAGTCCAGTAGTGAGGAGGAGGATGAATTAATGGATTCAGATTATTGTTTAGACGATGATATGAGAGAGGAGGATGAAAATCTAAATCCTAAATTTCAAAAAGTGTCGTGAGTGGACCTTTTTGAAATATATACTGAATAAAATGCTATTGAAAATTATAGAGAGATTTTGACTTTCTTTTGTAAACTGCAGAGATGGTGATGGGCAGCCCTACAATAAACAATCAAAGTATATTGTTTTCGAGTCTGCACTCCTATCATTATTAGCAGTGTGTATATATTGCTGTAGACCAAATACATGCTATAAACAGGTAAATACTTTCTGACCTTTCAAATGTAAATTTAAAATTAAACAGTCAACAAGATAACACAAGTAAGTCTTTATTTTTAGGTTCAGGGAACTTTGTTGACAGTTCAAACAGCGTGTACTCGGTGTGGTAAAACCAACCAGTGGTCTAACCAGCCGTGTATCCGGATAGTGTCAATTTTGAACATTCTTCTTAGTGGGTGTGTACTGTTTACAGGAGCATTGCCATCCAAGTTTTTTCGAGCTCTCAGGTAACTGAATCAAGTGAACAACTACAGCAGGAAAGGTGATGTGCGGTAATGTCTGTACTGTAGTAATGATAATATTTTACCATTCCAGCCTCTTGAATATTCATTGCCAAACTCTACGGACCTTTTTTAACCATCAGTCACAGTATCTGCATAATACTGTGATACAGACTTGGAAGACTTCCCAGCAGAAGTTGATGTCAACTTTGGCTTCCAAGGAGCTTATTTTTGGAGGTGATGCCAGGTGTGACTCAATGGGTCACAGTGCTAAGTTTGGAAGCTACAGTCTCTTAGAATTGGAGAAAAACAAGATTATTTCTGTTCAACTAGTCCAGGTATGATAGCCGTTTCCATTATTAAACCCTAATCAAGTATAACCCATTTTATTTATCATTGGGTTAAATTACCACTTTTTCAGAGTAATGAAGTGCAGGGTAGTTACCACATGGAACTGGAAGGATTGAAAAGGTGTCGTGAGGATGGAAAGTGGATACGTGAGAATTGGCATGTTCCCCATTACTTTGATTGCTGGCATATTGTAAAAGATAATAATGATATAGTAAAAATAGTCAAATGTGAGTATTATAGTATACTTTACAGCCAAACTGTTCCATTCTCTTGCAGGATTGAGTAAGAAATTGGAACAGCTATCTAAGCGAAAATCTTATGAGCTAGTCAAAGATTGGATCAAAAGCCTTACATATCATCTGTATTGGTGTGCGATGTCATCAGAGCCAGGTAATGGTGAGGCTATCAAGGAAAAGTGGCTGACAGCTGTAGCTCACATGCAGAACGATCATGAAAAATGTACTCATGGTCCTATGATAAAGAAGTGGTTCACACCAGGTAAATACCAGTATTTTTTTTTCAATTCAATTCTGTCTAAATAATTCACAAATTATCTGGGGCCCATGGCCGGGTTCACCTCGGCGTAGCTGGCTGCCAGCAGAGCCCACGGGCTCGTCACCGCGGGCTCCTGGGGGCTTCAGCGCTGCGGCGGCTGGAGGCTGGAGGCTTTCCTTTGGGCCGTCTCCCCTCTTCCTCGGTGGCAGATTTCCTCGGTGCTCCGGGTTGGGGGTGGGGGGGATCTTTGGCTCTTCACAACCACTACATCTCTTTTTGCAGGTGATGAAGGTGACCGATGAAGTTTTGTCAGTCTCTCTCTTCTGTCTCCTCTTTCTTTCACCTTTTCTCCCTTTTTTTCTTTTCTCTCTCCTCCTCTACTTTATCATTGTAGTGTCCAGATAACATGAAATATTTCCTGCATAAATAATAAAACTATTTACATATTTAAATCAAGCAGAGCACTATGGCGAAAGCGATAATGCTCCACTTGTGAGAGTAAAATCTGTTGTGCTCTTTCTGGTTTAATTGCCAGACAGGACACTATTAAAAAAAAAGAAAGAAAAAAAAATCACAAATTATGATAATTGTTTTGTCTTACGTGGTACTTGCTATTTCAGGCACAGAAGTTTGTGAGGAGGTCATCAAGTTGATCACAAAGCAGTGTTTCCTTGTTGACATTACAAAGATGTCCTCTGTTGGACAAACAAGTGCGTTCGAGACGCTTCACAGCGTAGTCAACCACTTTGCCCCTAAGATGTACACATTTTCTTATGCTGGCATGAAGAGCAGGTTGGTTTGTCTCCACTTTTTTCAGATTTTGCTTATTATCTACAAACATATAGAAATTATATAACCACTATATAACTTCAGGATTTACCTAGCAGCCATGCATTACAATGAAAATGCTGGGCGACCTCAAGCAGTGACAAAAGCTGGAGACAAACAGTACAACTTGATCTTCCCAAAATACAAGAAGGGTGGATACGAAGTTAAAAAGGTCTTGGTACATGCAATTTGTTGAAAATTCCTGATTGATAAATTATAACTATCTAATGTAGTATTGGAACTTTTGATGGTAAGTATATTTTGAGTAATATAGATGTAAACATATCCTGTGTTATTTTAACCTCACCAATCAAAAAATAGTTATGAGAAACTTTACTCACTGCTGCTTTTTGTTTCAGACTATGTAGACGACTGTTTTGAGATGCTGCTAGCAGAGCTGGAGAAAATAAAAACTAAGCAGGTTGATGCAGCATCAGAGCCCCCATCACTGAGAAGTTCATTTGTGAAACCAACAAAGGAAGATGCCATCACTAGCTCATTCAGTCGATTTTCAAAAAGACCATGAAAGAATTTTATTAGTAATTGTTAATATAACATAATAAACAACAATTTTGTTTACATGAATGCTTTATATTTTATTCTTTTAGCTTGGGTACTTTTTTAACTGCCAACAGGTGACCTTTAAAGGTAAAATCATCTTCATGTCCTGGGGGTGGGAAGTGGGCCCTTATACAGCTGACTGCACACGAGGGTATCACAACCCTGGTATCTTTGCCTAAATAGTCCCAACACCATCTCACAAACTGTCTATAGGCTATATGCCTATACTTTGCGTGGGTGGGTCCCTCAAATGCTTTGCCTCTATACTGTTGCTTGTACTGGGACCAAGCAACCTGCAATGTCCAAGCATTTAGACACACCGCTTCCATGCCAGGATGGTCTGTGATACAGCCAGGGATTTCTCCATCCATATCCTCTCTGGCTTCTTCCAGCTTAGCAACAACCAAGCCGATTTCCTGGCAACAGATGCACTCTCTTGCAGAATCCATTATTGGCAGTGAGAACAGGAACACCTAAAAAACAAGATTGATTAATTGTACATTTGTATATGAATTACACACCATAACTGATTTGCTAAATTCACTATTAATGCATTTATGGTAAGTTGGAAATGGATTTACATTTCAGGAAATATTTAGTCCTTACTATTGCGCTGTGTATATTTTTGATAAATTATTATTTTTGACTTTTGTTATGCAAGTATGTAGGTAGGCTAAATATTAATGAACCTATACTGTTTATAAATTGTTGATAACTAGCACCTCATCATTGGGCCTAACTAGCCCAGGGCATAGATTCATTTTGAGTTGTGAATAACTGCTCATTCTTTTTAGTGACTTTATTGATAGTGGAGAAATTAATTTGTCACGTCGGCTCAATAATCAAAAGAAGGTGCCAAACGGAGTAAAAGGTGCATGGGGTATATACTACTACTACTGATACAACTACTGATACTACTAGTACTACTACTACTACTACTGATACTACTGCTACTACTACTGATACTACTACAACTACTACTGATACTACTACTACTACTGATAATACTACTACTACTACCACTACTACTGCTACTACTGTCACGTTGTCACGTCGGCTCAATAATCAAAAGAAGGTGCCAAACGGAGTAAAAGGTGCATGGGGTATATACAGTGCTTCCACATATATACAGTGGATCGAGGAAAACAATATATACTTTGAATTGTTTCTTATATGATGCCAATTACATTTGATGATAAAATATCAGATGCTGGATTCCTAACAAGACCAGACAGAACGCGGCTGCCCGATTTTTAACAAGCACGTCTAGACGTGAACACATTACCCCTGTGCTGTCGTCATTCCACTGGCTTCCAGTCCGTTTTAGAATTGATTTTAAACTGCTGCCGTTTGTTTTTGACGCCATTTATGGCTTGGCCCCCTCTTACTTGTCTGAGATTTAAACTTTTCGCAATTGTGGTAGAGCCTTGCGCTCCTCCTAATCACTGGTAAACTGGCATTTTAGCCATTAAATGTCTATGGTTCTAAAAGAAAATGATGTCAACATACGACAAAATTGTTGAACTGCGTAGTTAAAAGAAAAAACGTGTCCTACCATTCACCTAATCTCCCGACGTCCAATCTCCACTCCTTGTCCCAGGCCCGTCGCTAGAAGGCAAGCAAACCAAGCAATTGCTTGGGGCCCCAAGACAACGACTGGTTAAGAATAAAATGCAACGACAAACTGTGAGCGCCGCTTTGATAGTCAATGCAGTAAAGTGCAACGACACTGTTACCGGCAATACCGGAATCCCCCTCAAGGGGGCCCCTCTCAGTAGTCGCTGACAGCAGCTAGCCAGCCAGATTTGTAATCTCTGCTGCGGGAAAATATAAACGCTCTCCAGTCATAATGAAGCGGAGTTATGCGTCCGGAAGCCAAATAAGAAAGAAGAGAAAGGAAGAGGATGACAAGAAGAAACAAGATAGTGGTAAGTGATAAATTACACTGGATAAAATAGCTCTACTTGTCTTGTACAAATGGTGTAATGTCGCAGCAGGAAGGCTATCTTAGCAAAAATTTTTTATTATGTTAACTACCTGCCTGACGGCCCATGCTGCTTGTAGCAAACTAGCTTGTAACAAGTTAGCACAACTTTTTTCCGAACGAACGGAATATGGTTACATACTGTAATATGTTTATTATTATGAGAAGCCTCAATGACAGGTTTTCAAGATTGAAAGGTGTTTATGACCTTTATGACTTTAGGTTCTCAAAGGACAACATGAAGCAGACAATAAAGAATGGAATGCTTCATGAACGATGCAAAAAATTGGAACAAACCCTCCATGACATTGATGCTGATGACTTGGCACTTGAGATCAATTCATCTCTCCACACCTTTCCAGACCATGTAGCTACTACTTCCCCATTTGACATGCTTAATTACATAAACAGTGAGAAGCTACTGGATTTGTACAGTAATTTAAGCATTGCTTTGCGTCTGCTCCTGACTCTCCCTGTGTCAGTGGCCTCTGGTGAGAGGAGCTTTTCAGCTTTGAAGCTGATAAAAAATTACATGAGGTCCACTATGGACCAAGAAAGGCTCACAGGACTGGCACTTATGTCAATTGAGCGTGATGTTCGCCGGTCTTTGGACATGGAGGACATTGTGGTTGCCTTTGCTGAAGCCAAGGCTTGCAAACAGCAGTTTTAGATAATTTGCACATGATGGCCTGAAAGGTTAATCTTGTGTGTGTGTGTGTGTGTGTGTGTGTGTGTGTGTGTGTGTGTGTGTGTGTGTGTGTGTGTGTGTGTGTGTGTGTGTGTGTGTGTGTACTTGTATTTATGTTGGATTTTTAAATTACTATTACAACCTGCACTTTTTATAGGGTAGTTCACGCGTGACGTAACGCGTGACGTCCGCGCTACTTCCGGGTCCCGCTGGTAGGCAAAAACAGAGCTGCTCTCGTCTACAACATGACAAAACGGGTGATTTAGAGCGTACTTTTAGTTCGTTTATTTTTGTAATCTAAGCAATGCCTACGACTTGTTGTGCTCCCGGTTGCACACAGAGGCATTCCAAATCGTTGGATGTACGTTTCTGTCGTTTACCGAAGGAGGAAGGACGCAGAAAGAATTGGATATTTTCAATGAAAAGAGCGCAGGCAGATAATCCCAATGGACTGGGGGAGCGATCATACTACGACAGAATTTGCAGTCTACACTTCATCTCCGGTAAATACAACTTTATTCTGCTCTAGTCATTGTTCTGCTTAAATAGCGGCGGAGGGGAGATGGTGATCGCTACACGGGCCGCAGAAGCGGCTGCTACAGCAGCAGCAGCCATTGTCTGAAGCAGCAGCAGCAGCAGCGGCTTCTCCGGCCCGAGTAGTGTTTACGCAGCAGCGGCTACAGCTTATTTACTGCTGCTTACTTACTGCAGTAAGTAAGTAAGCTGCTAGCAGCAGCTTACTTACTGCTGCTTACTTACTGCTGCTAGCAGTAAGTAAGGTGCTGCTAGCAGCAGTAGCAGCAGCAGTAGCAGCAGTAAGCTGCTGCTGCTAGTACTTCTGTGTTTACGCTGCAATGTCGCCGACCCCGCCACCCATTTTAACAAGACAAAAACACCTAAATAATCCGTAGTGAAAAATGTTTTTTTTTAAACCTACCGGGCCTCTGCTGAGACGCGGTCTGTGTCCGACGCCGCTTTGTGCTGTTGCACAAACATGTCTGAACATCCATCCATCCATTTTCTGACCTCTTAATCCCTCATGGCGTCGCGGGCGTTGCTGGAGCCTTTTTCCTGATATAAAATAATTGTAGCCGTCCAGTGGTTTCAGGGGCTTTCGTGCTCTCTTGTCCGTACTGGCCTGCGTGTTTATAAAGCAGCTGTGTCGCGGTACGAAACCCCTGGCCAGCATTTCACAGACTCGCTCCGTCCCTTCAGGCTTTTGCTGTGTGGATCTGGCAATCTGATACCATCAACCATCAACTTACTCTTAAAACGATCTTGTAGTACGTTATCTAAAGAAGAAAAATACGTGGAGAACTCGTCAGTTTCTCTGTTTGCGTCGCCATTGTGTTCGTCTTTTGCCTACCGGTCCGGCGCGCATGCGCGAAAAACCCGCATCAAAACAATAACAATGAAATGGTCTATAGTTTGAACAATGCATCCTTTTTCTGAATAAGATGGCAGTGTTTTATTTTCTCACTTTGTGAGAACTGAAAAATGTTAATGTGAGTGTGTGTATGTGTTTGTGTGTGTGCGTGTGTGTTTAAGTATGTTGGGTTTAGTTATTGTGCACTTTTTAAAATTTATATTGGATTTTATGGTGTTCAAATGTTCAAAATGTTCAATAATGCACAGTATATATATGTAACAGCCTTATTTGCACTGTCAGCATTTTTTATTTATATAAAGTGTGGGTGAACCTAAACTGTATGGCTATGCTGTGGTTCCTGTAGGCTTTGCGTGCCAGGGGGGGGCTCCATGTCCATTTTGCTTGGGGCCTCCAAATTCCTTGAAACGGCCCTGCCTTGTCCGACTCTGAAGGCTGTTGTTCCTGCGCTGCCTTCTCTTCATCTGAGACATCTGGATCGAACATATGAGGCTCGAGACACAAATATTCTTCCTCCGACACATCAGAATCGTCACGTGGTAGGAATCGCTCGGTTGAAGTCGAAATTTCACTTTCAGACTTCTCGTCGTCGCTCTCGCATGTAATGCAGTAATCCGCCATGTTGAGATGAACGTTCACGACATGACGTCACGACTTCCGGGTTGGAGGGCGCTTGAAAAGTGATCAGAATATTTTCCGATTTTCTCTTAAATGTGAATTTTTTTTAAAAAAATCGGTGGTATATTTATTTGTTCATATTTTGCTACATATATACGTAAAGTTAAGTCAAACTGACGGACGCTTCATAACCGGTTTAAATTCAATATCAGATGAAACAGATTTACCTATACTTTAAAATACTCATACATGTCCTTGAATTCAAATAAAGTAACAATTTGAAGCACTGTTAGCACAGAAATAGATTAATGAAGAACAGAAGGCTTTACATTTTGGCAACAATTGGGAGCATTCAAACAAAAAACTGAAACATTTTAAAACACCATTATTGACTGAATGGCTCTCCACCTGCCTCCCCAAGATGACTCTGGGATACTTTCACAGTTCAAGACCCCTAACTGTCACCCAACAAAATATTAACGCGCAAGTAGGGTTTTCAGCACCTGGACTTTCTTAGACAACTTCTGTCCATCAAGTTTCTGCAGAGCTTCGGAAGTGTATTTCCATTCCGGGGGTAGCTAAGATTGAGTGCATAAACTAAAGCAAACAGCATTGCAACTGCTACTGGTACATTACCTAGCTCATTGAGGACATCTACCCCCTCCAAAATTATGCCCACAAATAACATGCGTTGCTATGGTCGTCAAGTGGCAGTTGGTAGAGTGCGCACTCTAGAAATTCAACAAATTCTTCTTCTCCAAATAACTTCTTCTCACTCGCTCAATTTTCAACCTATCCACATAAATTATACATCAAAACGTAGGAATGTTTGTCTGGATTCTGGAAATGTAACCATCATTGGTGTGGGATTTATAGATTTTTCGCAAATCACCTCAGAGCGACACTAACCCCAAACCTTCCCCATTCATTTCCTATGGGGCGGTTTTCAAAAATGACACCTGAAAATCTAAAACATCACATGTTTTCGCATCGTCGCTACTCTTAAACCGTTTGATGTACAGGTATGAGACTTTCACACATTCATGTCCAGACCCTTCTGGCGCTCATATAAAAGGAATTTTGTTGATAAATGTTACGGTTTTGCCGCAGGAACAATTTGTTCGGGAGTAGCGTTTTGGAAAAATGCTTAAACAGGATCAAACTTCCATCCCGCCAAATGAGGCACTTTTCTACATCGTCGCTACTCCTAAACTTTTTGATGTACAGGCATGAGACTTTCACACATTAATGTCCAGACCCTTCTGGCACTCATAAAAAAAGAATTTTGTCGATAGCTGTTAAGGTTTTGCCGCAGGAACAATTTGTTCGGGAGCAGCGAATGTGCAACATCCCGAAAACGCTTTGGAGCTTCATTCTTCCACATCATCCACTTTTTTACATCATCGCTGTGCCTACACCGATTTTTGTACAAACATAAAAATGAGCTCCATAGTCCTCAAAAGCCTGCTGATACTCACAGTGAAAGAATTATTTTGATATCTCTTATACTTTTTCAGCTACAGCGATTTGTTCGGGAACCTTTTTAGAGGATTTCTGATATTCCATAAAAATCACCTTTATATCATAATTTTTCACGCCTTTATTAAACTTTTTCCAGCAAAAACCGATAGCCTGTCTTCTTCCTCTATCCGTTACGAAATAAACGCAGAAAAAATTACGTCTCTACCATTTACGGATCAGGAGATATGGAGCGTTGTTCGGGGCAAAGTTCTCCATTATAATCCAATGGGACTTATTGTGAGCAAAGTCTCTGCACTTCGGTAGACGGGCCCGCTGCAGGTGTGAGTGAGTTTCCATGACGACGGAACTCTGAGAGCCAGAGGGAGACTCTTCATTGGGATAGAATGGCAACTTTCAACGCTCACTGCAGCGGCTGTGATTAATGTAGGAATCTGAAATTCGCACAGTCACTTCCTCTTAACATTTTAAAATTTTCATGTGACTTTCAGCCATGTGTCACTTTTCTGTCCCATTTTGGATTTCACATGCTTTCCTATTGGGCCTTTGCTTCCAACAGGACCTGGCATGAGGCCCAGAGATGACCCAATTGGCCAATACAGCACCACCCACCTGTGGGAAATGGCGCTACACACCACTTTGGTCAAATGTTGAGTTCTGGGCCCAGATAGGGTGAGGCTGAGTTGCTAAAGGAGGCCAATCTGACTCATGACCTTTGGTGACCTTTGGTGACATTAAGTATTGGCACCCTTTTTTAGGCACTTCCCAGTACAGGATTTGGACCAAACTGACAGAGTACACTCACCTGGTGATACTGAACACAACCCTGTTAGCGGCTAACTGTTAGCATGTTGCTAACAGGAAGTAGCTCTAGGAAGGTCTCACCAACGTCTGCTTCACAGAGTCTGTTCTTACTCTAGAGAGAAAGCTCCACAAGAAATTTGGTCTACGTCGCATAAAGCATCTCCAAGCTATGAGGTGTCAAACATCCAATGCTTTTCAATGGGGGATCAAACCCCTTATGGTCCCAATACTGCATGCCCATATATGGCGCTACAGTATAGCTCAGATGGAAAGTGCAGAAAGAAAGCCTCAAAAAAGCCTCCAAATGGCCATTTTCAACGCTGTACTGTATCGTCATGCTTTCACCTACGAACACCGTTTAACTTTCAGTTTGTAGACATATCTGTGAACTACTCAGAAGTGAAAACGGGATGGGGATATCTTTTATCGTCTCTTCACAGTTACTCCTCAAAGCTCATGTCCAAAAATCAGCAAAATCATCGTTTATAATGAAAGTCAATGACGGAATTCTCAGACTTTTAGAGTGGCCCACTCTAGCGTTTTCAAAGATTTCAAAACTCCGAACAACTTCCGCCTACTCGCTCAATTTTCACTCTACGTAGACAAATTATACATCAAAACGTAGGTATTTTTGTCTGGATTCAGGAAATGTAACCCTCATTGGTGTAGCATTTATAGATTTTTCGCAAATCACCTCAGAGCGACACAAACCCGAAATCCTCCCCATTCATTTCCTATGGAGCGGTTTTGAAAAATGACGTCTGAAAATCCAAAACATCACATGTTTTCGCATCGTCGCTACTCCTAAACCGTTTCATGTATAAGCATGAGACTTTCACACATGCATTTCCCGACCCTTCTGGCACTCAGAAAAAAGAAATTGTTTGGATAACTGTTACGGTTTTGCCGCAGGAACAATTTGTTCGTGAGTAGCGAATGTGCAAATTCCTCAAAACGCTTTTGAGCTGCATTTTCCCACATCATCCACTTTTTTACATTGTCGCTGTGCCTACACCGATTTTTGTACAAACATGAAAATGAGCACCATAGTCCTCAAAAGCTTACTGATACTCATAGTGAAAGAATTATTTTGATATCTCTTATACTTTTTCAGCTACAGCGATTTGTTCGGGACCGTTTTTAAAGGATTTCTAAAATTTGATAAAAATCGCCTTTATATCATAATTTTTCACGCCTTTATTAAACTTTTCCCAGCAAAAACCGATAGCCTGTCTTCTTCCCCTATCCGTTACGAAATAAACGCAGAAACAATTACGTCTCTACCATTTACGGATCAGGAGATATGGAGCGTTGTTCGGGACAAAGTTCTCCATTATAATCCAATGGGACTTATTGTGAGCAAAGTGTCTGCACTTCGGTAGACTGGCCTGCAGCAGAGGTGTGAGTGAGTTTCCATGACGACGGAACTCTGAGGGCCAGAGGGAGAAGCTCCATTGGGATACAATGGCAACTTTCGGCGCCCGCTGCAGAGGCTGTGATTAATGTAGGAATCTGAAATTCGCACAGTCACTTCCTCTTAACATTTTTAAATTTTCAAGTGACTTTCAGCCATGTGTCACTTTTCTGTCCCATTTTGGATTTCACATGCTTTCCTATTGGGCCTTTGCTTCCAACAGGACCTGGCATGATGCCCAGACACGACCCAATTGGCCAATACAGCACCACCCACCTGTGGGAAATGGCGCTACTGACCGTTTTGGTCAAATGTTGAGTTCTGGGCCCAGATGTGGTGAGGCTGAGTTGCTAAAGGAGGCCAATCTAACCCATGAACTTTGGTCACGTTTGGTGACATAAAGTATTGGCACCCCTTTTTGAGGCACTTCCCAGTACAGGATTTGGACCAAACTGACAGAGTACAATCACCCGGTGATACTGAACACAATCTTGTTAGAGGCTAACGGTTAGCATGTTGCTAACCGGAAGTAGCTCTAGGAAGCTCGTACAAACTTCTGCTTCACAGAGTTTGCACTTCCTTTAAAGAGAAAGCTCCACAAGCAATCTGGCCTACGTCGCATAAAGCATCTCCAAGCTATGAGGTGTCAAACATCCAATGCTTTTCAATGGGGGACCAAAGCCCTTATGTTCCCAGAAATGCATGCCCAAATTTGCCTACAGTATAGCTCTGATGGAAAATTCAGGCTTTGCATGCAAGAGGTCATGGGATCGAATCCTGTTGTGGGAGGTTTAGAGTTTTGGATTATAATCCCCACAGTGTGTATAACAAAACCTGTGCTGATCCCATGAAGTATTTTTTGTACCACCAGCCATTTTGAGTTACCATGGCAACGTTATAAACAACGTATTTTCTCCCTATTTGAGGCACATACCAGTACAGGATTTGGACCAAACTGACAGAGTACAATCACCCCGTGATACTGAACACAACCATGCTAGCGGCTAACGGTTAGCATGTTACTAACCAGAAGTAGCTTTAGGAAGGTCCTACCAACTTCTGTTTAGCCGGGGTTGTTCTGCCTTTACAGACAAATAGAGGGCTACAGCTGTGAGGGAGTCTCCATGACAACGCTGCTAGCCAGAGGCTTCTAGGAGGTCCGTTGACTTAACATGGCACATTTCGACGGCCACTGCGGGTGCTGTGAAGACCGTAGGAAGCTGAAATTCGAAGTGTTACTTGCCGTTAGTATTTTTGACGATACCACGAGGCAGGCGCCTTGCTAAATTTCTTCACAAAATTTCTAGTTGTTCTTAATCTTCAAATTCTTGAAATTTTTGAAATTTTTACTACTACTACTACTACTACTACTACTACTACTACTACTGATACTACTGCTACTACTACTGATACTACTACAACTACTACTGCTACTACTACTACTACTGATAATACTACTACTACTACCACTACTACTACTGCTACTACTGATACTACTACTACTACTACTACTACTACTACTGCTACTACTGATACTACTATTACTACTACTACTACTACTACTGATACTACTATTACTACTACTACTACTACTACTGCTACCACTAATCCTACTACTACTACTGATACTACTGCTACTACTACTACTGATACTACTACTACTGATACAACTACTACTACTACTAATGATACTACTACTACTACTGATACTACAACTACTACTACTGAAACCACTACTACTACTGATACTACTGCTACTACTACTGCTACTACTACTACTACTACTGCTACTACTACTACTACTACTACTACTGATACTACTGCTACTACTGATACTACTGCTACTACTGATACAACTACTACTACTAATGATACTACTACTACTACTACTACTACTACAACTACTACTACTGAAACCACTACTACTACTGATACTACTGCTACTACTACTGCTACTACTACTACTACTGCTACTACTACCACCAATACTACTACTACTAATACTACTGCTACTACTACTACTGCTGATAGTACTACTACTACTACTACTACTACTGCTACTGCTGCCACTACTACTACTACTACTACTACTGCTGATAGTACTACTACTACTACTACTACTGATACTACTACTACTACTGCTGATACTAATACTACTACTACTACTGATACAACTAGTACTACTACTACTGATACTGCTACTACTACTACTACTACTACAAATTCCCTCAAATTCTTCATTTTTTTCAAATTCTTCAAATTCCTTTAAATTCTTTAAAAAACGATACTCCTGATACTACTTCTGATAATACTACTACTAATGATACTACTGCTGCTACTACTACTACTACTGATACCAATACTACTACTGAAACTACTACTACTACTAATACTGCTACTACTACTACTACTATTTATAGTACTACTACTAATACTAACTTTCAAATATCCTTCAACTATCTTGAACTTCTTCAGTTTTTTCATGACATTCTTCGAATCCTTCAGCTGTTTTTCATTACTACTGATAGTATTACTGATACTACTGATACTAATACTGCTACTACTACTACTACTATTTATAGTACTACTACTAATACTAACTTTCAAATATCCTTCAACTATCTTGAACTTCTTCAGTTTTTTCATAACATTCTTCGAATCCTTCAGCTGTTTTTCATTACTACTGATAGTACTACTGATACTACTACTACTACTACTACTACTACTGATACTACTACTACTACTTATAGTAGTACTACTAATACTAACTTTCAAATATCCTGCAACTATCTTCAACTAGTTCAGTTTTTTCATAACATTCTTCTAATCCTTCAGCTGTTTTTCATTACTACTGATAGTACTACTGATACTACTACTACTACTACTAATACTGATACTACTGCTACTACTAATACTGATACTACAACTACTACTACTTATAGTACTACTACTAATACTAAGTTTCAAATGTCCTTCAACTAACTTCAACTAGCTCAGTTTTTCATACCATTTTTCTAATCCTTCAGCTGTTTTTCATGTTAAAATTGATTCTTTTATTTCATTTCAGCTAGGTTTTCACTTCTGCAGGAATCTTCTGCATCTTCTGCTCAAATCATTCTGCAGTAAAGCATTCTCACTGCTGTTTCGCAGGAACAGCTTTTTCTAGTTCAATAATAGCCCTGATTAACAGATTTTTTTTATTATTCTTTAGCTATACTGAAGAGAGTTATTTGAATGTTTGGTCACAATAACAGACACTGAATTAATTGTCTTCGGAACCAGATTTTAATCAGGTTTCTTTAAAGAAACTTTTATCAAATGGTTTAAACTGGAGAATTAAATTTAACATTTACAAACAAATCTGTGTGCAATGATGTATTGCAAGGCAACTTTACAAGGACAGCACAGTGCTTTACATGATTAAAACAAGAAAATAAAAACAGAATAAAAGCAAGTTGAAATAAAATGTAGAAAGACTTTCACAAATTAAAACATGGGAAAATGGAAACTAAAAGCAAATATTAATGATTTTAAAGACAGTTGGACCACAAAGTTAAACTAATGTTTCAGTAAACAGTTTAACTAGAACAAAGGCAAAGTGGAGCATAGGAACTAAATGCTGCTTCTCCATGTTTGGTTCTGGTTCTAGGTATGCAGAGTAGGCTGGAGCCAGAAGACCTTGGTGGTCTTGAGGGTTGATACGCTGATAACAAGTCTGTGATGTATTTAGGTGCTAAGCCATTCAGGGATTTATAGACTAACAGAAGTATTTTAAAGTCTAATCTCTGAGATACAGGGAGCCAGTGTAAGGACTTTAGAACTGGGGTGATGTGCTCTACTTTCTTAGTCTTAGTACACAGGCAGCAGCGTTCTCGATCAGCTGCAGCTGTCTGATCCACTTTTTAGGCAGACCTGTTAAAACATTGTTGCAGTAATCAGTTCAACTAAAGATAAACACATGGGTTAGTTTTTCCAGATCCGACTGAGACATTAGTCCTTTAATTCTGGAAATCCTGGTTCTTCAGGTGATAGAAGGCGGACTTTGTCATTGTGTTTAGATGTTTTTGGAGGTTCAGGTCTGAGTTTATCACTACACCCAGATTTCAGGCCTGATCCGTGGTTTCTAGCTGAAGCGACTGAAGCTGTGTGCTAACCTTTGATGTCTCCTCTATTGGTCTAAAAATTATTACTTACAGTTTTTTTTTTATTCAACTGAAGAAATTTTTGACACATCCATGCATTGATTTATTCTAAGCATTTACTCTTAGTAAATGCTTAGAATGGGTTCAAAAGCCCCGTTTACACTACACCTAAAAACCGAGCCATGCCGAGACCAGTCCGAGCTTATCCAAGACAAGCCGACCCGTTTACACACAAAGCTTATCTCGGTTCCTTGGTTGCTCCTCGTCCCCTAGTGGCGATGTGCGGTACTACCGCTCTCTGAGATTGAAGGCGGGACCGAGCAAAACAAAACGGCAGCGCCCGTAACATTCAGGAAGTTATGCTTGATATTGTGATATTTCGGTGTTTGCGGAGAGTCAGGGGAAGAAGGCAACCATTGATGAATTTACTTGAGAAAGTTTGCTTTTTTGGGAAGTGGATGAGACAAACGAACGTCTAATAAGGATTTACAGACGCCGGAAACAACGACAGACGCTGAGGTTCATTGCGCTGATTCATCTCTGGAAACCGTGTGGCATGGTAAGGAAGCTAGTATTATTATGAATGTCTGAAATTTGTCTGAATGGAGTGTGAATCAGGACGTGCAGCCAGACTGCCGGAAAACCCGCGGACAGTCAGCTGACTGTAAGGAGATGATGCGGTCTGCTCATGCGCTCTTTATCAGAAAACTGGGCCAGAAATAAAACCAGGCCGAGACCTACTCAAGAGCTGGTCGGCAGTTAGCGTGGTCCGGTTATGTTTAGCGCGGTTACCGAGCTCGGACTGGTCTCGGCTCGGTTAAAAATGTGTAGTGTAAACGGGCCTATAGTCACCTGGATTTAAACCAGTCGAGTGCTGTACCAGAAAGGCCGACCCAGTTTTCCAGGTGCTCTAACAGAATGGAGTGATTGACAGTATCAAATGCTGCACTGAGGTCCAATAGTACCAGTACTGTGGTTCTTCCACAGTCTGCATTTATATGGAAGTCATTACACCCCTTGACATGGGCAGTCTCTGTACTGTGGTGAGCATGGACATCTGACTAGAAAACGTCAAAGCGGCTGGTCGTTGTTAAGAAGGTGTTTGATTGTTGAAACACAGCTTTTTCAATAATCTTACTGTTAAAGGGGAGGTTTGAGATGGCCCTGTAGTTCTGCAGTAGTAGTTTGTCTAAATTGCTCTTTTTCAACAGTGGCTTGATAATTCCTGTTTTAAGAGACTGGGGGAAAACACCTGACAGAGTCTGAGTCAAATCAGACATTGTGATAGGCAAAACTTTCTTAAAGAAAGCTGTGGGTAAAAAGGCAGCATGAGGAGGAACTAAGCTGGTAAACAATTTCTTCTAAAAAACAAAAATCTAGTCTTTCTCCACCTACATTCAGCTTTTCGACACTCCCTTTTTGCACTTCTAACTGCTGGAGCACTTCTCCACTGAGATCTTTTTCTTCCCAGAAACAACATTCATTTTAATTGGAGCCATTCAGTCAATGATGTCTGAAACTTTAGACTGAAATGTATCTACTAGTTCATCTACTGAGTTACAGGACAAATTGGAAGTATAAGAATAATATCATAGAAACTTTTATCCAAGCTTACTCTTTTGATCTCCCTTTGGCTAACTGAGTCATTGGAAAATATGCTTTCAAAGGTAACTGAAAAGTGGTCAGATAGGGCAATGTCAGTTACATTGACCTTGGAAATGTTTAAACACTTAGTGATGATTAAGTCTAAAATATGTCCATTAGTGTGTTGGTTGTTTAACATGTTGAGTTAAACCAAAGTGTGTCACATAGTTCTTTTTCACCTCTGTCTTCAGGGCAGTCAACATATAAGTTGAAGTCTCCACAATAATTAAACAGTCATAATAAACATCACAGATAGGAGGTCATTAAGATCATTAAAAAAGTTAGATTTGGACTTAGGAGGCATGTAAACATTCAAAAACATAGTTCATATGTGGCTCTTTACCTGGAGAGCAAAATATTCATGAGTCGAATTTTCCCAGAACCACCTGTTTACAATTTGGTGAATCACAAAACAATGTTGCCGCTCCTCCACCTTTCCTTTGCTGTCTGCTCTCACAAAGAAAATTGTAGTTTAGAGGAGTTGATTCAGAATTAGAATCAACTCCTCTAAACTGAATTTAATGAAGCATTAGTGCTTCATTAAATTCATGTAACCATGTTTCTGTTAAAAACATAACATCAAGATTATTGTCAGTAATGAAGTCGTTGATTAAAAGTGATTTTCCTGACAGAGATCTAATTTTTAATAAAGCCAGATTATATGACTTTGTGGTTGATATTGTCTATGTGCCAGGTTGCATCTGATGCATATGATTGTTTCTTCCTGTTTGTTATCCTTTTTGCTTTCTTATTTCTGCCATGTATCATCACAGATATATCACAGCTATCTCCGACAAAAGGCCCAGCTGATGCTGGAAACTATCATGTCTGATAGGGTTGCTGCTAGGGCCCGGTGTGTATGACAGAGGGGCATCTGAATGTTTGAAATCAGGCTTTTTGCACCTGACCTATTTAGAGAGAAACCATCTCTGTTGAACAGATGTCTCCTCTCCTAAAATATGTTAAAGTTGTCTATGAAGGTTACAGTTTTTTGTTTGCATGTTTTTTTCAGCCATTCTTTCAGCGAAGATGAAGCACAGCGCACGCTCACAGACCAGATACTGAATGTGGAGCAGAGAAATCCGGACTCTTTAGTTATTGTCCTTGGTGACTTTAACAAAGGAAACCTCACTCATGAACTTCCTAAATATAGACAGTTTATTAAATGCCCGACCAGAGAGGAGAGCATTCTGGATCACTGTTACACCACAGTCAGAGATGCTTATCACGCCGTCCCCCGTGCTGCACTGGGCCAGTCTGACCACGTCATGGTTCACCTGATTCCTGCTTACAGGCAGAAACTAAAGCTCTGCAAACCTGTAGTGAGGACATCAAAGAAGTGGACCAGTGAGGCTGTGGAGGATCTTCAGGCGTGTTAGGATTCTACTGACTGGGATGTCTTCAGGGCTGCTACCAGCAGTCTGGATGAGCTCACAGAGGCTGTGACATCATATATCAGCTTCTGTGAGGACTGCTGTGTTCCATCACGAACCAGGGTGAGTTACAACAATGATAAACCCTGGTTCACAGCAAAACTCAGAAGGCTAAGGTTGGAGAAGGAAAAGGCTTTCAAAAGTGGGGATAAATGCAGATTTAGAGATGCAAAATACAAGTTTAGCAAGGCGGTGAAAGACGCTAAACGACTGTACTCTGAGAAGCTGCAAAACCAGTTTTCAGCCAACGACACTGCTTCTGTCTGGAAAGGACTTAGGCAGATAACAAATTACAAGCCTAAAGCCCCCCACTCCATGAACGACCGACACTTAGCCAACGACCTGAACAACTTCTACTGTCGTTTCGACAGACAAAGGGACAGTCCTGCAATCACCCCCCATGACAAAACCCAACAGATCACCTCCACCTCCTCCTCAGAGACAACTCTTTCCATACACGAGAGAGATGTTAACAAACTCTTCAGAAGACAGAACCCCCGGAAAGCTGCTGGACCAGACTCTGTCTCTCCTTCCACCTTGAAGCACTGTGCTGATCAGCTGTCTCCAGTGTTCACAGACATTTTTAACACCTCACTGGCGACATGTCACGTGCCAACCTGCTTCCAATCCTCCACTATCATCCCTGTTCCCAAGAAGCCAAGGACCACAGGACTTAATGACTTTAGACCCGTCGCTCTGACCTCTGTGGTTATGAAGTCCTTTGAGCGCCTTGTGCTTTCACACCTAAAAGAAATCACCGATCCCCTCCTGGACCCCCTACAGTTTGCCTATACGACGCTGTCAACCTGGCCCTTCACTACATCCTCCAGCACCTGGACACTGCAGGAACCTACGCCAGGATCCTGTTTGTGGATTTCAGCTCTGCCTTCAACACGATGATCCCAGCTCTGCTTCAGGAGAAGCTGTCCCAGCTGAGTGTGCCTGACTCCACCTGCAGGTGGATCACAGACTTCCTGTCTGACAGGAAGCAGCACGTAAAGCTGGGAAAACATGACTGACTCACAGCTCATCAGCACTGGATCCCCCCAGGGCTGTGTTCTTTCTCTTCTGCTCTTCTACCTGTACACCAACAGCTGCACCTCCAGTCACCAGTCTGTCAAGCTCCTGAAGTTCGCGGACGACACCACTCTCATCGGACTTATCTCTGATGGTGACGAGTCCGCCTACAGGTGGGAGGCTGACCATCTGGTGACCTGGTGCAGGGAGAACAACCTGGAGCTCAACGCTGTAAAAACAGTGGAGATGGTTAAGGACTTGAGGAAGAACTCAGCCCCAGCTACCCCATCACCCTATGTGACTCCACCATTGACACTGTGGAGTCTTTCCGCTTCCTGGGAACTATCATCTCCCAGGACCTAAAGTGGGAGCTGAACATCAACTCCCTCACCAAGAAAGCCCAGCAGAGAATGTACTTCCTGCGGCAGCTGAAGAAATTCAACCTGCCAATGACAATGATGGTGCAGTAATACTCCTCCATCATTGAGTCCATCCTCACCTCCTCCATCACCATCTGGTACGCTGGTGCCACCGCTAAGGACAAGGGCAGACTGCAGCGTGTCATCAGGTCTGCAGAGAAGGTGATTGGCTGCAATCTTCCATCTCTCCAGGACCTGTACGCTTCCAGGACTCTGAGGCGTGCAGGGAAGATTGTGGCTGATCCCTCGCACCCCAGTCACAGTCTATTTCAGTCACTTCCCTCTGGCAGGAGGCTGCGGTCCATTAGGACCAAAACCTCACGCCACAAGAACAGTTTTTTCCCATCTGCTACCGGCCTTATGAACAAGGCCAAGAGCCCCCCGTGAAACTGGACACTGTCTCTCTCCCCCGTTCAGGACTTACAAGCTTCTGCGTTACATTAACGCACAGTTTACTGAGTGTATATAGCTTCTGTATATATATATATTTTTATTTTATTTTATTTTTTGTCTGCACCATCAACACCAAGTCAAATTCCTTGTAAGTGCAAACCTACTTGGCAATAAACTTCATTCTGATTCTGATTCTGATAACAGCGTTTTTCCTGAGAAGTCTTTCTAACTCCTCTGGGGTGTAAAGAGGCCTCTTGTTTGGATTAGTTGGAAACTAAAATAGTCCAAACAGTAAAATATAAATAAATCAAACTTTCTGTAGTTTAGGCTCAGAGATCAAAAGGAGATAAAAATGTAAAATCCAATCAACCAGGGAGCAGAGGAAAAAGCGTCAGAGCGGGCAGAGGTTTTAAGTACATTGGTATAATTAAAGGGAATATTTGTAGAAAACTATTTTATGGTTATGATTTATATTTGCCAAAAGTTCTATTTAAATTCCACCATATCTACATCATGAACATTAGGCCATCAGAATCAATATAACTACAGCATGTGCATGTCTGAGTATTCATCTACATGTCAGGACAAATGTGCTGCTTCAGACATGCATGCTTTATTTGAGCAGGGGTCCCAAACTCCAGCCCTCAAGGGCCAGTGTCCTCTTACATTTAGATGACCATTGAAATAGCTGAAAAGCCTCCTCGGCATGCTGTCAAGTTCTACAGACTTCTGCTAGTGAACTTATTTGATTCCGGCGTGTTGAAAATGAAACGCATCCAAACACATCACATTTGAGGACTGGAGTCTGAGACCCCTGTATTAGAGGGAGGAGATGTAAGGGGCCCCTGTGGCTGGCAGCTTTTTAATGAAATGCTATATGGTGTACATTTATAAATAAGCCTCTTTTTCTTTTACTGCACAAAGATCATATAATAGGCTATAAAATAATGAGGCGAAATTAGTGTAATAGACAAAACATTTTGATGGCGGAGATATTTAGGGAAAAAAAGTAAAGGATCCATTGAACAAACCTTGGATCATACACAGGTGGTCCATGATCAGTGCAAGTTCAGCAGCCAGGGACCTAGCCAAAATCTTTAATAATCTACAAACTGTAAAATCTCCAGAAACTAATATTGCAGGAGAAATTGCCCTGACTAAAATCCATCAACATCAAATGGTCTGAGCTTGAGAAAACTGGATCCTCCTCATAGTCCAGTCTAATTGGGATGAGTAAATAGCCTGGCTGTGTGTTTCTCTGAGAGCACATATGTATGAAATGTTTGGTAGTCTTACCACTCATAATTCTGACTGTATGTGCGCTCATGGATCCGGTAGGAAATTAATTCATCGATTGCGTGTGAAATTTTCTTTGGGAGACTACCATACCTTCCTTGAGGAATTATTTTTCACACTTGCTCTCTCCGATACTCTGCATGTGTTGCCATTGTTACGTCTGGTGTTTGTCTTCCGAGACGGCCAGTGTTTAGTTTTGTGACATTGTAGACCACAACAGGACATCCTTTTTACCGACAGCCATCACCGCCTATTAATGACTTTGAAAAAACTCAGTTTGAATTTGTATTTAATTTGACTCAGGAATTAATAAAGTATTTCCGAGGCAACTGAATTTAATCCATTCTGTCATTGTTTATGCTTATCTGAAATCAGGTCGCAGATGTCTCCCTTTGCCTAGGGACATTCTCTATTCTGAGAAATTTTAAATCATTTGTATGTGCTCTGGTTATGCACAGTAAACCCTCCAAAGGGAGGTTCCAAGGAAACATCTAGCTCAGATGCCCAACATCACCTCAGATTACTTCTGTGGAGAAACATTGACCCTACACTGAACATGGATGATGGTGCTTCTCACTTCTTGGTAAGATTAAAGCTAGCTACATTCTCTATGAGAACCGAGAATTTGGTTGTTGTCAGGGTGGCAAGAACATGACAAAAGTTTGTTTTGGGTCTGTCTATTTATACTTAACCAGAGGCCTACACTTTCTCTTTATTTAAACTCCTAGGTTTCTTTATTCATTGCAAGGTTCTCTGTGGATTTATGCCTCTTTCTACCCTGGTTATCCATGCTTGTTGTATTCATTTCTGTTTGTCCACCCTGATCCTATGTGTGATGACAATTTGTAAGTTTTTATTTATTTTCATTAAACCTTTTGCCAATAGCTTTCCTGCACTTGGATCCTTCCGTACCTCCACATGACAGAGAAAGCTAACATCAGCTGTTTATAGTCAGCTCTCATAGTAAATTGAGTTTTTATGTGGCCCAGCTTTGTTTCACCATGATAGATCTGAGCTCCTATATTACTACAGAAGAGACCAATTGTTGCATCACTTATAAACAACACACCAAGATACTTGAATTCCTGTGTCATCCCAGTTAATTCCAGTTTGGAGGGATGGATTTTTCCATTTTGACTCGTGTTTTGGATTTAATAACTATGGCTTTGGGCTTGAAGTAGGTGACTCTGGTCCTGACCACTTAACACTTGACCGGGAACTGCTCAGGTGAATGCTGAAAGTGAGAGCTTGAAGAAGACCTCAAACTGGATCAGAGAAAGAAGTTGGAGCTATTCTGCAAAAAAAAAAAGACCGACTTTGTGCCAAGGAGGCTTATACAGCTCCTGTTTTGGGCGTACAAGGAACATTTTAGCAGTTAAATGCCTCGCAAAACTCCCACAGCACCACTCAAAGCAATTCCATAAAAAACACAGTCGTTAGCTTTCTCCAGAATTTATAAACACCTATAGACGACATAATCAAACTCCATTTGTAAATCTGTGGCTTTGTGTCATTTTTTCCCAGTGCCTCAAAGTATTCTTAAGAAGTATGGTCCCTTTATTGTTGGACCATACATCCCTGGTCTCTTCTCTTAAAAACTTCACAACTTCACCCTTTTACTGATGATTTCCAGGCATACAGTACCAGGCATGTTTTTGCTAGCATGTGACTGTGGAGTTAGTATGTTTTATTTATTTCAATATCTGTCACACATAGATGGCATTGCTGACATTCCTTTATCCCCAATAGTGTTAAATTAGTTTTTAGTGTTTAGCTTCATGACTGTGACAAAACCATCTGAAATGCTTTTTTTCATGGTGAAATGGTAGCCACAGAGAAAAAAACAAAGAAACTGTAAAAGAAATCAATGAGAGGTGTTTGTTAAATGTGTAAATTAGAGGTAGAAGCACAGATGTTGTCCACATTCAAATAACTTGTTAAAGTAAACTTGATTACAGTTTTAAACGCCGGATGGCAGCCTCACACCGAGCTCCATGTTAAAACTCCTCTGAGGCTTTGCGTTCAGATCACCAATCTGAGGAGGGAGGAAGACCAGGAGGAATGAGAGGTCTCCCCCAGATGATAAAGAACCCCCTCAAAAAAAAAATGCAAAAAGCAGTTTAGGAATTTGACAGGACGCTTGGCTGAGCGTACACCTTCACTGTGCTCTGGGGTTTGGACCCTGAAACTGGGGGGTTGTAGCCACTGTCTCCTATAGGTTATAGCAGAATGCAATGCTCGGAGTCAAAAGTGGCATATCAACCAGTAATCGTTGGTCAGAAAATCTTTGATTGCTTAAACCGCGTTCTCCCAATTCTAAAGGTTTTCAGCCGTGCTAATGTCCACCGCCCAACATTACACATGAGCGTATTTGACTGTTTACAGCAATTACAGTAAATACCGCACCTGGTCACAATTATGTATTAATCCATGGTACACATCACCTTGATGATCATTGCGGAGGGGAATGTGATGGTAGAAAACTGATGTAATGTCATGCAGACTTTTATTTAAGATTTAAGTTGGATTAGGAACATTTTCTCTGTATTTTAAAGGTCATTTTGTATAGTTATGTGTCACCAGCTCAAGCATCGATAACACAGTGATCTTGAATGCCTATCTATGATTAAAGTCTGATGTGGAGTTGAATAAAATGGCTGAGAGAAATAATCAAGCAGTCTGGCTGCAATTCACCACTTCGCCATCTGCCACGCCAATTGCCCCTGTCTCCAAAATGAGCATACGCCTGGGTCAGAGTGGCCGTGAGGACCACACATTTTCCCATCAAGTTTTTTTTTTCTTCTAGATCCCACCTTTTACACTGGCAAGTGGTGTATGCAAGTTTAAGGCCCCATTTTGTGCATACGCCAGCTTTTTAAATGAACCCATGTGCCTCTTTACAAAGTTAGTTTAAGTATGATGAAATTAAAGAAAAGGCCTTGATTACAAAACTACTTGAGACTACAGTTAGCTGCCACTTTCCAAAACTTGTTTTGCGGAATGTTTGATTCAGGATGCAATATTAGATCACGTTGCATAGAGGCAGGCAGAACCTCTATCTGCATATAAATTATTTTGCCTGTAGTTTGTCGTTTATGACAGCAGTTACAAAAAAGGTATGGACCTGAACTGGTTCTGTGGAGCATTGTTTGTATTAAGCTTTTACTCATCCTACAGATTGCTGCCCAATGAACCTTGAAAGACACTGTAAGTTTAAAAACCCCAAGTAAGCTCGTTATCTGCATGCAGCTACATGCAAGGTCTGAGATCATGCAGTTTTTATAGAGCTGTGTCCTTTGATTTTTTTTTTTAGAAATCAAAGCTTTGCAGACATCAGAGGAGTGAGGGATACCAAGAAAGACAAAGACAAAAGAAAGAATAAGAAGTGATAGCACAGAGTGGGAGCAAGAAAGTCAGGCAGATATTAAATTATTCTCTTTTGGTTTGCCACAGCAAGATCATTTGATGAGTAGAATATGTCCCATTTTTCCCCTTCAGGAACACATCTTCTTACTACAAATGTTTCCCAATACTGCTTAAAGGTTTTGAGTGCAAGTGCAAAAGGACAGAATGAAAATAAAACAATATTTGCTTTCCAGTTTCCACAGTTCTGCCCAAGAGATTGCAAGCAGGTTTATGTTTGACTGCATATCTCAGGGCAAACAGATGTTTGTCTGTTTTGTCAGTTCTTTGTAAACACCTGGCTGAGATTAGAATGGAGGAGTTTCTCTTTATCACTTGCTAAACAAACTACACTTCCACAACCAATTTAGGTACTTTTCATTTGATAAAACCTACTCCATGCATCAGATAAAGATCCTGTAGTAATTACAGTGTCTGTAGGTCTGTCTTGTAAACGGTCTCCTTTTTTGATGTGCTTCTCTTGCTTTAATTTACATTAAAAAAATATTCAAATATATTTAGACATGTAGAGACTCAGGGCTCTCAGAAATGTGACTTTTTGCACATGTATCATCTAAAATGCAACAGTACAGTTTGAAACATGGAAGACCCTTTTTTTCTATCCAGTGAAATGCAGCAAAAACTTTCTAAACCCCTGGCTGATGACAACAGAATGATGTAACTTTGGTGTATTCTAAATACAGACTCAGAAGAGTCTAGCAAAGACTGCGAAAAACACAGGACCAAGATGCAGCACAAAATAAGCGTTATCAATACTGATCCATTTGGTTGCTGTTTTAAATGAACATAAGTTTGTTTGTTTTTTTCCTTTTGCTCCCGGTCTAAGTCTCTTATGCCCCAACAAGCTTTGTTGTCATGAACTTGCAATAGAATTCATCCACTTTCTCATAAATTATCCCATTTTCCCTTGTTTAAAATTCAATTTAGAAAAAGTCAAACTGATCACAGCCTGGGGCTGACCTTTCCAAGCCATGTAGCTGCTGGGTTTTTCATCAAAATTGTGAAACTCCTGTGGGCAAATCATAACCCGTTTTTTATATATCACAACACTAAATTAGCCTTGTCTATTATTGCAAATTATCCACCATGTGTAATGCTTTACTGTTTCCCACAGATACAGTAGCTGTGTCATTGGCAAGTGACACCATAAACCTAAAACAGAAAAAAAAGTAATATCCAAAGCCATGTGGATGTTGTGTTGTGCATTTGTAGCCTGGAAGTCATTGTGCAGTAAACAGTAAACATTTTGTGAAACCCTTCCCTTCTCAAGAGGGCCAAACCATAGCCTGGCAACAAACCCGAGGACACTGCATGAAAAGTGTGATTTTCGTCACTATGCGGCACTGTAGATTGTCGTGGAAGTTCAGGTTAACGGCTGTTCACGGTAATTTGCAGGCAACACCGAAAACTGCCGTGAATTGTCAGAAATTGACGTGGGCCTTGCTTGGCGTGGTCCCCCCATGACCCCCCCTCCTCCTAATTCTAGGGGAGGCTTTAACATGTAAATGAAAATGCTGTGAGCTATACAAATGCAAATCAGGGTTGCAGGGGGAGTTTACCCATGTCTCGCATTCAACTCCTCTTCAACTCCTCTTGGACGCGATCTACAACTTTCAGCCAGTCCGCAGACTGACGAGAAGAAACTGCTGATTGCTATCAGTGGACTGTCTCATATGAGTCAGTCGGTACTGAAGCAATGCCAAGAGCGTGGAAATGTTCAAGTCAGAAGTTTTGGTTGGGTCATTCAGGTTAAAGTAAATGAAATGGGGTTTAATGAACTAAAAATAAGTCCCACTTTAATGGAGAGGTATAGTGAGGATTTAACTATATATACAGATGCATCTAAACTAACTGATAAAAGAATGGGTGTTGCTTATGTCATTCCAAAATTAAACATTAAAGTTGGAAAAAGAATGAGTGATGATTTAGCAGTTTACACAGCGGAATTGATTGCTGTGTGGCTAGCTTTGCTTTGGGTGGAGGACAATAGCTTCAGATTCCAGCTCAGCTTTAATCAGTATTAAAACATTTCAGTCAAAATCAAGGCAAGACATTGTGTATTATATACTGCAAGCTGCAAATAATCTAATAAAGTCAGGAATTAATATAACTCTGGTATTGTACCAGCTCATATAGGAGTAATAGGAAACGAGTTAGCAGATAAAAGTGCTAAGCAAGCAGCTAGACATTCTAATATAGATGTTGAAGTGCACTACAGCAAAGAAGAAATTAAAAGTATGGTCAAAAACATAGTTAAGGGTAAATGGCAAACATTATGGGACGGTGGGCAGACTGGAAGACAGTTCTATAACATTCAGAATAAAGTGGGAAAGAGCAGAAATACAAACAGAAGCAAGGAGGAGGAGGATGTATTTTCTAGAATGAGGTATGGACACACACGTCTAAATAAAACTTTGTTAATAATGAAGAAGCATGCTGATGGCAACTGAATTCTGTGGTAGTCCAGAGACTATAGAGCATGTTATTGTACACTGTAATAAATATCAGGAAGAAAGACAAAGACTAGTCTTACAATTACAAGGAGAACAGATGAGGCTAAACTTAGAAGAAATTCTGCAAAAAAAAACACAGGGGAAATGAGTGTAAACTACGTAATTGGCTTCCTGAGGAATACAGGACTAATAAAAATAATTTAGTATGATCTTTTTGTTTGTTTTGTTTTGATTGGTTTGTTTCGTTATGTTTGTTTGTGTGTTTGTTTTATTTGTTTGCAACCTATTAGGGAAGGTTAGACTCCAGTACCACACTCCAGTCCAGTTGGTGGCGGTAATGCACCATTAAAGTTAGTTGCCAACCGCCATAAAAACCGAAAGAAGAAGAAGAAGAAGAAGAAGTGGACCGTCTCGTCAGCTAATAGTGCCGATATGAATGAGCGGTTCACTTAACTGCAGAATTCGGTAAACTCCAGGTTGCTGTCCATAGAGGACAAGTTGGCGGCTCTGCAGTCGAACAACTGTGCGGGAGAGACTAACTCTAAGAAGAGAAGACGGGTGCAGAATCCCAAGCTTAGGTAAGAATATGTTCGGTGACTGCTAGCTAAGCTAAAAGTAGCCTAGCCTACAACCAAATCTAAGATTAGCCTAGTAGCCTTGCAAAAGAACAAGCTTTATTAAAGTGTATTTTCATTTACAGGAAGCAGTATGCCGTCTTCACAACTCGGAGACAAATTGCAGGCGCTATGAACCGGAGCGAGGCGGTGACCTCCTATTTGCTCGGAGCCATGTCTGCAATTCCAGATTGACACGATGTTGATAAAGACGACATTATCTGTAAGTGACTTGTTTTTACTGCTTCTCCTTCCTTGTTTAATGTTATTGTGACTTGCGTTTGATTTTTATTCATACCACTTTCATTTAATTATTTTCCAGCCTGGCGAAGAAGATGGCGTTGTTGGCGTGGTCTGGATGGATTGGACGGCCGCCGCCATTTCGTAGGCCGGTGTTGTGCGCAATTCTGTTTCCCCCGTGTCGGGAGCGCACTTTGCAGCCGTTTTCCCGGCGCTTCTAGTTGATTTCTCGGTAAAACAAATCCTATAATCATGTCAAGGTTGTAACATTCAGTTTAATCGGCAGCTGTTTACAAAATTGTAAAATAAAAATAAACGGTCTTTCAGATATCTCCCGAAAACTTTGGGAAATAAAGAGCAAATGTTTCTAAATTCTCAAAAATTATGTGTGATAGGATGTAGTATACTAGAAATTTCCTTAATCCAGTAAACTGTCATATTTTATATTACAAAGGGATGTACTGGGAAGTCTACACTCTTGTGTTTTCAGGAAGTCTTAGGCTGTTTCTCAATTCACGAGAACGCGCTCGCATTCTCGTGAATTGAGAAACAGCCATAATGTTTGTGTCCTGCTATCAGCCATCCCATCCTCCTCTTTCAGCAATGTAAAATCATAAATACACAGTAGGTGCTGGAATAGTGTTTTATGGCTTACTTTTATTTGTCAGGTTAAAGTGACAAAAGTTGGAAAAAGACCGTTTATCTTGCCATTTATAACAATACAGCGTAAGAAGACATAGTTTGTTTATTTGTATTCTACAATTTTGTAAACAACTGCCGATTAAACTGACTGTTACAACCTTGACATGATTATATGAGTTGTTTTACCGAGAAATCAATTAGAAGCGCCGGGAAAACCTGCTGCAAAGCGCATTCCCGACACGGGGGAAACAGATTTTCACGGGGGAACAGAATTGCGCACAACACCGGATCTCTCTGAACTCTGTGTGAAGCTGCAGTCCCGGTTAGAGGCGACGCCGAAGTACAGAGCCACGCACAGTAGGTGTCTGCACATCGGACCTGCCTCAGAAAGAACGCTGCCAGCAGTTACCTACAACCCCGAGGAGGCAAACGGACAGTTCACGGGGTTGTAATTTTTGGATCCTCGCGTTGTATATAGGTGTTTGTTTTAATAAAGCTCTTTCTTTGCATAAACATCTTCCTGGCAAATGTTCATTTCCTGTATAAATTCATTCATGTCCTTGATGGTAGCCTAATAATAGTGTAGTAGCCTACATAGGATAACATGAATATACAGCATAATATGAATGAATAAATAAATAAATATATATATAATAAATATATATAAATATGTAAATAAGTTATTGGGGATCTGCCAACCAATCAGGAGTGATTTTACTTGTTTGAAAGAAGTGGTTCCATCCAATACTCAGTAAGAACGTTCAAGCCTGGCTTGGCCACGTGTGGTTTTGCTGCCAATCAGGAGCGATTTTACTTATTTAAAAATAGCCAGACCTGGCCAGCCGCGCGGGTTCGCTGCATTCATATGCTAATTAGGGCCATTAGTACAGCTGATCGCTCTCCACATACGTCAGAGTCCGGTTCCGACAATTTGTGGCACTGAAAACGGCGACAAGCGCGGGTTGCAAATTGTCGTTAACTGCCGAAAATGAGGGAGATCTGCGGTAGTTTACGGGGACGAAAATCTCACTTTTCATGCAGTGGGAGTCTCTACTGGTTCAGTGTTCCCTTCAACTCCTGCTCCTTTGAATGGAAAGGATCTAACATATTTCCGTCCCTGCTCTTCAGCTCCAATTCTACTTTATGTGTGTGTCTGTGTGTGTGTGTGTGTGTGTGTGTGCGTGTGTGTGTGTGTGTGTGTGTGTGTGTGTGTGTGTGTGTGTGTGGGGGGGGGGTTACCTATCATGTGTTTTTCTGCTATCCAGCTGTACAAGCCTGGAGGACTTTCCCTCATAAGCCAGATGAATCTAGCGGGGACTAACTTAGCTCAGAGGTGAACTCTTCTGGGAGAAGAAGTGACCAGTTTTCTTCTTCAAAGACCACAAGGAGGACTAAAGGTGGAAACACACTGGAGAAGAAAAGTTTTGTGGCTTCTTTTCCCTCATCAGGCAAGAGATTGCACAAGGAATTAAACACCTTCCAACGTGGCTTAGAACAGAATGGTCAACTGTGATCTATGTCTCAATAATGTGATTTAGACTTCACCAGCATGTCTACAGTTGCACCAGCAAACATGGGTGGTTGAATTGCCAGCTGAGCGCGAGCATTCCGGGTAGTTTCCAGAGTATCCAGCAGTCAGTTAAGTAAAAAGTAAAAGTCAGCAAACTCAGAGCAAGCCCTGTAGTTACACAGAAGTTGCTTTGTGGGCTGGTAAATGTGTAAATGTGTTATTTGTTTGTGTTTTTGCCTGACTGCCATGATTAGTATCCCAGTCAAATATATTATGAAATCAATCTTTCCAGGCAAACCTTTGGTTAGTGTCAATTGCTGTTATAGGTTGGACTTACTCGCCGTATTTATAAACGGTCTTCCTTTGGTGGAACTCAGCCAGGAGCCTTTGTTGTGCTGCATGGACCCCTTGTAATGCTGATCTAAACTGACTGTATTGTGGATCTCTGAAGTACTTCCCAGATAGTTGTTCTACTTATGAGGTTCATCATATCCAAGTGATCATCTCCTGAGTACCTGGAATCACATTTGGTTTGTCTCTTTTGAAGGCTTTTCAAATTTACCTTGATCTAGTTGTTGATTTGTATTTCCTGCTTCATTTATTGCGGCTTTAGGTCCTTCACACTCTCCAAAGGACTAATTTGGTTGGTTACAATTAGGGCTGTTTAATATATCAAGATTTTTAAAAAATGTTAGATTATTTTTAAAGAAATATAAAATGAGACTATAGTGTTTATATCGAGATGGTCTAAGTTGCCTTAGAATTATACTTTTATGTAATCCATTAGTTATTTTTCAGCTGTTTCTTATATCTATCTACAGCTTTTTGTAAAAACAAAAAACAAAACAGTGCCTCTGGGACATTTGGAATATGGCTTTGATTCAGAGATGCTTTTTTTATATTTACTTTATGAAAGAAAAACATATCAAGATAAATATATATCGGCATTCAGCCTATATAAAAAATATATTTTTGGTCCATATCGCCCAGCCCTAGCTACAATAATACCTGAAGCATATGATATTGTGACTAGAATAACAAAGAAACATGCTGTTGTGAGAGTAACTTTAACTAAAACCAGGCTATATTACCAAATATATCGAGGCGTCCTTCAACATCACTAAATAACATTATTCCAATCAATTCCATGTCACAGATGTGGAACCTGGCTCTTTATTCCACACTCTGTTACCAACGTTTTTAATATATACCTTAAAAAAATCGAATGAGGATGTGAAGTTTAGTTCCACTTACATAAACTATAATGTAGGTGTACCCTTTAAAATATTTTAAAGGAATTAGATTAAAAGATAGAACAACCTTAATAAATTCCTTAGGTTTCATATGAGCCTGTGTCTCCTTTTTGCTCAGCGCAGGTTTCTACCTTGGAACTCTCTCATGGATACCATTCAAATCAGTATTGTTTTCTCATTGTTGAAACATGAACACTGACCTTAACCAAGGCAAGTGAACTCTGCAGTGCTTCAATGTTGTTGTTTTTTTGTGACTTCCTAGATGAGTCATCAAATTGCCCCTGGAGGAATTTAGGTAGGCTCCTTGGAAGGTTCACAACTTTTCCACATTTTCTGAATTAATTTAATAAAACTTTATTTGCCCCTGAAGGGCAATTCAAGAGCACAGTAAAGCAAACTTGATCATAGACCCATAAAAGTTAAAAATGTTGAAAACACAAGAATCCCCATGTCAATTAACTGGAAGGCTGCAATGGAAGAAAATATTTGAGTGATGCACACATATCCACACATCCACACATGTCCATGCAACATGTAGATCCATACCGCCAAACATATCTTATGTAGATGTATGTGTACATAATGGCTTTCATGGTGATTGATGAGGAATTTGTAACTCTTTTGAGACTGATAATATGAATAATGTTGTCATATGATCTTGAATTTCTTTAGATTGGAACAAGATGTGTTGCTTTTTGACATCTTTTACCTTCATTATTTTCAGGCAGGTTGTATATGAGTGATTTCTTGACTCTACACACGTGGCAGTAATCAGACTTGAAAAGTTGATCCAAGAATGTGGTTAATCACTGTTAAATAGTGAATTTATGGGGTGATAGATAGAAACTTTATATGATAATTTGGAACTTTTAAGTGTGATTAAAAAGCGCTCTTTGCTCTCAGACTGCAGGTCTACTGGTGGTTCCTAGAGTCTCTAAAAGTAGAATGGGAGGCAGATCCTTTAGCTATCAGGCTCCTCTCCTGTGAAACCAACTCCCAGTTTTGGTCCGTGAGGCAGACACCCTGTCTACTTTTAAGACTAATCTTAAAACCTTCCTTTTTGACAAAGCTTATAGTTAGAGTGGCTTATGTTACCCTGAGCTACCTCTATAGTTATGCTGCTATAGGCTTAGGCTGCTGGAGGACATCAGGGTCTATTTTTCTCACTCTGCTGAGTTCTCCTACTGTTCTCCACTTTGCATTGTTAGTTATTTTTAAAACTTTTACATTTTTGATCTGTCATTTCCTTTCTTCATAGTAGGTACACCTGGTATGGCGTTCTGTCGTGACATCATCCAAGGGAGACAGATCATCCGCTATTACCATATAACAGAGAAAGGATTCCTGGATCAATGTGTGCTTCTGTGCTTTTGTGTCTCTGTTCTGTCTTCTCTAACCCTCAGTTGGTCGAGACAGATGACCATTTCACACTGAACCTGGTTCTGCTGGAGGTTTTCCTCTCTACTGTCACTTCATGCATGCCCAGTATGAGGGATTAGATAGGAAACTTTTTGACCAATCTGTATGATTTGATTGAATTTGACTTTGTAAAGTGCCTTGAGATGACATGTGTTGTGAATTTGCGCTATAGACCAGTTCACACGTGACGTCATGAGCTACATCCGCGCTACATCCGGGTCCCGCGGGTAGACAAAAACAGTACTGTTCTCGTCTACTACCATGACAAAACGGGTGATTTAGAGCGTACTTTTAGTTCGTTTATTTTTGGAATCTAAACAATGCCTACGACTTGTTGTGCTCCCGGTTGCACACAGGCATTCCAAATCGTCGGATGTATGTTTCTTTCGTTTACCGAAGGACGAAGAAAGAAGAAATAAATGGATATTTTCCATGAAAAGGACGCAGGCAGACAATCCCAATCGACTGTGGGAGCCATCATACCACGACAGAATTTGCAGTCTACACTTCATCTCCGGTAAATAAAACTTAATTTTGCACTGGTCATTGTTCTACTTAAATAATTATATAAATAAACAATTAGGATATATACTTAAGTCAAGACGTAAACGTTCGTTTCGTAATAATATACGTACATGTACAATGTATGCAAACCCTCTGGCATGAGTCTGTGAAAAGGATTAATAAGACAAAAACACCAAAATAATCCTTAGTGAACAATGTTTTTTTTAACCTACCGGTCTTCCTCTTTGCTGAGGCGCTGTCTGTGTCCGACTCCGCTTTCGTATGTTACACAAACATGTCTGAACATGTCCCGATATGAAATAATTGTAGCCGTCCAGTGGTTTCATGGTTTTCATGCTCTCTCGTGTGTACTGGCCTGGCGTGTTGATAAGGTAGCTGTATATGTCGGCGTACGGAACACTTGGCCAGCATTTCACAGACTCGCTCCGTCCCTTCAGGCTTTTGCTGTGTGGATCTGGCAATCTGATACCATCGACCATCAACTTAGTCTTAAAACGATCTTGTGATACGTTATCTAAAGAACAAAAATACGTCGAGAACTCGTCGTTTCCTTTGTTTGCGTCCGCCATTGTGTTCGCCTTTTGCCTACCTGTTCGGCGCGCATGCGCGAAAAACCCGGATCAAAAGAATTAACAATGAACTGGTCTATATAAATAACATTTTATTGAAAATTGAATTTAATTAAAAAGCAAAAACAACAGAAATCTGTTAGTATGTTATTTTCCACTGCACAGTAGTACATTTAACATTCAATAACACATAATACTATTTATTTAAGCCACTTGTAATGAATCTGACAGAGAAGCCTGGGCTACAAAAGCAGGTTAGCAATGGAGAAAGACTAGAAGGCAGTGGCTCCATCATTTAACAGCAGAGTGTGACAGCTCAAGAGAAGGTGAGCCCTGGGCCTTATGAAGTTGCTGTCCACAAGGACCAAGAGGCAGGCAGAGAAAATGGGAGGAGAAGATGAACAACAGAGGGGGAGAAAGGGAGAGGCTCGACTTAATCGAGTAATAGAAAAAGCTTTGTGAATAGCTGCTGACTGTCTTTCCCACACAGGCCATCAGAAGAAAACAGTCATCTTGAGTTGAAAAGGAACTGCAGCTGAATGGACTTGAAGTCCACTTCAGTTTGATGAAAAAACAGTTGTGCTGTTATTGAGGTGGCACTGAAGAGCCAGCAAAAGGAAAGTGACAAATGGGGGAAGAAAAAAATCCTGTCAAAAAAGACCAATAGAAGGAAAGAAAACATGTTAGGAAGTTGGAAACGGGAACATAAATATCTGCAAAGACACAAAAAACTCTGTAAATCCTTTTTTCTAGCAACGCACTTTGTTGAATGCAGCTGCCCTCGGCTTGTTGTTGGAACAAGATTAAATAGTGAATTCCTAAACTTTATAGTGTAGCTAGGGTTGTACTTTAAATATGAATGTTCCTACACAAGTCAGTAGCCTTTCAAATAAAAAAGGCCTTTAAAATACAACATAAATAGCCTCCGAGTGCTTTGAAGTTGTTCAAAACAGCACATTCTCAGACGTACAGTCCAAACATGCACACAAATGAGTATAGCTTCAAAGAAAAACAAAAGAGATAGTTATCTACTAAGCTAAAATAACTTTTTAAAGTCACTCACGAACCAAAGAAATATAAGACATTACCGTGTATGGAAATCCCTCCTTTAGGTAATCAAAAAGGGAACATTTAATACACAATGACAGAATATCCAGGTCTTGACTTTTACGGCCAAATTTAAAGAGGAAATAAAAGGTGGCCTGAATTAATAAAGCATCTATAAAAGCTTTTACTGAAGACATGATGTTGCCACGGAGAAACAAAACGTCCCTGACCTCATGGAAATTGCTTTGTAGCTTAACCATGACAGTTGATGTGTGAAGCCTCTTTACTTTCACCTCTCTTTTCTTTCTATTCTTTCTCACTCTTCTTGGCTATGAAGGAAATGTCAAGAGGCAGCATTCCGAACTGAATAAAATGATCTATTCAGATTTAAATATTTTACCCCTAAATGCCCACCCTGACTTCTTTTTATTTTGCTGATAATGTGAATGTCAGCATCACTTCCAAAGAGACTATTGCGGCATGGACTTCCTAAAAGATGAATGCTAAGTTTACTTCAATTATAAAAAAAAAAATAAAAATAGAAAATGAATAGAAGAAAGAATAGACCAGTAAACAGCTTGAAGAGGTTTCCTTGCTGTTGTCAGTTGGTCTTGACAACCAGAACTGTAGTTACAGCTGACTCTGTGTGTGTCTCTTCAACCTTTTTGGACAGAGTGAAAGCACGAGCCAACCCAAGGTCTTTTTAAATGACACACAGTAGCTGACATCAAGTGGCCAAACTTCTTCAAATCTTTGTGGTTGTGATGTGACAAAATATGGGAACATTCAAGGATGATAGATATTTTCACGAGTTGGAAAAATCCTCCTTTCGCCTTCAGTCCATTTCTGATACACAATGGCCTTTTTGTGACAAAGTTTAATAAATTTTATTTGAATTTCAAGCATGATCTCAAATCTAAGTAGTTTATACCTGTAAAGTAAACAATAAATAAATAATATATAAATATTATATAAAAATTAATAACATAATGTGACCCGCCACAGCAAAACGATTAACAAGTCGGCAGAGCACAAACAGAAAACTGTGAAAAACCTTCAATTTGTGAGAAAATTGTTATTTTTGTGTTATTGTAAAATGTGCTAGTTGAAGTTATGAAGTAACCCCTGAATGCTTTAAATTACCAATTTGGAGTTTTTAAAATGGTAAATGTTGTGTTTAAAAATGTGCCGTTTTCAGCTTAAAGTCCACCGGAGCTGTATTTACATGTCAGGATGTGGAAGGCCACGGCTCATGAGTGTACCCCCTTTGTGTGGCCACGTGTTGGCCAATAGGTTCTGTGCTTTGAGAGAGCAGACGGCTACTTACTCTGTTTGAAGGAGAAACTGAGTTTGTGTGACTTGTGAAGAAGATGGACCAACCTGAACGGATCTCCATGAGTGGAACTGTTGTTTGATCAGCATTCCACATGTGAGCAGGATGAAGACGTGGGACTCATTTCATATCCTGTAACAGGAGAGCTGAAATGGAACAATGTGACAAAGCGACTGTATAACTTTGGCGAATATTCATAGTTTCCAGCTGCCGTTAACCAAAGAGGATGAAGAAAGCTTTGGACTCAGGGCAGAAGAGCGAGAATTAACGTTAATTGATTGCATGATAACCTAACCACCGCTGTACAGCGCTCCTCCGCTACTCTGGAGTATCTTTGATTCTGTATCAGGAGAAATCAGCGTAAATAATAGCGTCTGCATATAGAGTGCATTCCTAGTTTCCATCTGACGTTAACTGAAAATGAGGAAGACGAAGAATGCTTTGGACTACAATGCATTTGTGCACTTAGGAGACAGTCTTGAACAGCAAAGTTTCTGCTGAGGATGGATGGATGGATAATTTAGCCACAGAAAGAGAGCGGCAGAACATGGGACTCGTTGGACATGGGTGAGTTTGAAAAGTGAAAAAAAAACATATGCCTCATACTGAAATTAAAGCTGTGTATCATTTAACCTTCCATTTATAATATCCAAATATAATTTAAGTGGCAGATTATTTTAAGTGCTTTAATGTAAAACAAGACTCTGTATGTATGTATGTTTATTAGGGCTGTCAATCGATTAAAAAAATTAATCTAATTAATTACATACTCTGTAATTAATTAATCTAAATTAATCGCATATAATTTTTGCTGTGAAAGTATTTTAAATATTTAAATTCAAATGATTAAATGGATAATCAGCATTAGATACATTAAAGTTCAAAAACTCTTATTCACATTTCATGCCTTCAGATGTTTTAACATGTGTCCTTGTGCCATATGTGGCACACAGTAATGTAGGGGACACAATGAAAATAAATGAACACTCCCCTCAATATCAACACTTTACAACAGTAAAGTGACGTCCGCGCTACTTCCGGGTTACGCCGGTAGGGAAAAGCAGGACTGTTCTCCCCAAACACCGTGACAAAACGGGTGAATAAAGCCGGGCATACACTGTATGAGTTTTTCAGTCGTGGTACTTATATACATCTCAAACTGTGCGACGTAACCGCGGGGTTTAAAAGTTCACCGCTCACGATCTGTGTTCACTGTACATCGCGACGCTCGGACGCGACCGGAGTGTCGTGCCTCCTCCGGAAGAGGGGGGAGAGTTGGGTAGTACCCGCCGGCGCATGGGAGGCACCGGGCGTCGGCGGGGAACGGAGGGGAGGGAGGGGAGAGAGGAAAGACGAGACGCCCCGGCGGCCGCGCGGCACAGCAGACCGCCCTGCTCGCCTTCTGCCTTCCAGTCCGGCTTCCTCTCGACCAATCGTAATCGCGGACCCAGGTACGCCGTCAAAAAAGCACCGCTCTCTCAAACCACAACACACAGCACATGAATATGTTGCAGCAAGGAACGGCGGAGGAAACGGTCCCAGAACGGGGTTTTACTAGTTTGCCAGTCTGACAGAAATAAACCACAGTGATTTGTAAAACTTGCAAGGAACCGGTAAAAACAAAGTCTGGTAACGTAACCCACCAGTATTCATGACGTAAGCCGCTCACACCCACAGCAGCGTGAGCAGTTTCAACCCCGCGCGACTCCGCGTCATCTTCGGAGGAATCTTCTGGAACTTCTTCCAAAACAAAGCAGGTATAGCTGCTAGACTGGGCTCCCTTCTTTGTGATAAAATGACAAAGCGTCCAAGCGGCATAAGGATATCCCGCATGCAGTAACATGCTTCATAGTGATGGATATGTCTGCAGTTGAAAAACCCGGCTTCAAACAATTACTCACCACTCTTGAGCCGCGATATAAAGTTCCGGGAAGCAGGTTTTTCTCTAACCGCGCTCCCTAAATTGTGCAACGAGTGCAGGGAATCAGTGCAAAATGAGCTGAAATCTGTGTCCTTAAACGCCACAACCTCGGACCTCAGCCCTGCGTCAGCCTCTCAATTATGAAACCTGAGAAGTAACTAGTGTACTATTCCCACCTAAATGGGCTATTTTATTTATTTATTTATTTTGGTCATTTTACTGGTCACTTTAGTTTATTCTTTGTCAGTATTTAATAACATAACTCAGGTCTCTTAAGTTATTTTTCTTTAAAAAAAATTCTGTTATGGTTAAAAAAGTTAAAGTTAAAGGTTAAATAAAGATTTAATTGGAATTCTGTGTTTGTGTTCTTTATTAAAATTAAATCATTTAGCAATATCATAAAATGTCCAGGCAGAGCTGCACATAAAATATGGTTTTAAATATTTTCAATAATTATCGATATCGATCAATATGCATTTTTTTTTATCTATAAGCTTTTTTTTCTATATCGTCCAGCCCTAATATATATATATATATATATCTCCAGTTTCAACTGTAGGCTTAGCTTGATAGTGTCATGGTTTTAAGTGTTTGGCCCACATGCAGACACAGACGGAAGCAGGATCAGTTTATAGATGTTTATTTTAAGGCTCAACAAAGGGGAAGCACACGCTGTGTGCGACAGGCGAGGTCTGAACGTCAGAGCTGGAACGACTGCGGGAAGAAAGAGGATATGTTTACTAAGCATCAAACCAGGGGGAAATGTTCCAGAAGCTGCGCCGCTTACCGTTAGGTTGGGGAGACCTGTCCGGGGGGGATGAGTGAAAAAGGGACTCTGTGACCGTAACTCGCTGATGGTAACTGGTGGCTGAGTAACCGGAGGGCTGGCAAATGGAATGCAGGCGAAGGGCCCGGACAGCACCACTGTGACGGCAGGCAGGGGGAGCAGCCGGAAGTCTGTGAGTCTTTGTGTTACCATTAAAATTGGACAGTTGAAGATGTTTGTTCAATTCACAGATTTAACACAAATATAATAATGCAGAGTTATAAATTTTCTTTAGAATTTTGAACAAAATAGTGCTGTGGGTTGATTTGGACCCTCTATTGACAGGCATTGAAGGGGTGGGAGGTGTTGCAGCAAGGTATGCAAAGGAATTCAAATCAACAGCTTTTGTTAACACCCCCTTGGCTGGGGGTGATTCTAAAGAAACTTTGAGGCTTGATTTCTCCCTAATCTTCTTTGCAGAGTGCCAACATTGAAAAGGTCATATCTTTTTCAAATTTTGTTTGATTTCCACAAGTTTGACTTTGTTGGAAAGCTTAGAGTCCACTTTTTCTGAATCTGTACATAGCTCAAAACAGCCCTGATGAGACTTGTTCCTACTTTTGCTGTGGATGGTCGCATATGTCATTTCGACTACAGGTGTGTATGTATACTAAATTCCGATCTGTATGTGATAGAGTAAATGTATCTGCAGGTGCATTCATGTATATGTGTATGTATGTAGCTAGACATGTATGCGCATACAACTATATATGCATGTATGTGTATTTATGTATATATTAAATCACTATTTTTGATATAAGGATGTGTATGTAAACTCAGGGACAGGGCTGGATAAGCCATTGCTTCTTCCTGTTCCCTTATTGAATGCACTTTGTATTGTGTTATAGAATATTTTGTTGGATCTCTTATGTTGTTTCGTATGTTTTCTTTTCTCTTGGTTTTGTTGACATTTTCAATTTTTTATGGTTTGAAATAGAATAAAAAAGTGAAAGAAAAATTATGAAGCTCCAACCCCAAGTCAAAACTATAAGTTATTTGGGATCTATCTCGAAGAGCTTTGTACATCTAAAGACTCTTCTTGTTTACAGAACAATCAAGGCTCAGTCAGTTTGCATTGTAATTCTCTGTGAATAATATTTTTGTGTCAAATACACTTTCAATTCCAAGTACTCAACTATAAAAGCTTAGAAGAAATTATACATCAGTTAAGCTCCTCCTCCTACTGTCTTGATATCCTACCTACAACATTCCTTTAAAAAGTCCAGCCTGTCATTGCATCTGACCTGATCCAAATAGTAAATTCATTCTTCTCATCAGGGGTTTCCCTCAAGCTTTAAAAACAGTAAAAAAAGCAATCTGGACAAATCTGCAGAATTACAGGCTAATCTCCAACCTGCCATTCATCAGTAAAATCATTGAAAAAGTTGTGTTTCAATAGTTAAATAGCTTCCTTACAAACACCAACCGCTTTGATGTGTTTCAGTCCGGTTTCAGTACTTACCACAGTACTGAGACTGTCAAAGGGTTCAATGACATCAACATAAATACAGACTTTGGAAGAACCACAGTACTAGTTCTGTTGGACATAAGTGCAGCATTTGACATTATATATTATTAAATCAATTGGAGGGCTGGGTCGGATTATCTTTGGACCTAAAGAGGAACAAACTAGAGTCAGCACGCAGCTTCAGTTATTACGTCAAACTCGTGATCAGGCCCGAAATCTGGGTGTAGTGATGGACTCAGACCTGAACCCTCAAGGACACATAAAGACAGTCACGAAGTCAGCCTTCTTTCACCTGAAGAACATTTCCAGGATTAAAGGACTGATGTCCCAACAAGATCTAGAAAAACTCATCCACGTGTTTATCTTTAGTCGCATTGATTACGACAAAGGTCTCTACACAGGTCTAGCCAAAAAAATCAGACATCTGCAGTTGATCTACAATGCTGCTGCTCATGTTCCCATTAAAGCCAGGAAGATAGAGCACATTACTCCTGTTCTAAAGTCCTTACACTGGCTCCCTGTAGCTCAGAGAATAAACTTTAAAATAAAGTTAGTTAATAATCACTGAACAGCTTAGCACCAAAATACATTAAAGACGTGTTGTTGCTGCATCGAACCTCCAGACCACTCAGATTTTCTGGTTCTGGTTTACTCCGCAAACTCAGAACCAGAGCTGAGTCGGGGTGGGAGGGGGTTTATTAGGTATATAGTGGGTGAGGGGGGGCTCTGGTCGGGTGGCCCGTACGGGTCGTGTCGGCCCCCCCTCTGTGGGGGGCCTGATCCGGGGGGCATCTGGTCCGGGGGCGGGGCCGGGGGTCGGGCACAGGCAGTCGTATTGTTGAATTGTGGTGACCCCCCCCCCCCCACTTGGGATTTTTGGATGTGAATGCTATGTGGGAATGTGTGTACAGCGTCCTTTTTTTTTGTGTGTGTGTCTGTGTGTGGCGAGTGGGGCACAAGGGAGGGATGGTGTGAATGAGTTTTTTTTTTTTTTCCCAGGTTCGGGTCCGGTCCGCTAACCTGACAACAGCCAGCTGCATGTCGCTCCGCCTAGCTCCACTCACATACATCTGGGACACCGCCGATAGAGAATGATTTCTCCAACCAAATTTATGGTCTGGCCAATCAGGACGCAGGGCCGGAGTTTCATATATGTGACGTAGTGGAGACACGACCATGACGTGAGACTGTTTTGATAGCAATGGCAGCTCGTCGAGGAAGCAAGCGTTAGCATTGATGCTGCTATTTCTTCCGTGTTGTCCAATCTACCTAATATTGTTTCATTAAAAGAACATCAGAGAACGCCTCTGAAGGCTTTTGTTGGTGGAAACGATGTTTTCGCCCTTCTCCCGACCGGATTTGGCAAGTTTTGTTTTCCGAGACCAGCGGACGTGCAGACGCGGACGCGCCCCGGAGCGGTTAGCGGTTAGCGCTAACCATGTTAGGAGGCCTTTAGTCCTCAACGCGGTCGGCCCGGAATCGACTCCGACCCGCGGCGCTTTGCCGCCTGTCTTCCCCCCTCTTCCTGACAGCTCACTGTCAATAAAACGCATGCCACTAGAGCCGCAAACACATTATTATTATTATTATTTTTTTTCCTGCGTCGCTATCATTAGCGTCACGGGTTAGCTTCGGTGTGAGTGGTTGAAATAGCACGTCAATAAAGATGACAGACAAGTGGCTTATCCAATCATATGCAAGAATTTTTTATAAGGCCCAGCCTTCTGTAAATGCAATTTCTATGGCGGAGTCCCAGATGTATGTGAGTGGAGCTAGGCGGAGCGACATGCAGCTGGCTGTTGTCAGGTTACCGGTCTGCTCCCTCTCCTAAGAACATCTCAAGTCTCCGATAGGTGTGGAGCCCATCCCCCCACGTCCTGCCCTCCTCCGCTGTGCTGGCGGGCGCCTTGGCCCTCTGGCGCGTTTATGGTCCTCGGGTTTGGGGCGGGTTCCCGGGTGGGCGCCGGCCCATTCCCGGCAGTGGCTTCACGGGCCCCGCCCCCTGCCGCGGGGGCGGGGCGCCCCTGGGGCCTCTGGCCCCCAGGGCCCATGGCCAGGACCACTTCAGCGCGGCCGGCTGCCGGCGGAGCCCACGGGCTCGTCCCCGCGGCTCTTGGGGGCGTCGGCATTGCAGTGGCTGGGGGATTTCCTCGGGGTCGTCTCTCCTCTTTCCTCGGGGGGGGGGGGGGGTTGCGGATTTCCTGTGAAGGCCCTCTCGGGCGCATTGCTTTGGGGGCCCCTTTGGGAGTCCGGGGTTACGGGTCCACTGTCTCCTGCTTCTGTGCTCGGGGAAGGTGGGTCTTCGGTTATCCACAATCACTATCGAACTATTTCCTTCTGGATAATTTTCACTCCCACAGGTGCTGGGTCACAGTTATTAAATGTTCACTTATATACAGAAAGGCTATAATTTATTTATTTATTTTCTTTTACTTTCTTTTTTAGGTATCACATTACACATGTCAGCTTAAATAATAATACATATGATTTAGCAATGGTATCAAGGGTTACACGATTGTATCTGTTGCTTTATGTCTGTTGGTTGTGCTGTTCTTTTTGAGTCTCTTTCCAGGTGATGGAGCAGACAGAGGACGTTTTATCATTCTCTTCCTTTTATCTCTTCTTTCTTTCACCTCTTCTTTCTTTTTTTTTCTCTTGTTTTTCTTTTACTCTCCTGAGTAAAGAAACCAGAGAACCAGAGCTTAACATGGAGAAGCAGCATTTAGGTCCTATGCTCCTCAAATCTAAACCTGTTTAGAGTTGCTTTTTGGCCCATAATAACAGGAACATTGACCAACATATTTGATGTGTATCGATGTTTTCACCTGAAACAATTTAATGTTTGTTACTGGTCTCACAACCAGTGACCGCTTTGGTGTCTTTATGTTTTTCTGTTTTCTTGATGTAAAGCACTTTGAACCACCTTGCTGCTAAAATGTGCTATACAAATAAACTTGACTTGATTTAAAACCCAATACAATCGTTTGCTTTGATAAATCGAATTACTAAATAACGTATATCTGCCTCTAATTTAATCTCAGTATAACTCAATTCTGTAAGTTTTGTAACAGTGCAAAGAACAAAGCAGGCAGGTCACAGAGAAAGCTGTGAAGAAGTCTAAACCAATGTCCTGGATTAAATGTGTCTACTGTAAAATGTCTAAATGACTTGTAGAAGTTGCATTAAGGGAAATATTATGTTCAACAAGTTATTGTAAATTAGCTGTAACTTTTAATGTGCATGGGTACTTGTCAGATTGAACAGCCTGTAACATGCTGGTTGTTACTCAGTGATGGCTGGGCAAGCTTCCAGACACCTTCACTCTCTGCAGTGATAAAGAATGTTTTTTGACACTAAAAGCCCACAATCTCCCCTCACTTGGGCTCCTACTTTCTCAGTAATGCACCTTAAATAGATGGACATTTGTATGAAAACACTGAGTTAGATCTTTGGCTGAATTTATATTTATTCACAACATTCAACCACCAATGCATCAATAATAACTCAATTGTTTTTAAAGCTGAAGACCCATGCATTCATGTCTAGGGTTTGGGGTCAAAATAATTCCATCAAAAGTAGTTTTTATCATTACTGTTCTCATTATAGACATCACAAGGCTACTCTCCTTAATATATTCAGAAAATATAATCACTGTGTCATGGTTTTTAGGTGTTTGGCCCACATGCAGAACACAATCGGGAGGCAGAAAGCAGTTTAAGGTGTTTATTCAGTACAGCGAAAAACAGAGACGTGGAGGAATCACGACGGGCAAGCGTCTGACTGAGACGTGAGACCGGGACTGATGGTTCTGTGGATGAAAGAGACAGAGAGTTAGGTTTTGCCGTAGAAAAAACTCCGTAAGGGGTTTGTGGTGAGCTTACCGCCGAGTTAGGGAAACCTAGACGGGGGGAGTGGAGCAGAAAGACGGACTCAGCGAGTTTCCCCTCTATGATGATAACAGGTGACTGAGCAGCTGGTGAGCGGGTTTGATGGAGCTGTGGCGGGGTCCAAGCAGCACCGTTGGTGGGAGTTGTGGTCAGTGAGCAACTTGAGGAACCAGGGTGATCTGAAGATCACCTAGCCTCGGGATGAGATCCAAGTTGAGAGCGGTGTTGGTCTGAGCACGACAGAAAGCCTGAGTGGGATCCAGTACGGCAGAGTCAGAAGGCTGACCGTGGAAGTCGGAGCACGAGGACGAGCACCTGGAACGGGATCCAGAGCGTGAGGCGACGTGAGAGACACAGGAGGAAGAGGATTAACGTAGCAACAAAGGTGAGCTGTCATGAGACAGTGGCCAACTGAGGCATACCACACAAGGTCAACACTCTGGCGTCTTCCAGCTGTCAGCTCACCACGCCCACCTGCCAACTGCAATCAACTGCGGAGAGAGAGAAAAGGCAGGACCGGCAGAAATCTGCATGCCGCTGCCTGCTGAGTCCTGACACACTTTTTATGGTATTTATTTAATTTAAGTCAAATTAATGAAATACATAGAAACAAATAACATATACTTCTATTCAATATAATGTGGAAACTTGAAGTTGATTTAGTGGAATAGATTTGCATGGGGACGCATTTGCATGCCATCTTCAATCCGAGTTTTGCCAACCTCAGAAATTCCGATTCACTGATGCAATACCCTGTATTTATTTAATACTGTGGTCCACCATGGAAGGTTGGGGGGCAAGGGTGAGATTGAATAGCTCCACCAGGGCATTATGCTGACAACCTAATGCTTTTTGTATGGTTTGTAGGCTCGCTCACACTCATTTTCCTTGACCACATATAGAATATAGCCATTTTTCCAACCCCCATGCCACGCCACCTGGACCAGAAAAGATATATATATTTATTTAAAATCAAGCTGTCAAAACTTTTTACATTTATGACTTATAACGATGGGTAAGTAGAAACTTTTTGCTGGATAATGTTCCTGACAAACAACGAGAAGCCTTTTATCTTCCAAGTTTGTGTGATACAAAGAAAGGAAAAGGGTAGTTAGACAGATCAGTGGTAGCTCTATACACAAAAAAGATCACCACCCACACAAACCACAGAAACCCACCATCAAAGGAAAGAAGACATCACAGTGTTGACTGGTAATAAATGCCTAGTGTTTAACAGCTTCACAGCCAAATATAGATGCAAATCTCCACTGGATATCACATTATATAGATACCATAGCCCAGCGGTGGCCAACCAGTTCAGCATTAAGAGCCAGAATTACAATCCAGCAGCATTGCAAAGGGCCCCACAACAGAATGTCCACTTATTTTAATAGTACAAATGCTTTATGCCATAACCCTAAAGAGCTTGGAAATAAAAACAGTTGAAGTGACAGAAGGTCCTCAGGATCATTCTGTGGCCACCTGCCAATGCCGAATGACCTCCAATAACCTTCAATATGCAACAGCAACATAATTATTTAAGGTTATCAACACAAACCATCCAATATGGAAAAATTATGTATATAAATCTTCTAAAAATTTATCTATTTTAGTTGAAACTTGTATCTAATGCATCAGACAGTGAAATCAAATACAAGATTCTTAGTTCTTGGTACAACTTGAAACATATTTGGGTACTTATATGACAGTAATTTCACAATAAATATCTTTAGTAGAAAAATGTAATATTAAACTTATCAGTGAAACTAAAGTACAGCAAGAAACAGAAAATACTTGTGTATGGGGTTCCATGGTTATCAAAAATAAGTAGATGCAATATATATAATGTTGTGATGTCTAGATGTGTTGTTCTTGCATGTTTTCTGCATATGTATAAGTTGCACATGTATTTGTTGTTCATGAAGATGTTGCATATGTAGCTGTTGCATATGTGTATGTGGCATATGTCTATGTTCGATGTGTCTATATTACACATGTAAATGTATATGTATGGCTCTAGCTGCTATTGTGGTTTTTAATCACTGTGATCCTGTCAGTTGATCTTCAGTAAACTAACCTACACCTTGCAGTTGTTTTATGATGCTGTTGCCCCCTTTTGTTGGTATGCATAGTTGTCTGTAACTTCGGTGATTGGTTAATGTCATTGCTCTCAGCTGTTCGTCCACGCTGTTGGTTCATGTCGTTGGTCCTTGTCGTGTTGCCTGTTCCCCAGCCCTGCCATCACAAACTGTAGAAGTAGGTTTTGTGTTGTCTAAGTGTTTATTAGGAATTACAAAAATGTTGGTTTTTCATTATCAATGGCTCCAAAATATTTAGATTTCGACAAACGTTGTATTTACATTTATCGGTTTAAATCTTTAAAATAACACCAAGGGGTTTAGCCTATGTCCTGTGAATAAATGTGAGCTCACACTGTCAGGACTCAACGTACTTAACTTTACATGGTATCTAATGTCTGGATCACCAGATTGTCTAATCATAGCTCAACCAACTAAAAAATATTTCTGACACACTAGGGGGCATAACAGGCCAATGGTCGCTTACTATTGTTGCCGTTTTATGAAAGTCATTTATATTAATATCAACTGAGAACATATGAGTACATAGTTATCCTTGGAGGACTCAAATATTTCGAATTATCAAAATGCCCCCCTTTTTTAAACAGAGGCTCTGTGGTCTAGCTACAAAGTTTTAGGATAAATAATATCTGATTTCATACAAAGCATTCATGGGTTTTAAACAGCATTAAGGCCAGGATAGGCACAAAGTAAATCTTACCCTTCACTTTGTTTAATACAGTCAACTGTCATTTTGATAGCTTTATAAAAAAACAGGCAATATTTCACACAAAAACAAACTTTAGTATTTTCAATTAACACACACTACAAAATCATACAGTAAATCTACTCCAACAAGTTAAATAATTTCAAAAGAGAAGGGTAGCTAATGCATATTGCTCACATTTCCAATTGTCTCCTATTCTAATTTGAGGCTTGGCTAAACTGCCTTGTTCTCGAATGAGCCACTTTTCTTTAATAGAATTACCTTGTGGAACGTGATGATAACCTGACGCCGCCAGATAGATTTGCTCCGCATATCCATCTGGAAACCTTCCGTTGAAGTAATTTTGGGAAGGGGCGAAAATACTGGTTAGCTGATTGGCCTATGTTGGTGATAGACGGGCCAAATAAACCAATCAGATCAACGAAGCATGCAGAGCGACGACGAAAACACAACCACAAGCCAAGCTAGTCTTGCTGCTGCAGGTAAAGGCTCGTTAGCTCAGCAAAGAAATACTCTGTAATTCCGATAAAACTTGCTCGATAGCCACGCAAACGCTAGTTTCATCGGCTGAAGCCGACATGTTCTTTAGACTGAACTGTCGCGCTTCTGGTTGCGTCACACCTCAACCCGCCTCAAAGCCAACGCTGATTGGATGTTCGTTTGGTGAACGGCTCCAAATTTTCTTTAACGGAGAGTAGCCAGACTGATCTGCGAGTGAAACCTTGAAAGCTCGCGAGATCAGGATGGTCTCACGAGGCTAACGTGATGATGAATATTGGGGCAGAACATACTATGTTATGTTTCTTCCTACTACATGGTTATCATAGGAAGGTATACCTACTTTGATCTTTTAAAAACTGTGATAATACTATTGACCTAGTATACGGTAGAGGGACTTTGTCTCTCAATGGGCCCCGGAGCGTTTGGGGATCCCCTCGGGAAGACCCGCTGGAAATGTGTCAGGACGTCTGGGCATCCTTGCACAGACTGCTGCCTTCACGACCCAACTCCAGAAAAATAGGAAGAAAATGGAGGAATTTGTAATACTGTTGACAAAAATCAAGCCCACAGAGGGGGAAAAGGATAGTAGTTCTGTAATGTATAACAGGAATACAATTTGGTCCATCTTATAAGTTCTGGTAACATCTGTCACCTGGGGCCATCCGCTGACCTCTGGCACAACCACACCAGGTTCAAAGGAAAGTTGATCAGTTTTGTTCTATCAAAGGGTTGTGAAATGTTAGAAATGCAGATATAACATTCGGGGAATAGCCTGATCCCCTCCAACCTTTAGACACAAAAATACAACTGGATGCTATCACATTCAAATGTGTGGTAAGTCGGCTGTTTTGGTGCTGCAACTCATTCACGCCATGTAGACAAGCAGATCATATTTGTCAGCAAAGCTTTTAACAAGATTGGTAATAATGTGGACATCCCTTCATAGCATGGGTGGCCATTGTTTGTTGTAGACTGTTGTGCAATTATACACTGTTTTAAGTTATTTGTTTCATAAATAACTCTGTTAAGTATTGTCTGGTGATAATCAGCTGTTAAGCTGATATCAAGACAATGGTTGAAAGGGATGAATTTGAGCACTAGCGATCTTTTACCAGCAAACTCTGCACACACATAGAATAAAGGAGTGACAACTTCTTTTCAAGTTCAACAATTTAATAACAGAAATAAAATGAACATCCAGAGAACATCACTATGTAATGCTGTTTATCTGAATTAACACTATATTTTGATTAACAAATCTTCTCTACTAGGCTAGTGAAACTTAACTAAACTACTTGTCACGAACCAGAGACAGATGGACCCAGTATTCAGCCAGACAAGAGAGGTCTTAAGCAAAAAAACAGGATTTATTAATAAACAGGGACAGGCAAGGCTCAATGGTCAAAAAGGCAGTCCAAAATCCAGTACACTCAAGGCAGTCCAAAATAGGCAGAAGTACAGACAAGGATAAGCCAAACTCAGAATATCCCACGGCAGGTCCAGGTCAGAAAAACAGGTAAGCAATCATACAGGGCAAGAAAATCAGGTTTAGGGATCAGGCTGGCTCAGAGTCAAAAAGGAAGTTGGGTCAACAGGGCTATCAGAAATACAACGCTGGATAAGACTCACCAAGTGGTTTGAATTGATCTGGCAGATTGCAGGAGGAAGAGGCAGGTATAAGTAGGGGAGTGAGCAGGTGAATGGAGTGAAAACTAATTACTGGCATGGGTGGAGCTTATCAGGAACAGGGAAGTGACTGGAAGTAACTGAAACTGATTGGATGGTGACTGGAGAAGAGCAGTGACAGGGTGTTGACTAGGAGGTGAGCTGGCAGATAGCTGGCAGGTGAACTGAATGACTGATTAAAGGCTGGATACCGAGAAGTGCACTGAACAGGCCAAGTGAACTGATAAAACAAAATCAAACCACAATAAAAGAGTTGTCCTCCGGTTAAATGTTCAGAATTCAGTCTGACTTAATTTTTTTCATCATGGCTTTAAAATGGCACAACATCCCCTCTTTAAATGTGATAAGAGAGATCCGATTCTCCAATTTCGGATTTACCAAAGGTCCACCAGTCATGATCTGGAATGCTAAAAGGTCACTAGGGTTCCTGTGGACGAGAGGACAGTCATTGAAAGTTCAGTTCCATCAGAAGCTTGTCTCTGGAAGGGATTGAGGCATGTTGCGTAGAGAGCTGACCCTAACTATAAAATATTCAGGCATCCACACATCCATCAGATGTACCACAAATATTTAGAAATATACACCAAAATTTCAACCCCCCCCCAAAAAAAAACTAAAACAAACTCTAAACATCATGGTAAAACTGTTGTTTAACCTCCACTTTCTTAAGTCTTAGATCAATAAGAAAGGGTTAAAACAGAATAAATCGTTAGAAATTATTTTTGACCTTATCATACGCTGAGGCATCATAAGTTGCGCGGTTGCTTTAGGATTCAATCAGCTCGCTGTTTAATTTTGTTAAACATGCGACGAACTCGGTGAGAAAATCTCGGCAGATACTTTCAAAGTTTTCCTTAGTGATAATTTCTTTGGAATGACTCCACCTTTTACCAATATTACCTTCTGGTTTTGCATTGTAAAAGGGTTGACGTTTATCTGGCCGCCTAGGTTTTCGTGGCAGCCTGTTTCCAAACATTTCGGTCTGCTGGATCACTGGAGAACTGCATTTGTGTCTTTTCTTAGGCCTGTTTCCTGTGTGAAGGTTTAAGACTCTAAGCTTGCTTTATTTCCTGTCGCATTGCAGACGAGTGTTCCAAACAAGCTGGGCATATCTGCGGATCTCATGCATGGAAAAGTTATTTTCCCTGCAATGCATAGTCACATCATAACGTACTCTCATGTAAGTTATGAAGGAACAAAGACTTAAAAAGTGGGTCCTCTTCAGGACCTGGAGAATTACATCCCTGAGGATAAACGTTCCTTAAGTGATAGTAATAATCTCTGGGCGTTTCATTTTCTTTTTGAGTAACGGCGAAAGCGTCAAGAGTTATCAAAGCCTGATCCCTGTACACAGAATATTCTTCTCTTAAAGCTTTGCAAAGAGCTGAATAACTGTCACGAATCTCTGGAGGAAGGGCTTTAATGAAAACATTAACGCTTCTAGCTGTTGTTTTCCAAATAAGCTTTAGTTTCTCACGAGATGAGGGAAATGGCAGGTCGAAAAGACACCGTTCGACTTCCTTCAGATAATTATGAATGTTGGAATCATGATTATCTGGGTCGAAATGTTCTATGTCCCGAGCAAGGGACTCAAGTTGGCGAATACGGATACCGTAATTATGAGGTGGCCCTGGACCACCCGGGAAGTCAAATTGGTTATGTTCATGACCTGATGGAGGTCTGTGAACTAACCTTTGATGTAAGGAAGAATGTTCTTGAGCTAAGTGAGAGTTTTCCAAGGAGTGAACTCTGACATGTGGTGGTGGGCTAGGTTGGTGTGGACCACCTGCACGATTCTCCTGGTTTGATGGCTGCTCATCCCTTCAATCTGAACCACCTGTGTCTGCAGAGTTGGTTACCTGGTACTCTTTGGGGCTGTCCACTGCAGCAGGGTGGTGCAACGCTCTACTGTGGACAGTCTGACTTCCAGCATCTCCCATGGAGTCTGTGGAAGTACTTTCTGTAAACTCAAAATTTAGAGGTTCTGTTCTAAAATTTGGCAAGACTGGTTTTGTTCTAGGTGTTGCGTTAGAAACTGCAGAGCTATTCTGTGATTCCAGCTCCTGCAATGATTCAACCTGCTGAGGTTGATCGTGTGAGGATTTCACCTGAAGGGTGCAGGGCTCACTTCTCTGGTGAGACGCAGCCTCGTTGACATCAGGAGTTTTACGTCCTTGGTCTCAGCACCAGCTTCCTCCATCCTCACCTCGGCTTTTGAGAGCTCACGTCTGGCAGCACTCACTTTGTCCAAAACCGTTTGATGCTCAACCTGTAACTGAAGATATTTTTCATCTTCTAGTTGTGACCTATGCTGATATAACAATGCAAGTTGTCCCACAACCTCTTGAATCCGAGTCCTTTTGGTCGGATTCTGAATGAAATTAATTAGTTTCTTAATCTTTTTTATCGCATGCAGCAAGGTTAAAACTGTTTAAATTATTCAACTCATCTGCAGATAAGTTGATAAGGTCGGCAACGACAACCTTCTGCCTCTCTATGTCTGCTTGGTTAGGGCACAGGTGTAGCTTCAGATGTGAGACGTTCTGGCTCCATCTTGCTAACACAAAACAAACAAGTTATGACAAAACTTTCAAAATAACATAAGATCCAGTCTGTGTACGCTTAGCTATGCTTTTATGTTTAAACATACATTTTGAAAATACTTATTTGTGTGTGTAGAAACAAGTGCGCAGGTTGAACATTCAACATGCGGCTTATGACGACGCTATTCTTTCAGTGTTAAGAATGCTAAACCTTTAGGACTTACGAGCTCTGTAGCGACTGCTTACCTTTTATTACTAGGAATTACTAGCTTTTGCGCAAGGCTTCACCTTTTAAGGAATTACTAGCTTTTTTAGCTTATGCTTCTCACCTTTCTTTTAAGGAAAATTAGCACTTTTAGCTTTAAGGGCACCACCCCCCTTTTTACGTAAATAGGGTGGCACCTCAGATTAACTAGGAGTTAAATCTGGAGACAAATATGTTCTACACAACACAAAATAAGCTTTTAAAATGTCTTATTAGACAAATATGCAAAGCATCTTAGGTTAGATATTTGAGCATCTAACTCCTCTGGACTGGAAGTTAATTTTGAAAGCGAATAACTTTGGACTTTTCATTTATTTAAGACTTGTGGTTTAAGCAAACATGATGATAAGTCACAGCATCTGGAAACAGATGTGCAACAAATTTGGTTCAGTCAGTAAGATTAACTTTACAGTTCAATCCACTATTAGACTGTTGGTTATACCAGATAACTTGATTGATTCAAGCATCTGAATTTAAACTTTTCGTAGTACAGTTTATTAGACTTAGACTTAGACAACTTTATTTGTTGTCTAAGAAATTTGCGGAGAAATGTTTTGTTAACTTTTATTTTTCTAAAAGTCTAAAAATGTCACAGGTGATATTCTCATATGTGTGCAGAGATTGCTGTTAAAAGATCGCTAGTGCTCAAATTCATCCCTTTCAACCAGTGGCGGCTGGCCCATAGGGGTCGCTCGGGCGCTGCCCTCCCTAGATGTGGAGGGGAAAAGTCAAAATATATATAGATTTTAAAAGTATTATTAATGTCAGTTTTTACTTAATAGTACATGGCTACATGTAATAAGAATTATTATTACATTATTATTATTATAGCCACTGGTGAAGAGGGCACAGAAACGACTGTACTTCCCGCCCATCCTCACGACCTTCTACAGAAGCACCAGAGAGAGCATTCTGACCAGCTGCCTCTCTGTGTGGTGTGGAGACTGCAATGCGCCCGACTGAAAGAACGTGAGGTGAGTGGTGAGGAGCACAGCAGAAGGGATCATCGGGGCTCCTCTTCCCTCCATTAAGGACATTTCGTCCCAGCGCTGTGTGTCCCGAGCCCGAAACATCATAAAAGACCCCTCGCACCCCCACCATGGACTGTTCTCCCTGCTACCTTCTGGGAAGAGGTTCCGCAGCATCCGCTGCAGGTCCACCAGGTTCTGCAAAAGCTTTTTCCCTATTGCCATCAGACTGTTGAACTGCTGAACTCTAAACTGGACCCTGCACCACATTTGCACATTTCATCACTGCATCTCTATCTAGCATTACAAATGCTGCCGAACAATGCATTTTTGCACAAATGCCTTTTGCACCATCATTTCTGCACATGCAAATGGTTTTTGCATTGTTTACATTTCAATTGTTTACTTTTTAATCACTGCTGCAATTTTCCTGCATAGTTTACATTTCCGGTAAATACAACCTTATTTTGCACTAGTCATTGTTCTACTTAAATAATTATATATTTAAGTCAAGACTTAAAAAGGATATATATTTAAGTCAAGATGTAAACATTCGTTTCGTAATAATATACGTACATGTACAATGTATGCAAACCCTCTGGCATGAGTCTGTGAAAAGGATTAATAAGACAAAAACACCAAAATAATTCTTTGTGAACAATGTTTTTTTATTAATGAAATGCTTATTGTGGAATCGTAGTAATTTTCCGACTTTTAATTTGAATGCATGTACTGGGTTAGGCAGGGAAATCTATTGGCCAGCCCCACCAAGATTTTCTTTCACCAGCCGCCACTGCTTTCAACCATTTTCTTGATATCAGCTTAACAGCTGATTATCACCAGACAATACTTGACAGAGAGTTATTTATGAAACATTAAAAAACTTTAAACAGTGTATAATTGCACAACAAGACCTATCCTGCAATTATTACAAACATTCAAAACAGTGCTTTAGAAGTGTTACCTCTAGTCAAAACCTGGCATTCATACAAGCTTTGGACTTGGAGTGCTGTTGTGAAATTAGCTATTTTCAAGGTAGACGGAGACAGCGTATATCTAGTAGTCAAAAAAATAGATTACTATCTTTTTATGGCAAGGCAAATTTATTTATATAGCACAATTCAGTACAGAGACAATGCAAAGTGCTTTACATGATTAAAATATAGGAATAAAAGCAAGTAGGGATAGAATGTAGGAGAAAAAAAAAAGTAATTTTAAAACAGTTTAACTTGAACATTCAAAGGCAATTTTAAACAAATGTGTTTTTAATCTCGATTTAAAGGAACTCAGGCTTTCAGCACTTTTACAGTTTTCTGGAAGTTTGTTCCAGATAAGTGGAGCATAGGAACTAAATGCTGCTTCTCCGTGTTTGGTTCGTGTTCTAGGTATGCAGAGAAGGCTGGAGCCAGAAGACCTGAGTGGTCTGGAGGGTTTATACGCTGATAACAAGTCTGTGATGTATTTAGGTGCTAAGCCATTTAGGGATTTATAGACTAACAGAAGTATTTTAAAGTCTATTCTCTGAGATACAGGGAGCCAGTGTAATGACTTTAGAACTGGGGTTATGTGTTCTACTTTCTTAGTCTTAGTGAGGACGCGGGCAGCAGTGTTCTGGATCAGCTGCAGCTGACTGATCCACTTTTTAGGCAGACCTGTGAAAACACCGTTGCAGTAATCAATTCTACTAAATATAAACGCATGGATTAGTTTTTCCAGATCCTGCTGAGACATCAGTCCTTTAATCCTGGAAATGTTCCTCAGGTGATAAAAAGCCAACCTTGTAATTGTCTTTAGATGCTTTTGAAGGTTCAGGTCTGAGTCCATCACTACACCCAGGTTTCGGGCCTGATCAGTGGTTCCTAACTGAAGCAGCTGAAGCTGTGTGCTAACCGTTGATCTCTCCTCTATTGGTCCAAAATGTAGCCTGTTTTTTTCCCTTTTTGAATAAAACAATGTTATTAATCCAGAATAATTTTTTTTGGATCTCTCGGTTATGTGTCGTTTGAATATGCCTTCAAAGTGATCCTAGAAAAGGGAATAAAAATATTACATTGAGAAGAGCTGAAGTTAGACATGTAAGCCTTTCATAATGTAAAGATATATTCTATTTAAATATTTAAAAATCATTTTAATGGTGGTTGACATTAATATTCTTACTGATGAAATTATCCGTCAAAAATAATCTCATTAGAGCCCTTTCAAAGCTCCTCTGTTCTAAAAATAGATCAACCACCTATCGCTTTACAAAGATGACTTGTGTGCAGCCGCAAATGTGTCCTAATGCTAGCGTACAATACAGCGTATTGCTGTATTGGGCTGTTTATTCTCATCAAGACTGTCATATTCTTACATGAGTGCGTATACAGATATTGTTGCATGTTCTAAAATTATTCTAAAGGTTTCACTTGCTGTTTTGAAGCACCGTCGCACACGCCCTCTTGCTCCATTCAGTGGATCATCTGGTGTTATGCATTACCACACCCTGCTGGATCAGTCTCTATTTGCTATTTGAATAGAACGTGTGCAAATTCAAACAACTTCAAATCTAAACAATCCACAAATCTTTTGTGAGTACTGCTATCTGTACAGCCAAAATAAATAATAAAAAAATACAACTTAGGTCTTTCTATAACTTAAGTAAAAAAAATGTAATCTCCAGTCAACAATTTATGTTTCAACTGAGAATTGTGACACTGATGATTATTTGTTTTCATGTCTCATAATAGGCTACATTAGATCAAAAATATCTAATAAATATTATCTCTAGCAGCATTAACGTAGGTTGGAGAAAGTCAAGGCAATATTTATTGCTTTTGAATTTACCTTTCACACCATTTTAGAACATATTTCAGAAAAAACAGTCAGAGCCATATTTTAGGAACAATTCTTTTAACTTTATTTCGTAACTATTTATAGACTTAGGCTCTATAACGCAAAAAATTCTAAACTTATCTCAACAAGTGCCAGAACTTTGTGTTCTAGCACTTTTGAAAAGAACACATCCCTAGACTTGACTCCAAATAAAGACAGATAAAACCCAAATATTTGAACATGATGGAGAATTATTGATTGATCATGAAGAAATGTAAATGGTGATAGCAAATCAAAATGACAGATACCAAGAAAAAATAAACTAAACAAAACCAAAAGTTGGAGACTGCTGCATTCCTGACTCCATATATTCCACAAACACAAACTTCGAATGTGGCATGAATAGGAACCCTCAAAATAAAGCTGCATGTGTTGGCTTCAGGATAGCGCGGCTGGGCACCATTTTCATGCGGGGTGTGAAGGAACTCAAATAGAGGCCTCTGGGGTAAGCCAAGTGGGGGGATTTGTTCCACTCCAGAGACAAAAATCAATATGTCTTCAAGGCTGACTGCTCGTGAACCATCTAAAGGAAAAACAATTTTTGATTACTTTCGTTGAAAGTTTGTATATAACCAAGTAATTATGTGCATGCAAACATAGCGCCGACTTCAATTACTTCAAAAACTCCCAGTTTTGGTCCGTGAGGCAGACACCCTGTCTACTTTTAAGACTAATCTTAAAACTTTCCTTTTTGACAAAGCTTATAGTTAGAGTGGCTCATGTTACCCTGAGCTACCTCTATAGCAGGGGTCACTAATTAAAAATCAGCGGGGTCCGAATAAAGAAAATCAACAACCAGTAAAGGTCCGGACACATTTTTTATTAAAATCCGTTACTTTAAACAGTATTTAACACTGAAATAAAATGTTTATGCATCCACCTTATACATTGACCTTTTAAACAAAAAAATAACATAAAAATAGAACGTTTTTCTATTTTAAAATCCAAAGTGCTTTTTGAAATAGAGAACCACAATCTTTCACAGTTTGGTATATAGACAATTTCTTGACTTTCACATCTTTTATAAAACAACTGAACTTTTTTTAATTTCATTTTTATGGCTTAATGATAGAGGTGAGCTTTAGGCTGCCCTGCAAGGATTTTAAACCTGGGTTTGATTGGCAACAAAGCCAACCTCAAGCACATATCAAGGTGCTCATTCGTTCTGTGCCTTTAAATCAGCTATATTCTCCGTATGTATGAGCAAGTGGATATGTTTGGGAACGCTCCGGAGGGCTTTGCCATATTAACAAGAGAAGCGGCGCAAGTGAAGTTAGCACAGGGGTTGAAGCAAAAATAATGTTTGACTGAAAACATTTTCTCGCAAGCCCATATATTCCCGGGCCGTGGACATCATGCCGCATTAGTTGGCTCACTTGCTTAGTGTGCAAAGTCAACTAAATCTGATACTTTTAAAATATCCATTGAAAATTTCTGTATCTCTGCCACCTTTCAGCTTTAAAGCCTTTGCGTCATCCTGGACAGCCTCTCCATCACTTTCCACATCAACATCATCATCTGGGTTACTTTCATCTCTGCAGCATCAAGTTCTTCCTTCACACTGTTGACAAACTGGTCCACAGTCCACTTTACAATCCCAGCTCCCTTTCCTCTCTGTCCTCCAGAAACCCTCCATAAACTCCAGCTAGTACAAAGACAGCAGCTTCATCATTACATCATCTACTTCACTCCTGTACATTAACGCCACTGGCTCCCTGTCACATTCAATATAAACCAATATTATGATCATACAAGGCCAAACACAGCCTTGGAAATGCAGGACATCACCAACACTATCATGACATAATACATTTTAATTTGACACAGATTGCACATGACAATAATCAGTCTCTGCTTTGCCTGTTATTGTTCACCAATTAATCATTACAGTTTATAAAAAGGCATGATTTAACTTTTTTGAAGTTTAATAAAATGGTTATATTTTAGCCCAGTGACTGGAGACCTGTCCAGGATGAACCCTGTGTCCGCGCTCCACTTTAACTTCATAAAAAAACTCTCTGAGAATCGCCTTTCTCTGGCCTCACCCAGTTAGAACCCGTTCTCCAGTCCATGTTGTAGCTGCAGTTTATTTGTTTTATCTTTTTGATGTAGTTTTCTTAACAATCTGTAAGCATCAAAATCCTTGTCATTTTATTTAGTGTCCTGGAGCGCAGCTGCTCATCAGGTGAACACTGCTGCATACCGACAGCAGATGCAGCTCTGCCTTCTTTGTTTCAGAACAGCGCAGGGGTTTTTTTTGTTTTTTTTTTTACTTTTTCCGAATCGAACCCAGTCAAATGCGGCACATTGTTTCACAGTCCGACTCTTGTTCTTCAAGGGTCATGCTAAATTAGCCTGAGCTAGCGCGTTACTCTTCTTTGTGTTTAAATAAAACATAATAGCGAATCACGAGGAGATGCCTGGTTGGTCGCCGCGTTTATCAGCGAGGGAATAAATGCTGACAGACGACATGGCCACAGGTGGAAATAATTCATTAATTAACTGCCGGAGCAGATTGACGCTTACCGAGGGAAGTTGTTGTCAGCTGCTGAACTTTCTGACCTGCTGGTTAGCATAAATCCATAGAAACCTTTGACCACCGCTACTTTCATTCATACCATCTGTGGCCAGTTTAAAATGCTCTCCCAAAGGTTAAAATGATGAACACCGATAAACCTCAGACTGACAATGTCTGCTTTGGAAAGACCCGCCCTGCTCTCATTCTGATTGGCTAATGTCCCGGCTCTGCCAGGTTTGATTGGTTGGGAGCAGTTTGTGTTTAAAACCTTGAATAAAAAGTCTAGACGGAACTTTTGGCGCTCAATTTCCAAATGACGGAAATCCGTCGCAGCGACGGAGAACTTTAACCCCTGAGTTAGACACTGTCGTTGGACAACATGCAGTAATATATAAATGTTTTAAATGAGGTTGGGTCCGGATTAGGTAGCAGCTGGGTCCGGATCCGGACCGTGGTCCGCTAATCCGTGACCTCTGCTCTATAGTAATGCTGCTATAGGCTTAGGCTACTGGAGGACATCAGGGCCTATTTTTCTCACTCTACTGATTTCTACTGTTCTCCAGTTTTGCATTGCATTACATTGAAATTTCAGCTTTTAACTTTTTGCTCTCTCTCTTTTTTCTTCATAGTAGGTACACCTGGTCTGGCGTTCTGTTAGCTGTGACATCATCCAGGGAAGACAGATCACCCGCTATTACCATCTAATGTAGAACAGACTACTGGATCAATGTGTGCTTCTGTGCTTTTTTGTCTCTCTTCTTGTGTCTCTGCTCTGTCTTCTGTAACCCCCAGTCGGTCGAGGCAGATGACCGTTCATACTGAGCCCGGTTCTGCTGGAGGTTTTCCTTCCCGTTAATGAGGAGTTTTTCTTTCCCGTCGCTTCATGCTTGCTCAGTATGGGGGATTGCTGCAAAGCCATGTACAATGCAGATGACTCTCCCTGTAGCTCTACGCTTCTCCAGGAGTGAATGATGCTTGTTGGGACTTTGATGCAATCAACTGGTTCCCTTATATAGGAAATTTTTGACCAATCTGTATAATCAGAATCAGAATCAGAATCAAGTTTAATCGCCAAGTAGGTTTGCACATACAAGGAATTTGACTTGGTGATGATGGTGCAGACAGCGCACCAACACACCATGGCAGCCGTTCGCGGCGCCATCAGGAAACTGAAGGACGGAAGATAGCAACAACATCGAGGAAAGGGAGGGAGGAAAAAAAAGACAGATGCTAGACAATTTACGCTGTCACAAATAAAGTGTCAAACAACCGACAAAAAAAACCCCTCATAGCACAAAAAGCACAATACACAAATATGCAGAAAGGTAAACATCTGAGGCCCATCGCGTGTACGTAATCTGACCCAATCTGTATAATTTCATTGAACTTGACTTTGTAAGGTGCCTTGAGATGACATGTTTCATGAATTGGCGCTATATAAATAAAATTGAATTGAATTGAATTAGACAGTCCCTCCAAAACATTAGGGTCAAACTTTTGCTTCTTCGGGCATTGCTGTCAGGTGGAGAGAGGATTGTCTCAAAAAGAGTCATATTGCTCTCAACTGTTAGTAGAGATTTTTAAGAGTAGTAGAACTCTTAAAAATTGGCTTGCACAACCATTTCACTGTAAAGGCTTGCCCAAAATCTTTCAAACCCCAGGCAAATGTGGACTTAAACATTAACAATAGTCCCTTTTCCATTAAACGACCCAGGATTTAAAGCCCCAGGCATCGGTTTCCTAGGGTGGACCAAAGTCTGGGGCTTTTAAGTTTGATGCATTACCATTCACTAGGAGCCATTTATGTAAAACAGCCCAATGACCTATAGGGAAGTTGTGAGTAAAAAATATATTACCTCTCCAGTGCAGACAGCATAGGTCAAGAAAGCACAGGTCAAACAGACAAAGGCAGACAGAGCTGAATCTGTCTCCCGCCACTCATCCAGACGTTGGAGAAACAGGATGGAGAACTTTTGCTGAAGGTGTTACACATCCTTAGCCCTTTTTACACTGATCCTACCCTATTCCTGCCGGTTGGTGGCATTCTATTCTAGTGCTGTTGGTATAAATAAATTTAAATAAAGGTCGGCCATTACTTAATCTATATTGGTTACTTACACTTGTCTTTGACTTCCTTGGTCCATTTTGGCAATCTGTAAGCAAAAGTAAAACTAGAATTAACAGAGAGTACCATGTTTCCACAGTAAGACATATTTATTAACATAATGGACAACATTATCCTCATCATTGGTACAATTCAAAGTAATAAATGATTTTACCTGGGGCCTTGGGATGTGCACGTTTTAGGTCTATTCCAACATATTTTAACAATAAGCATTAAGGGTGTACGTTACAGAAAAATAATTTAAATATTTGAGGGTCTGTGAATACATGCATAGATGTCCATGTGACGGTTTAGGACTTGATCGGTCACACAATTTGAGTTCAGGCAATCGGTAGACCAGGAGCCTTTTTTTGCTAGTGTAAAATTGGGAAACAAAATTCTATATACATAACAGCTCAAAAAAATAAAGGGAACACTTAACACAATGTAACTCCAAGTGTTCCCTTTATCTTTGTGAGCAGTATATAAATTTAAATTGAATAATGCAGAATTGCAAAAATGCTTTTGTAGAGCCAATGTTCCAACACTTTAACCAACTCGAGTTTCCAGACTACAATAATGCCAATGTAAATGTAAAGTCCTGCATTTTTAAATTTAGCGTAAAGATTGCACATTTTTACTTACTTTTTCTTTTCTGAATAAGTTATAATACCATTATATGCAAAACCAAATTACTCATATGACATGTTATTACAATCTAATAAGAGTAAATTCAATTAAGACGATTATGACCACATAAAACTATAAAAATTTCAACATATTTACCTTATGAAATGTTGACAAGAGCGCTCTTACTTTTCTTGACAAAGAAGCACAAAGATTGATATTTTTTTGCGCCAATTTCTCTCGCTTCTTCCGGGTTGTTGACATATTTCCGGTGGAAAAACGCTCCCTATTATTCTGGTGGAAAAACGCTCCCTATTATTCGAGCAGTGACTGTTTGAGGCACACCATGAAAAAGAGACAAAAGTTAAAACATCTATGAGCCTGTGGTACAATAATGGAGTTATTTTGGGTCCATCATGCCCAGTGACTAGTAGGTACAACAGAGTACTCAGTTTTTCCCATTTTCAGGATGATTTGGAGTTAAGATGAAAAGGGATCGTGGATATCCGCAGGGAAAAGTTCACCATAAAAGCTCACACTCGCGTATGTAGCCTCCATTTTAAAACTAAGAATGTTCAAGAGCCAGTCTCTGAAATAAGGAGACAAAGGTTAAAAAAAGGAGCTGTACCAGGATTGTTTGAGTGGAATCCGATTGCAAGACCTGATATTTGGGAGAGAACACAAAGACCGCCGCCAGATGACAGCGAGGAGGAGAGTTACACCACAGATAATGTAACTATAAATGTCCTAAAGGAACGCGATTATGCCTTGTCTCCAGACCCTGCAGTGGTGGACTTAGTGTTGGAGGAAAATAACACTCTCCAGAAAGAAATCCGAATGGTATGGCAGCAGGTTGAGAGCCTTACATTAAGGCAGCAGTTCGGGATTCACCATTTTGCTGCTTCTGACAATGACATTAGATTCTTCACAAGGTAAGCATGTGTGTTGATGTTTGTGTTATACAAAGTATAAAGTCATTTTAGGCAACTTGTCCACAAGGGTTATACAGCAGTGATTCCCAGCCGGAGGTACACCCAGTGGTCCGTGAGTTCATTGCAGAGAGTATGTGAAAACATTTTATATTTTTGTCATGGTACCAAGTCTTTTGACCCACATGCAGAACACACTGAGGAGACAAGTCAGGCAGGTTTCCGAAAGTTTATTGAAAACTAAGGTGAAAACACGCGGGATTTCTTCGGGACGTCTGGGAGCGAAGGGGACGTTGGACACTCTGCAACAGAGAGCGTAGAGTTACCGAGAGTCACGGGAAACGGTGAAAACGACAGAATTAAGCGGCTTACCGCGAGAGCTCGGCCGGGGAGAGTGGGCGGGGCTACAGAGGGCCGTAGGCGGGCGGTGCCGGTGCTTGCAGCGGGAGAGGTGGCTCCCAAGCGGGGAGACGTAAGGTAAGCAGGGCCCGGCCGATCGGGCTGCGGGACGGCGGCAGGAAGGCTGTCAGCTGGACGTTGCGCTGGGGTTTGCAGAGGTTCCAGGCGCGGATTCAGGCGGGGGCGCAGGGGGCGCGCGCACCCCCCTTTTGGAGACCAAAAGTATTTTTTTAAAGAGCCCGAAATTTTAAACATCCTTCATAGAATTACGATTAAGAGCCAGTACCTGTCATTTAGAACGCACTGTGACGCCGGCGCGGCATAAATTGTCATCGCAATCACCGATACTGCGGGCGGCATTTAGTGCCCAAATATGGGCAGTAATGGCGGCCTGACGTCACATCCTGTGTTGTTTCTTAGCAGAGGCATTGCACTCCTACAGCTGCGATAAACAACAATTATTTCGGATTTCCAGAGGACTTCACCATTGAAATTTTCGAGAGCTATTGTTGAAGCAACAATGCCCACATGCATGGCAGTTTGATCTTGCAATACATCGGTTAAGAGTGGAAAAATAAGGAGATGGCTGCCGCAGCAGACAGATTCAACTCACATCGTTCCTTTTTGGTCTCCTTGCCTCAAACTGGGCTGGATTTCGTCAAAAATCAGGTTGCTGTCAAGAAAGTCTTCTATATATTCCAAATGGCTCTCAGATGATGATGATAAATCCATGAAACTCCATCACTATCACTAATTAATCCATCACTCTCTGCCGCACCGGTCGTGTCCATTTTAAATAACAGCGCCCAGTGACGAGCCTGTTCTTCTTCTACGACTACTTCTTCTTCTTCTTCTCTTTTTTAATAGTGGTTGGCAAACAACTTTTAGGTGCATTACCGCCACCTTCCAGATTGGAGTATGGATCAACCTTAATCTTATATTCTCCCCACAGAAAAAAGGTATGTAACCTGACAACAGCCAGCTGCATGTCGCTCCGCCTACTAGGCGGAGCGACATGCAGCTGGCTGTTGTCAGGTTAAAAGGTATGATGATCGTTAGAAAATTTTGATAATGAAAAAACATGGGGTTCTCACAAGTTGTGTAAAGTTGTAAAGTAGTGCAATTTCAGGAAAACTTTTTCCAGTAACGGGAAAGTTTAAAAATACATTTTTGTTCTACAGTTTTTGAAAAGTAATGAAAAAAGAGTGTAAAGTAAAAAAAAAAAATAGTGGACATTGACACGCATACAATAGTTATTGTGTAGTGTGTATTGTCTGATTTAAACCTTTTAGTGCCACATGCGTTTTATTGTTAAAACTAAGAATGGTCTCCTTTATGAAAACATACTAGGCTTAAAACTATTGCCAAGCAACTTGCATATGATGAACGATGAGAGTGAGAAAGAGATCTTTACATCATATAAAGATGATCTACCATCAGGATCAACATTCAGGCAGGAAGTGAAGTTGTGGCACACAAAGTGGTCATCATCAGTGGAAAAACCCAGCTCTCTCCCTGAAATTCTAAGGATAACAAATATGAAGTGTTACCCAAACATTTCTATGATTCTTCACCTTCTGTCAGTTATACCTTTTACAAGTGCTTCTGTGGAACGTGCTAACTCAGGCCTTAAAGCAGTGAAAACTTTGCTGAGGTCAACAATGGGACAGAAAAGGTTTGTGGCTTTGCTACTTATGTATGTCCACAAGGAAATTAATTTAGACATCAACAAAATCATAGACATATTTGCCCAGAAGCATCCTAGAGGGTTGACATTCATAAACCCATTATCATCGTCATCATAAAGTTAAAGGTGTTGTAAAAGAGAACAATATTCTTTGTTAAGTCTTACAGTTCTATTATAGGCTTATGGCTTAACTTCACCCTACATGTTCATTGGTTTAACTTACTTTAAAGATTTTTTTTCCTCAACATGGTTTGTCTTGTTAAAATATGTTAAAAAATCTTTTATCACTTGAACTATACCACACTGTTCTTAAGTCCTTGGGTCTTTCTAAGTATTTTTTTTTCTTAATATAGTTTATATGGTTAAAATATATTGTTAAAATACATGTATATTTTTAAAACTCCTTTATCTTTTTATTTCATTTTCTGTATAAATATAATTTCTGGAAATAAAGAAAATATTTGTTTGATTAATTGTTGATAAGGATAATTTTTTCTTCAAACTACTTTTTAACCTTGTGCATGCTGTAAAAAGCACGAGATTTTGACTTAAAAACCCATTTTCAATTACAATAAGATAATCATGCTAATTCCACTTATGCTCATCCATTAAAATTATTATCAATTAAAAAACCCTTAGATGAATAATTAGGGTAGTATGAAAGAGTAAAGATGGCATTCTTTGGTCATTTAGCCTCACATTGTCTCGACCCCATGACCCTTGACCCTTGACCCTTGACCCCATGACCCTTAGGTGCGCACCCCCCTTTGAAAAATCCTGGATCCGCCCCTGGGTTCCACGGAACGACTTGGGATCTCTGAGAGGCTGCGGAGCGGGCCGGATGTTGGCCGGCTCGGCAGAGGCTTGGGAGTCGCGGGAGGAGCTCAGAAGAGGGATCCGGAGCTGTTCAACCTAGGGCACAGGAGACAATGTAAGCGAAGGGGAAAAGACGCCGTAAGACGCTGGCCGATCGAGTCATACCACGTCTGGCTAACGCTCTGGCAAAGAAGTGCTGACAGCCGTCTGCTTAAAAACCATCCCCGCAGCCACGAAAAGCCGAACACCTGCGATCAGCACCTCCCCGCTCGTCAGCAGCCACCTGCGGGAGAGAAGGAGAAAAAAGGCTGCACCAGCCCAGACACAACCCCAGCACACTGACAATTTTATTTCCCAAATAAAAAAATAAATAAAATAGGGCTGGAGGGTGTTTTGTATGCAAGGAACCAAATGCAAAATAAACCAAGCTTTTAGCAACCAAAAAGATAAAAGAAGTCACAATCAACATCTAAATGAAAGTCTAGAGTAGGTAACAGCACTGAGCTCTGCGAGCGAGAGCGGGAAAACAGGGGCACAGACAAAGATCACAAGACAAGAACGCGCCAAAGCAGCTGCAGTCATGGATAAATGGCAAAACGTCCTGTTGCTCGGGATTCAGGAGAGGGTTCATTGGAGTCCAAGAAAGGAAAAAAGAGGCCAAATCTAAACATCGGGGGTACAGTGAAGACTATATTCTTTATGGATTCACTTCTACTTCTGCAGAACCTGCCACAGCCCAAGTGCTTCTTTTGCGGGGAAATCCTGGCAAATAGCTCAATGAAGCCAGCCCATTTCCAGCGACACCAGAGCACCGAACACTCGGGGAGTGTTGGTGAAACAGAGACGTTTTACTAACGAAACCTTTAAGTCAGAGCAGACAATAATGATGAAAGCCATAACTGTCTCAAGCAAAGCACTAGAGGTTTCTTACGCTGTTTCTTGTGGCTAAATCAAAAAAGCCTCACTCAATTGTTGAAGAGCTGCTTCTCCCTGCAGCGACTGCTATGGCTGAAATTATGATGGACAAGAAAGCAGCCGACACACTCAAGAAAGTTTCACTGTCAAACAGCACTGTGTCCCGTCGGATCAATATGTCGCTTAATATCACTGGACAAGTAGTGAACAGAATAAAACAAGCCAGTCAGTTTGCCTTGCAGCTGGATGAGATGACAGATGTGAGTGGAGATGCTCAGCTCCTGGGCTTCGTTCGTTTCAAAGATGTGTCGGACATAAACGAGCATGTTTTATTATGTAAAAGGCTTCCATGAAAGACAACAGGAGAAGAGCTGTTCCAGTGAAAAGCTTGCAGCCACGTCTATACTAATGGCGTGGCTGCGATGACGGGAAGCGTAAAGGGACTGTTTGGACACATAGAAAAGGTAAATCCTGATATTAAATGGATGCATTGAATTATTCTAGCACTGGCTAGTAAGAGAGTTAGTCCTGATTCAAGTGCTGTTATGACGCTGTGAAGATGATAAACTTCATCCAATCTCGGCTATTGAATCACGGACTGTTTGAAACTCTTTGTCATCAGAGCGGCGCAGAGCACAGACAGCTGTGGCTTCACACTGACGTGCCCTGGTTGTCGCGTGGGAAAACACTTTTGAGACTTTATGAACTTTGTATTGAAATGTTTGTGTTTTTGAAGTAACATGTGCATCCTCTTGCTGTGGTGTCTAAGGATGCCAAGTGGGTGGCACACCTGGCATATCTACGGTGGCCCTGAAGTGCAAACTGCAACTACAAATGTAAAAGCACAACTACATATCGAAAAACAACAACAACAACGAAATTAAGAAAAACACAACAACATTAAGGAAATCACAACATTCAGCAAATCACAACAACATTAAGCAAAACACAATGACATTAAGCAAAACACAACGACATTAACCTACCGGAAAAGGTAGGTACCAGTGGGAAATGTGAGACAGCGCTGATTGGACGACGGCGCCGTTTGACCCTTGAACCGGAAGTCATTTGCTTATCGCGTATTCAAAGGAGGAAAATAAGCGGCATGTATTGCCCACACTGCGGAAAAGAGCTAGTTGAGCACAGCCCGAATTTTTGCAGCAACTGTGGCAAGAAGCTTCGGGAAGGATCTACCAAAGAAACTCCACAACCTTCGACTTTGAGTAAGTTAATAAGCATACAGAAAGGTTTTTGTTGCTTATGGATGTAGTAACTTGGCGGTTTCCAGACCAAGTACGTTTAAACCAGGGGTTAAAGTTCTCCGCCGCTGCGACGGATTTTCGTCATTTGGAAAATGAGCGCAAATTGTTCCGTCTACAGTTTTTATTCAAGGTTTTAAACTGCTCTTGGAGAGCTCTTTTTTTTTTTTTAAAAATCCCATCTAGGAGTTTTACATCTGATTCAGATAGTTGCTGAGAGCAGCTCTGAGAAATGAGAACACAGAAATTTTAGTTGTAGTGAGGAGTGGACGACCCTGTTGCTAGGTGTTATGATGTATTTTAAGAGCTGTGATTGGGTTGATAGTACAAGAAAAATGCGCTCCTTGTAATCAGACAAGAACAAAATAACCAGTTAGTGGATTAAGAAATGGGCCAACCTGGACAGCCAGATTGATAATGTGTAGCACTCTAGTTCCGTATATTATCATTCTGTGCCTGCTTCTATCGACTCTGTTTGGGGAAAGGAGCGACATTCCGCAGAACTCTCCGAGCTGATTTTGTGAAGCAACGCCTAGTGCCCACCAACAAAAAGTTGGTTTTAGCCATTCATGGTATCAAATTCTTACAACCAATTTTTTTATATGTATATAGATCCTGGAAGCAGAAGCAGAGGAACCTTTGCAGAATGTAATTTTGCAAAACAGCACCATGTTCCAGACTGCTGGATGCCTCCGACGTGTGAAGTCTTCTGAAAAGCAAGCTTTCGTGGAGGAGTATCTCCGATGGTACATCATCGACAGAAACCACAGTGCCATTCAACGGTAAGTGAAAAACTGCCATTAATGATCGAAATATTATTAATCTAAAATTTCCAATTGTCTTCATAAATTTATGAAAAGCTGATTAAGTAGCAACTCTGTCATCTGACTAACAACAAATCACATATCAAATTTAACCAGCTGTTAGAATTATTTTTACTATTCGCTATGTGTTTTATTTTCCATATTCATCATATTAAATAAAAAGTAAGGGGAGGTGCGGATGCACTTCAGAGCGATGGGAGACACATGCCTGAGAGTGTGTTCCTGTGCGCTGTCCCTGCAAGATTTATAACTAACTTCTCTGTTGTCTCTCTTCCTTGTGTTGTTTAATGAATGTTTTAGGTGTTTGAACCTGACACCAGCTCTTCTCCTTTTACTTCCAGGTGCTAACCCATCAATTTTTCCCCTTCTAGTAAAATCTGGATTAAAAAAATGTATTGTGCTACTAATACTTGCCAAATAATTTGATATATTTCTGCAAATAGGGTAGGATTTTTTTCCACTTTTCCTCTTCAATATCTCATCGTATTTTTATCTGAGTATGCCATATTATCAGAAGTTGTGCATTATTATACCCTGGAATTTTATTTTTATTGTTCTTAATGTTTCCTTATGGTGCGTTAAAAGAATGTTTCAGGCCAAGTGAGAGTTTTGCATGATATCCCTATGAACAGGTGCCACACGGGAGCTACGTGACGCTACGAAAGCAAAGCGAGGCCACAGAGGCAATTCTTTTTTTCAAATTAATGCCTTGTTTGTCTAAGTGTAACATGTTTCGGTACCTAAACGAATCACGGTGACCCTGAGTGAATGGAAGACTGGCCGATTTTCCATGCTGAACATGATCATAGCATTGCTGTTTTTCTGGGTTGTCCGCAGCTTTACAAACACCTGCAGATTTGTCAGGCAAGCGACAGCCCGCTAAAGTGCCAACATGGTCACTGCAATGTGAAATCACCTTTAGAGCTAACTTTAGATTAGACAATCTTGATATTTTTCTCCTTTTTTATTGTGCGTAAGGCTGTCTCTTCCACAGCAACATCTGGGTTGTTGGAAATTAAAGGAATTTCTTAACTTTTCAGTTCCACCACTTCTCTCTCTTGCTCGCTTGCTCATCTGGTCGGCAAGAGCATTTACTCAAATTGTGATGTGGAACAGTTTGTATTTATGCTATATATCAATTATGACACTGTTATGTATCTACCCTTAACAGATTCAAAGATGGACTGGCGAGTCTTGGTTTTTTCACTGCACTGCAGAAGCATCCCAGTGTTCTGTCTCCGCTGTTATTTGGCTATTCTGCCAAAGCCCTGACAGCCTCAGAATTGGAGACTATGTTTAAGCTAGACCTCAGTCCAGTTGGAAGCAACAGGTGAGAGAAGGAGAGCAAAACACTTGGCTTCTGGGGAGATTATCTAATTGATTCTGAAGGTTTGTAAGAACAGATTTATTTTAATGTTTAAAAAATTGGTTCCTTACTGCTGAGTTTTTTGACTTTCTTCTTTCAGAGAAAGTGACGGCTGTGTCTCTGGAAGAATTGTTGATGTTTGCTACAGGTCTGGCAGCACTTCCACCTGCTGGCATGATACCACCTCCACGCATTGAGTTTTTAAGTGATTCGCCATTTCCGGTTGCAAACACTTGTGCAAATAAACTCAAACTGCCTCTTTTGGAATCGTACCATGTCTTTAAGGCAAATATGGATTTCGGGATACGAAATGCGCCAGGATTTGGATGTTATCAAATCTTAAATGTAAAATCTTAGTTAATGATTCTCATCCAGTCTAGTTCAGGTGCTGGTGGCATTCTACCTTTGTAACACACTGATTTGACAAGCAGCTTAGCATTTTTGGTTGAACATTTTTGCTGTTTCTTTGTTCTCTGAGCCAAACAAACGCTGGACACTTTAGATTTTTATTTAGAATGTGAAGTGTCAGCTTTTTCTTCAGTTTGGAGTGAATAGAAAGTAAAGTATAAATAAACAATTGACTCCATATCTGATGTGCATGTGCTGATTAATGTGATCAATAGTAGTTATCAATTAATCAGGAGCAACAGTTAACACAAGATTAAAAACAGATTCAAGTTGTGTTTAAAACCTAGATATGTCCTTGAGAGTTAGATACAGTTCTGAGGCTGATTCCCAGTCTTGTGGCTGTTGTAGTCCATGTTGTTGTACAGCCTGTTGTAGGTATTCCTCAATGTTTGGATCACCACATAATTCAGGCACTTGCCTAGCTTCACTGAACACATCCAGTTCACTCTCCTCAACTTCAAATCCAAAGTCCATTGAACCATATCTGCAAAAATGAGAATAGAATTTTAACCCTCCTGTTATGTTACAGGTCAAATTGACCCGTTTTAAAGTTTGAAGATCTAGGAAAAATAGTTAAAAGTATTTTTTCGGTATGAAACTTCTTCTGCTTGCCTTAAATAGTGTAAACAACATATAATATGAAAATGGTTCATCTCACATATTTGCAACCACCCCCTGCATGTTTATATCACATAGATACTGTTCGGGTCAATTTGACCCAGCAGTCAAACTGGAGGTAAAAGGGTGTCAGAAATGTCAGACTATTTCTTTCTTTGCAACTGTGAGACATGTTTTACCCCAATCTCACACACACACACACACACACACACAGACACGCACACACAGACACACAGGTGCAGGTGTTATGACTTTTGACGGGAACCATTTATGTTCTCGCGGGAAAACCCCACCCACATTCAGTGGACATTCAACAGGGGAGGGGCTAAACATATAAAAGATTCTCTGCATGGGAGTCCTACCAATATTACACTCTGTCAGGCAGACCTTTACAAAATGAGCAGCAGAAGCAAAAGGATGACAGTCCAAGAGGCTCTGGAAGTAATCATTGATCATGACAGTGAAATAGAGAAGGATGTGTCTGAAGATGAAGACTATCTTGAGCTAAATTCTGATTCTAAGGATTCTGATTTTGAACCAGATGAGGGAATTGCTATTCCTATTCCTCCAAGCATGACATTCATGTCAAAAAATTGTGAAATACAGTGGTCTTCATCCCCAAATATGCGTCAGGCAAAACTGTCTGCAGAAAACATAATAAAGACAGTGGCCAGGGCCAGTGGCCAGGGCCCACTAGGATGGCAGTGACTCGTGTGACTGACATCAAGTCAGCTTTTGAGCTGGTCATGCCAGATTCAATACAGAAAATCATTCTGGAAATGACTAATCTTGAAGGGAGAAGTGGAAGGAGCTGGACAAAACACATTTAGATGCGTATTTGGGGCTCCTCATCCTGGCTGGGGTCTATAAGTCGAAGAATGACAGCCAGTCTGTGGGATGCAGAGACAGGCAGGGCTATATTTCGAGCCACAATGTCTCTGGAGACTTTTCACATTTTCTCCAGAGTAATCCGATTTGATAATCGAGAGACAAGGGCTGGTAGACGGGAGAGAGACAAGCTGGCAGCTATTAGGACAGTGTGGGACAAGTGGGTAGAGCAACTTCCACTACTCTATAACCCAGGCCCTAATGTCACAGTGGATGAAAGGCTGGTGGCATTCAGAGGTCGCTGCCCATTTAGGCAATACATGCCTTCCAAACCAGCTAAATATGGGATAAAAATCTGGGCAGCATGTGATGCAAACACCAGCTATGCATTGAACATGCAGGTTTACACTGGAAAGCCGGTTGGAGGAGCCCCAGAGAAGAATCAGGGCACAAGGGTCGTGCTCGACATGGCACAAAATTTAAATGTTAAGTTTCAATGTTGTGTAAAACTATTGTGTTTTATATGTTGGTCTTTCAAAAGTAATAAAGTGGTGAAACATTAAAAAAGTTTGAACATGAAGGTTTTTTTTTTGAAAAACGAGTGAATTATCATAATTGGATCATTACCTGTTAGAGGTAAGGAACACCATTGCACTAAATATTGATAGAATAGTTAGTAATGGAGTTAGTAATGAAATATTAACAATGCTTGTTAGGATTTTTTTGGTTTCAGACATCTTTTGGATGATTAAACATGCACCGGGTCAAACTGACCCGGGAACAGCATTGCTGTTCCTAACAAATGAACATAACAGGAGGGTTAAAGGATATGTTACATTAGTTTAAAATGTCTGTACAAGTGAGCACCAGCAGTGATGGCTTATACATTAACAGGGCCCTGTTTCACAAAAATTAGCTGATCTACCCTGAGTAGAAAGGTGCTACTTTTAATAGTTCTACCACATACTGTCATATGCAGTAGTACCGGTTTCAGAGGTGATATCAGCTAACTAACCTCAGCATCCTATCAACCATGAGCTAAGTACAAGCATGAAAGAAGCCCTCATCAATGGAACACAGATAACACGATTCACCAGGGCAATGGCAAGAAATGAGAAGCCCGGAAGTCGCGTTTCCTGCGAGTGGAATTGGAAGTCTTTGATGAAGGCATATGGAGAATATTAAACTATAATTAACAAAAAGAAAAAATGATGTTGCTACTGAACAAATGATTTAGCGACAGAGAATTGCTTAAATAATAAATGCGTGATGAGTGTTATTTGGTGATTATTAAAGCTGTATTCTTATACTACACTCATTCTGTGTAGTTACTTTATTAAACTTGTGGAACAGCATTAAACTTTACTATAACAGATTGCCACAGAAACATTCCTGACAGCAGGACATACAGCTACCTCTAAAACATTTTCTGTGTTACCTATTATTGGTAAACTGGTCTCTCAATACTATTGATAAATTTTTTTCGACGGGTAGGCAACGGAAGGGGGACCCGTCCGGTCCTGATTTGACTTATTTTGTGAGATACACCCTAAATTCCTGGAGGAAAACGGTGTGTCTTTCGACCTTGTCATTCCTGGACGTTGACATTTTCACATTGGATTAAGGATACTGGGATCTCTATTTATTGGTTTTTGTGGATTTTTGAAGTATCGGCAAATACAGCGAATGTCGGAGCCATTTGGCCTTGATCAGGCTGCCGGCTGCATGACGCGCTCACTCTGGCTGTGAACAGACAAACCTGGCAGGTGAATGGAGCGAAGACGAAAAGCTGGCTGTGCTGGAACGCAGACTGACTTTGGTGGTTGAACTCAAGGGGAGATGGGATAAAATCTGGGAGTGAAGCACGAAAAAGCCCAATAATTTGGAAAATTGGATTTATATGGAGCCAGCAAAAGACTTAAAAGCTGACAGGAAAGGCAGTGCAGCTTGTCTCATAACAAATAACATATTTGGATTCCCTCCCTATCTACTCCTGGATTGTTACGGCAGAGAGTGCCCAGAAAAGCCCCCGGCTACCCCCCTCCCCCGCTGACACCTGAGGATGCTTCTCTGAACTGTGGGCTGGCTGATAACATCAAGGACAATGGCCTCTGGATAGTGTTCACGGAGAAAAACACTTTCGCCCATACACACACGCATAACTGATACTCATAAAACTGATAAATTACGCACACGCGACAGGTCTCAAATGTTTACCTTCTGCATACATGTTGTCTTGTGTTTATTTGTGCTTTTGTGCTATGAGGGTTTTTTTGTGTCGGTTGTTTGTCTCTTTATAGGTGAGAGCATAAATAGGTAAACATCTGTCTCTTTTTTTCTCCCTCCCCTCTTTCCCCCATGTTGTTGCTCTTTCTTCGAGAGTTTCAAGGGCAGCGCCTGGGGACCCCGTGTAGAGCGGGGTCTGGGGCAGTTTGGGGAACACACCTAACGGCTGCGCTTTTTAGCAGCGGCCGACTGGCTGTGTTCCTGGCAACGCAAGGCCTCAGTCAATCGTTCCCCTAAAATGTTTGTTAAGTGTATGGGATGGACGGTTGTACTGGAACTGAATTTTCGATTGTAATGCAAATTGCAGTTGACTAATAAAATTGATTGATTGATTGATTGATTTGATTATTAAAAAGCTGCTGTTTGTATAAAAAAAAGAGCAGCACAAAAAAATTGTTCAAAACTGAGGATCCCCTTGTTATAGGAGCGATGTTCCTGAGAATGTTGAGATAAATCAATGACGGTGGTAAAAAATTAACACTTGAAAGTATATTAATCCAGAAATAAAAAATGTAATCATGGTCTAATCAACTTCTAACAGAAATTTCTGTGGAGTATTTGCTCTCCAGCATACAGGCTTCTCCAGAAAAGGATACGCCTTTTCCAACACAGAACGTAGGAAAAACTCAGTTTGCCCAAATAACTCGGTAGCAGGGTTGTTTAATAGAGTAATGTGTTGTCAGAATTTGACTCAGCGTAAATGCTTCAGACCTTCCTATAACGGAAAAGCCAAGATATGGAGGAATTTAACCTAGAAATTACTCTGAATATCCACTAATCCAGTTTTCTGAAACAGGGCCCTGCTGTTTTCTGTGTTTAGTGACAAATGTATTTCCCAACTTATGCTGTAAAAGGACACTGCATTATTGGTTAATGCAGAAGGGTTTTCATTCTGTGAAGATGTAAATTAGGTTCATTTGGAATCCCCCCAGGACATGATGCAAGTCTGCTTGGACGGATCCTGTGTTTGTTCCAGAGGTCTTTGCATTAATCTTGGTCTTTCTGGACTACACTGCTGAAGCAGAATCTCAGCAAGCATCGGTGTTCATGGCTTCCATTGAAGTCTCCAGAGTCTCTCAGGTCCCCAAACAAGTCCATCCAAAACTGAGACCTGGGGATAATTTAGATTTAGGGCTGAAAAATATGGCCAAACCTTCGTATCATGATATATTTCTTTATTTCGGCCGATACCAAATAGCTAGAAACAGAATAAAAGTCAGAAAAACTGCAAGAATGCCCACAACAGATGCCTGTACAAACTGATGTAGGAGTTTTATAAAAATGGCAAAATAATTGACAATATAACAACATTTTAGAAATATTTGCTTTAAGAAAATACAAAAAACATAAAACTCTGAATTTCAGTCAGTGTCAAATGCTGTAATCATAGACTAATGTATATTAAATTATTGAAAATATATTGAATCAAGTTATATCACAATACATAATGATATTGAAATATTGTCCACCCATTTGGATTAAAGTCGCATTGTTCTTGTTTAGTTTCAAGTGATTAAAAATGTATCACCTATTCCATTTCGGGTCATATTTAAAGAATGCTAAAGATGTATGTCATAAATAAAATAATGCTTATGACTTTTCCAAAGACAAATCTAAAACCATTTTAGTGTAGCCCCTGTCACTATATAATGGAAACAAGTAATTTAAATCACAAAATCACTGCTGATAGTAAACAGTTTTGAGAGAGAAATTATATGGAATGATAGTCAGCTAAATAAGAAAATGTTAAACATCAGCTCTGATTAGCTTCCACTGTGTATTTCATCTATCAGACACAAAACTACCCACCTTCCTCTTCTGAGAAAAAACCACCATGACTCGATCCGTTGATTCCCTGTCGATGATCCGTAACTGTGGCTTGCTGAGCCAGCATAATGGTCCGTATGTGCATGACGGAGGGTGCACTGTATCGCTGTTAGAGTCCCGTTTTCTGTTCCGAGGTCTGTTCATAGTCTCATTGGTATCACACCAAGACTCTTTACACAGGATATATAATTGTGAGCGATGATAGCTGGATTGTTGTTTGTTGCTCCACAAACAAGCCACATCATCCTTCTTGAAAAGCCATCTATACATCCTGAGAGGTCTAAGCCAAAGGGCTTCAGTTTGTCATAGGCATCTACATACCATATGTAATTGGGACCCATGGAGTGATACGTGCGTCTTGCAAACCTTCTGCAAGTCCTCGCAGTGATCCCTTGAGGATTAAGTTGCCTCATCAACAGCCTCATAACGATATCACGCTTGACAGTCAGCTTGTGTTTTTGCCACATGGTCCGATAGCCGAACAATTGTCCTGGTCCTCTCAGTTCGGTCATGATGGCATGCCTCACCTCAGGAAGTGGAGAGTAGTTGCGTCATCTGTACAGTCCAGCTTCTTTTAAGTGTGTCTTCAGTGTACGCAAACTAGGGCTGGACGATAATTCAATAACAATATATATCGATCGATAGACGTGTGGCGTAATAGGAAAAAAAAGGGTCGATAAAAGTTCGATACAGAGACAGTTTTCCTTCCTTCCTTTCAGCCTATCATATTAGTTGATGCTACAGTCACTACTTCCTCTCGACCAATCGTAATCGCGGACCCAGGCACGGCCCTCTCAAACCACAACACACAGCACGTGAATATGTCGCAGCAAGGAGAGGCGGAGGAAATTTTACTAGTTCGCCAGTCTGACAGAAATAAACCCCACTGATTTGTAAAATTTGGAAGGTACCGGTAAAAACAAAGTCTGGTACCGCAACCAACTTGTTTCATCATTTCATCACGTAAGCCGCTCACACCCGCAGCAGCGCGAGCTGTTTCAGCCCCGCCGCGGCACCGCGTCGTCGTCGGAATCTTATGGAACTTCTTCTAAATCAAAGCAGGTATAGCAGCTAAACTGGGCTCCTTTCTTTGTGTTAAAATGACAAAGCGTCCAAGCAGCATAAGATCATCACGCATGCAGTAACATGCTTCATAGTGATGGATATGCTGCTGTTGTCTGCAGTTGAAAAACCTGGCTTCAAACAACTACTTGCCACTCTTGAGCCGCGATATAAAGTTCCAGGCCGCAAGTTTTTCTCTAACAGCGCTCCCTAAATTGTGCAACGAGTGCAGGGAATCAGTGCAAAATGAGCTGCAATCTGTGTCCTTACACGCCACAACCTCGGACCTCAGCCCTGCGTCAGCCTCTCAATTGACTATATAGACAGAGAATGGAACCTGAGGAGTAACTAGTGTACTATTCCCACCTAAATAGGCTATTCTATTTATTTATTTATTTGTTATATTTATGTTGGTCATTTTACTGGTCACTTTAGTTTATTCTTTGTCAGTATTTAATAACATCACCCAGGTCTCTTAAGTTGAGTTATTTTTCTTTAAAAAATCAGTTATGGGTAAAAACGTTGGTTAAATAAGGATTTAATTGAGATTTAGTGTTTGTGTGTTCTTTATTAAAAGTAAGTCATTTAGCAATATCATTAGAGCCAGGTTTTAAATCTTTTTGATAATTATCGATATCGATCAATATGCATTTTTTTTTATCGATATGCTTTTTTTCTATATCGTCCAGCCCTAACGCAAACTAACTGAAATTTTGTGATTAGTCTTGAGCATATCCAGTATCACCTCGTACGTATGTCCTGATTCAAAATATTCCATGATAATGGCAGCTATGTTTGGGGCACCGACAACATCCATGTTTTCAAAAACCCGCAACAGGCAAAATGACTTCCGGTTCAAGGGTCAAACGGCGCCGTCGTCCAATCAGCGCTGTCTCACGTTTCCCACTGGTACCTACCTTTTCCGGTAGGTTAATGTCGCTGTGTTTTCCTTAATGTCGTTGTTTTCCTTAATGTCGCTGTGTTTTGCTTAATGTCATTGTGTTTTGCTTAATGTCGTTGTGTTTTCCTTTATGTCGTTGTGTTTTCCTTTATGTCGCTCTGTTTTGCTTAATGTCGCTGTGTTTTCCTTTATGTCGTTGTGTTTTCCTTAATGTTGTTGTGCTTTTCTTAATTTCGTTGTGTTTCTTAATGTGTAGTTGTGCTTTTACATTTGCAGTTTGCACTTCAGGGCCACCGTACATAACTCACTGATATGTTTGTCAAGCTTAATGAGCTCAACCTATCACTTCAGGGGAGGGTGTCACATGTCCTTAAAATTATATGACAAAATTAAGGGATTCAATAAAAAGCTCAAACTATGGGACAGAAAGAGTAATGAGGGAGATGTGAGCTGTTCCCCATTACTTGATGCCCATCTCACTACGGCGGATGCAAGCACATCTGTCCAGCCTCTCCACTGATTCCAGTCAGTATTTTCAGGACATTGAAGAAAAGTCAGAGAGACTGGATTGGGTGAGGGACCCATTCATTGTGAGTGAGAGTAGCAACAACCTTCCCGCAAGGCTACAAGAGCATCTGATGGATTTATCATCTGATCGTGGGCTGAAAATTATATTTGCTGAAAATACATTGACAGATATTTGGTGTGATGTGGAGAAAGAATGACCTGAACTGGGGAAACATGCATTGGTTTGAACTTTTACCTTTTGGTTCTACTTATATGTGTGAGGTGACCTTCTCAGCTTTGACACACATCAAACCAAGCAGAGGAACAGACTAGATGTGGAGAACAGCCTGGTAACAGCTGTTTCCTCACTGCCCCTAGATCTATCAGAGCTCATCAGAGACAAGCAAGCTCAGGTGGGATGATATTTTGGGGGTTTATCATCTACTTTAAACGAGAATCTGTCTGTTATATCTTAATCTATAATATTTCATAACCCTTTGATAGAAAAAACAAAAAAAACTGACCAGGTTTCCTTTGTTACCTGGGGCCATCCGCCACGTCCGCTGACAGGGGGGGGGGACAAACGGGTCAGTTGTCCCGGGCCCAGGACAGAGGGGGGGCCTAAAACTGACACTCTGACTGACCATTAAAATGGTCAGTGTCAATCAGCGCGCGCGCTGACTGGAGCAGCTTCAGCAACGTCTCCGCGTCTGTGTCACGGCACTTTGCTGCTCCTCCTCCCCTCTCGTACATGGCTCAGCGGAGCCAGCCAATCAGCACGCAGGCTCAGCCTGGCCCGCCCACTCAGCTCTATCTCCACTCACCACACAAACAACCGCGCTGCTGCTGCTCAGACTCGGAGAGAGACTGCAGGAGCCGAAAAACATGAAGAGGGAAAGTAGCGCCGTTTGGCTATATTTTAATACCGTAAATTAAATCAAGCTGTATGTTTTGTAAAAAGCCGGTTAAATTCAGTGGAAACACAACAAATTTATCTAAGCATGTGAAAACCCATGAGCAAGAAAAACGTCGAGCTACAGAAACGGAGAGAGGAGACGAAACTTCTCTCACAGACTGACGTCACTGACTGAGGCGTTTCAGTCCTCCAGAGAACATCCAGGTAGATAAGAGTGGTCATCTTCAGCAGCAGTTCATGTTAACTTTCAAAGTAGATATTGCAGTATCTATCATATGTTACTGGAGCCCACACAGAAAATGTAATTAAGACCTTGAAAGAACCCAGTACATATATCCTATTAAAAAGTGTTATTTAAGATAAGGTAACATTAGCTAATCCTTTATTTATCCCACGACGGGGAAATTTATAGGATTAAAGCAACAGGCAGGTGCACACAACACAGACAAAATTACATAAGGATTGAAAGATATAAGAGGTGGATTAGGAAAAAAAACACTGAACATAACATTATTATTATTATTATTATTTGTAGTAGTATTAGTATTATTTAATTGTAATAATAAAATAAAAATCACAAAACCTGAAATGTCAACAGTTTCATGATACATCAAGCTTAGGGACTGGCTAATATACAGCAGGTCAAAAAAGGCCATATTTTGGCTGCAGTGCCTGCTGTTCTCTTATGAAGAAAAGATCAACTAGTGCACTAAATTCAATAGATGGGTTGAAAATATCCAGTATAAAATACAGAGATTTCCAGGGCATGAAGTATACAGTTAAGTTGACTTTTTTTGGTGTGTGTGTGTGTGTGTGTGTGTGTGTGGTGGCGGCAGGTGTGGGGGGGGGGGGGCAAAAAGACTGCGTTGTCCCGGGCCCTAGCAAAACTGTCAGCTGGCCTGCCATCCACTGACCTCAGGCACTTACAACCACATCATGTTCAGATGTTACATGGTGCGTACAATAAAAACTGTGCCAGATCTTGGATGGATGTATTGTAAGGCCAATGAGTTTTTGACAAAATGTTATTCCTGTTATAAAGCACGTAACTACTATCCTTTTCTCCCTCTGTTGACTTGATTTTTCTCAACAGTATTATACATCCATCTATTTTCTTCCGCAGGTCATGTAGGCAGCAATCTGAGCAAGGATACCTAGACTTTCCGACACATCTCCATTGGCTCTTCCCGGGGGATCCCGAGACGTTCCCAGGCCAACTGAGAGACAAAGTTCCTCCAGCATGTCCTAGGTCAATAGCATTATCACAGTTTTTAAAAGATCAAAGTGGGTATACCTTCCTATAATAACCATCTAGTAGGAAGATAACATAGTGGTATGTTCTGCCCCAATCTTCATCATCACGTTCCACAAGACAATTAACAACAAACTAGTTTTGCCAAGCCTCAAATTAGATTATGATACAGTTGGAAATGTGAACAATAAGCAGCAGCTACCCTTTTCTTTTGAAATAATTTAAGTTATTGGAGTAGTATTAACACATTTGTATATACTGTATCAAAACATTTGTGTTAAATTAGTTATTTCCCACTGTGGGCAAATCTGAATATGACAAAAAACTGTGTGATAAATATGCTGCCTTTTATGTGCTTTAGCTGAAGATTTAAAGTATGCTTTTTACTGTGTTTTACAACAGTTTAATTTTGTCTGTAAAATCGTGCCTTTATTTTTTTACATGATTTAAAATATTCGGTCATATGTAGCTAACTATCACACTAAAAGTTGACAGTATTAAACAAAGTGATTGGGAAATTAAGTTTTTGCCTATTGTGGCCTTCATGCTGCTCAAAACTATTTATATATTTATCCCAAAACATTGTAGTGAGACCCGAGAGCCACTGATTAAAAAAAGGGTGGCATTTTGATCACTTTAAATATTAGAGAGTCCTCCAAGAATAACTATGTATTCTCAGTTGCTATTAATATAAATGACTTTCATAAAACAGCAACAATAGTTAGCGTCCATTGGCCTATTATGTGTCAAATTTTTTTTTTCAATTGGTTGAGCTATGATTAAACAATCCGGTGGTCCAGACACTATATACCACCCCATGCACTTTGAGTCCTGTCAATGCGAGCACACATTTATTTGCAAAACATAGGCTGAACCCCTTGGTGTTATTTTAAAGTTTTAAGACAATAAATTAATCCCCATTGTTATCCTGAGGCTATTTGCACCAGGCCCTCTCCTCTTCCTTTGCTGTCCAAATCAATGCTTGATGTTCTTTGAAATCTGAACATTTTGAAGCCATTGACAATGAAAAACGAACATTTTTGTGATTGCTAATAAACACTTAGACCAGACAAGACCTACTTCAACAGTTTTCAATGGTGAGGGGGACAGGCAAACACAACACAGACCAACGACAACAACCAACAGCATGGACCAACAACAGGGGGTAACAGCATCATAAAACAACTGCAAAGTGTAGGCTAGTTTAGTGCAGAGGAATTGTCAAGTTCACTGTGATTAATGACCAGCAAGAGACATGCCCATACGCAACATCTACATGTGCAATATAGACATATACAACATCTACATGAACAACAAATACATGTGCAACTTATACATATGCAGAAAACAAATATGCAACAACACAACATTTAGACATATGACATCTACTTATTTTTGAAACAAATGGAAGCCCATACCTATGGCCTCGACCACCAGTCTCCAGACCTCAGGGGGAAGACTTCACTAATCCTAATCCGAGGATGAACATCCCAGCTCAAAGTCATTCGGAGCTTTCACGTCTTCTGCCGGGGTCTGAACGCCAAATAACTCTGATTATGTCAGTAAATCTGTCTAATCGCTTTTTCCTGTGTCAGACTTTCCAGGTTGAAATGTTTATACAGGATCTTTGCTGTGAGGCCTCCCAAGCCCCTCCCAGATGGGGGCAACAGACCCCGGAGTCAGACCCACCACGCGCCCCACTCCGAGTGCCCCCCAGAGCCCCAGGGACCCCCCTATCCAGCCACTGCGCCCTGCAGGAAGCAACCCACCGCCCCCCATTCCACTAAGTGATGGTGCTGATCAAAGGAGCCCAAAGAGATTGATCAGATGTGGATGCAGATGCTGTCTCAAGATTAATATGATCCAACAAAAGATCTCTATACTGATTGATACTGAGATTTTCCTTACTTTTCCAATTCATGAGGATAGTTTTCTTTGCGATACATAATGCAGTGAAAACCATGTAAACTATTTTTTTTCCCAAAGGGCTTTCCTCAAAGTTACCGAGCAAGCAAACTGATGGGGAAGGTGAAATTTTACAACTCAGGCACTTTGATAAGTCCTTACATATCTGTGCCCAGAACCTCTGGACTGGTGTGCATAACCATAACGCATGAATATAGTTATCAGGATGATTGCCTATGCAGTGTGGACAGATATTAGATTGTGCCAAACCCATCTTGAATAATCTTTGTCCTGTTTAATGTACTCTGTGAAGGATTTTGTATTGTATTAGTTGTAAGTTGGTGTTTCTAGTCAATTTGAAAGTTCTTAGACTTATCTGAGCCCAGAAGTTTTGTTCAAAGCTGACTGATAAATCCTCTTCCCATTTCATAATAGGAAGAGATATTGAATCATCTATTTTAGTCAGTGTCCTGTATGATTTAGACAGTAGTTTGGGGGGGGGGGGTTAAATCTAGGAACTCTAATATTGTCAGGATGCAGCTTGTAGGCTGCATGCTGAGTCTTTCTCCCTCTCTCTCTTTCCTGCGCAGCCTGATTGGTTCCACCTGTCAGGCTGCAATCAACCTCCAACTGCTCCCACCTGGTTCCACCCTTATTTAAGACTCACCTCATTCTGCTCTCGTTGCCGGTCCGTAGTGTCCACTCCTGCTCAGTCTCTGCCAGTATCCTGTGTCAGCTCAGTTTTTGTTGCAGTCAGCCTGAAGTCGTTGCTTCAATATGGTTTTTGTTCAGTCATTTCTCTAAGACTCTGCTCAGCTCTGCTTCATCGGACGTTCTCAAGTTCCTGAGCTGTTTCCACGTTCTCAAGTTCCCGCTGCAGTTCCACGTTCTCAAGTTCTGCAGCTGTTTCCACGCTCTCCAGTTCCTGAGCCGTTTCCACGTTCTCAAGTTCCCGCTGCAGTTCCACGTTCTCAAGTTCTGCAGCTGTTTCCACGTTCTCCAGTTCCTGAGCTGTTTCCACGTTCTCAAGTTCCTGCTGCAGTTCCACGTTCTCTAGTTCCTGAGCTGTTTCCTCGTTCTCAAGTTCTGCAGCTGTTTCCACGTTCTCCAGTTCCTGAGCTGTTCCCACGTTCACAAGTTCCTGCTGCAGTTCCACGTTCTCAAGTTCCTGCTGCAGTTCCACGTTCTCAAGTTCTGCAGCTGTTTCCACGTTCTCAAGTTCCTGAGCTGTTTCCACGTTCTCAAGTTCCCGCTGCAGTTCCATGTTCTCAAGTTCTGCAGCTGCTCGACGGTCAAGTCCGCAACCACTCCACGCTCTCAAGTTCTGCAACAGTTTCCACGTTCTCAGGTTCCCACTGCAGTTCCACGTTCTCAAGTTCTGCAGCTGTTTCCACAGTCTCAAGTTCTCCGCTCCAGAGTTCCTCCCGGTCAGTCTCTCTGCGATCCTCCTGCCGGCCAGCTTCTGCACCCTTCATCTCCGTCCATAAAAGACTCTGGTTCCTCTCGTCATTCACCTTCCATCCTGTTCAATAAAACTCACTTTAAGAACTAGCTCTGTGTGTGCGTGCTGTGTCCGGGTTCATCCAAAGACAAATCATGACAAATATATTAGTTGTGTTTTGTAGACCACCTTTATTATGCTTAAATTTATTTCTAATTATAGATTTAAATTGTTCATATTCCAAGAATTTATTTTTATTTATTTTTATTTTATTACTAATGCCATATTGCATATTTAGTTTGGCAAAAGTGATGAACTCGGTTCCGTCAAGTAAATGTTCCAGATATTCAATACCTTTATTCTTCCAGTATGTAAAGTTTATCATATTATTATTTTGTAGGATGTCAGGGTTATTCCAGATGGGTGTACGACTGCATGTGATAAGGGATGACTTCGTCATTTTAAGAAACTCCCACTTGTCATGGTTTGTCTTGGATGAACCCGGACACAGCACACACACACACACACAGAGCTGGTTTCCAAAGTTTATTGAGACAGCAGGTAGTGGATGATGAAGCCAAAGTCATTTACCAGACAGAGGTTGCAGGGGTACAGGAAACTGGCAGGCGAGAACAGACCGGAGCAGACAGGAACAGAACCAGGAGACGAGCACGAACGAGACAGGCATGGTGTTCAGGAGACTGAGACGAACCGGCGACCAGGACAAACTGAAGGTGAGTCTTTATAGTGGTGAGAGCAGGCGGAGTGAGTCCAGGATGATTGCAGTCCTGTCAGGTGTTCCCAATCAGGGCTGCACTGGGGAAGGAGCCAGGAAGTGTTCAGAATGCAGCCTTCAGGCTGCATCATGACATTACCCCCCCCTCAAGGTCGGCTTCCAGACGACCAATGACCTCCTCGACTGGGCGGGTGGAGGGGGGTATCCGGACGGCGGGCAAAACAAAACAAAAAGCCTGGAACCTTACGGGCGCAGGAACCTCACGGGCGCAGAAATTCAGGAGCGCAGGGTCCCTTGTCGGCGCAGGAACCAAGAGGACGCGGGGAAGGCGTCGGAACCAATGAGCGCAGGACCCTCTGTAAGCGCAGAAACCTTGAGAGCGCCGGGACCATTGAGAGCGCCGGAACCAGACGAACCAGAGGCGAACGTCGCAACACAGCGACCCAGGCGAGACGAATCCAGAGGCGAGGCGTCGCGACACAGCGACCCAGGCGAGACGAATCCAGAGGCGAGGCGTCGCAACACAGCGACCCAGGCGAGACGAACCAAGAGGCGAGGCGTTGCAACACAGCGACCCAGGCGAGACGAACCAAGAGGCGGGGCATCGTGGACCACGATCCCGGCGAGACGAACCAGAGGCGAAGGCACCCACGGAGATCTGGGGCTGAAGCAAAGGTGAATCCAGATTCCGGCCAGCTCCCGTACCAAGCTCTGTGTGTGACCGGGTTCATCCTTTGGCCGGTTCGTTCTGTCATGGTTTGTCTTGGATGAACCCGGACACAGCACACACACACACACAGAGCTGGTTTCCAAAGTTTATTGAGACAGCAGGTAGTGGATGATGAAGCCAAAGTCATTTACCAGACGGAGGTTGCAGGGGTACAGGAAACTGGCAGGCGAGAACAGACCGGAGCAGACAGGAACAGAACCAGGAGACGAGCACGAACGAGACAGGCATGGTGTTCAGGAGACTGAGACGAACCGGTGACCAGGACAAACTGAAGGTGAGTCTTTATAGTGGTGAGAGCAGGTGGAGTGAGTCCAGGATGATTGCAGTCCTGTCAGGTGTTCCCAATCAGGGCTGCACTGGGGAAGGAGCCAGGAATTGTTCAGAATGCAGCCTTCAGGCTGCATCATGACACCACTGTTGGAGCCGTTTTGTATTTCTTTTGGTTTTCTGAATTTATTATGAACATATTTGCATTCTAATTCTACTGATTTATTTTTGAATCTTTAGTTGGAAATATGTTTATGTTTTCATTCTGATATGCTTATTTGCTGCTCTTCCTGTATGGTGGGCGTGACGTTGACAAGCTGATTGATTGACGTAATATATAGGTGCTGTCACCTACCGGTCAGGTAGAGTGGAAGTGGCAAACAGTTTTTCAACTGCGTGATGCGGGAGCGCTTTTGTTTGTATGTTTGTATGCAAGTTAAAGACAAATAAATGCCTTTATTTTTCTAAGACGCGCGTTGGGATCTGACCTATACTCCTACTCTGAAGCGGTGGCTGCAAGGTTGCCGCTACACCCACCATGCTGTCAGAGTAGAGCTGATGTTAATATTTTTAAAGCATGTATGCCGTTTTATATTTGAGCTAATAAACGGCAAATCTGAAATTGTGATATTATTGCATATTTTCTGTTCTATATACGGGGTTGTTTATCTTTCCAAAGAAATTTAGAGATAGAAGAGTCTAGAGAAAGAGAAGAAAGAGAAGAGGTGAAAGAAAGAAGGGATAAAAGGGAAAGAATGATAAAACGTCTTCCGTCTGCTTCATCACCTGGAAAGAGAGATGTAAAAAGAACAGCACAACCAACAGACATAGTGTAACAGATACAATAGAGTAACACCTTGATGCTGTCAAGGTTTTGTTTACCGATGAACTCAGGACGTACACACGGAACTAAAGTTTGAGTTTTTATTGAAAGAAGTGTGCTGGGTGATGAGGGATGAAGACCGGAGGTTCAGGACTGCAGAAAGTCAGGGATGTAGATGATGGCAGGAGCTGACGGCCCGGAGACAGAGAGTCCACACTTGCTAGGTGCTGCTCGGCTAGCAGGCGTCATAGCACTCAGGTTAGCAGTCCATTGGAGACACCAGGGCACAGAGCTGAGCTTCACCAGGGCGGCTAGTCAGGTTAGCAGAACTTGAGAGACACCAGGGCACAGAGCAGAGCTTCTCCAGGGCGGCTAGTCAGGTTACAGAACTTGAGAGACACCAGGGCACAGAGCAGAGCCTTTCCAGGAACAAACAGTGAAGGAACAGTCTTAGAGTGACTGGCAGGACTAACCTTAGCAACAGGAGCAAAACAAAGCTTCCAAGGCAAAACGGGGACTGGCATGGAGAGGTGTGGAATGATGACGGCCCAGTGCTGAACTGAAGGCAGAGACAGGTTTAAATAGAACACTTCACAGGTGGAAACAGGGTCTGGCTAATTGACTGGTAAATGATAACAGGTGTGACTGACTGCTGAGGAGGTGAAGTGAAAAATGACAGAAAATAACTGATGACTGAAAACTAACAATAAATAAAGTCAAACCTAACCCAAAAGAGATGAAATAATGAAAATAACAGAAAAACAAAGCCAAACCAAAACTCAACCATGACATTACCCCCCCCCTCAAGGCCGGACTCCGGACGGCCTAAAAAACAAAACAAACTACAAAGTGACCGAACCAGGGTGGGTGGAGGGACGGCAGGATGGCGGGCCAGAGTCATAACCAAGCTGATCTAACCTGGGTGGGTGGAGGGAAGGCAGGATGGCGGGCCAGAGTCATAACCAAGCTGATCTAACCTGGGTGGGTGGAGGGAAGGCAGGATGGTGGGCTAAAATCAAACCAAAACTACCCACTAGGGCGAACTAAAAAGGATGTCTAACCGACGTTGACAGGCGAACATCGCCACCAGGCAAAAACGGGCATGACAGGCGAACATCGCCACCAGGCAAAAACGGGCATGACAGGCGAACATCGCCAGAGGGAAGAACAGGCGTACGACAACGCCAGAGGGAAGAACAGGCGTACGACAACGCCAGAGGGAAGAACAGGCGTACGACAACGCCAGAGGGAAGAACAGGCGTACGACAACGCCAGAGGGAAGAACAGGCGTACGACAACGCCAGAGGGAAGAACAGGCGTACGACAACGCCAGAGGGAAGAACGGGCGTACGACAACGCCAGAGGGAAGAACGGGCGTACGACAACGCCAGAGGGAAGAACGGGCGTACGACAACGCCAGAGGGAAGAACGGGCGTACGACAACGCCAAAGGGAAGGAACGGGCGTACTTAACGCCAAAGGGAAGGAACGGGCGTACATAACGCCAAAGGGAAGGAGCGGGCGTACTTAACGCCAAAAGGAAGGAACGGGCGCACGACAGCGCCAAAGGGAAACCCGCCGGGGCTTGAGGAAAACGCCGGGGCTTGGGGAAGAGAACGTCGGAATGTGAGGGAAACAGGAACATCTAAAACGCCTAGGGACAAGAACGGAGGGCGTACTTACACGCCGGGAAACCGAGAGCAGAGGGCGTCCTAACACGCCGGGGAACCGAAAACAGAGGGCGTCCTAACACGCCGGGGAACCGAAAACAGAGGGCGTCCTAACACGCCGGGGTACCAAGAGTCAGAGAGCGTCCTAACACGCAGGGGAACCGAGAACAAAGGGCGTCCTAACACGCCGAGGAACCGAGAACAAAGGGCGTCATAACACGCCGGGGATCCGAGAACAGAGGGCGTCCTAACACGCCAGGAAACCGAAAACAGAGGGCGTCCTAACACGCCGGGGTACCAAGAGCAGAGGGCGTCCTAACACGCCAGGAAACAAAAAATACCAGGAACTAAGGGCGTCTAAATTCCAGAGAATGGAGAGCGTCAAACACGCCAGGGGACTAAGAGCTAGGGGGCCAAAACAAAACTAAGAAGCGCTGGGACCTAAAGAGCGCTGGGAAACTACAGATCTAAACCAAAAACTAGAAAAACCAGGCATGAACTAACCTATAGAACAAAACCAGAAGAACTAGGGTAGGGATAACAAAAGAAAAACCGAAGCAAAAAACTAGAAAATCAAAATAAAACAAAAAAACTAGGAAAAAGATCGAGACGTTCAAGAAAAACTATAAAACTAATGCAAAACCAAAACAAAGAAACTAGGGCAGGAACGGGTAAACTAATGTAACACTAGATAGCTAAAGTAACACAAAACTGAAGCTGAAAGACTAAGGTAACAAACAATACTTAAGCAAAATTTTGAGACTAAAGCTAAACTAGAAATTAAGGCAAAACAAGAAAACTAGAACATGAATAAGTAAACTAACGAGAAAACCAGAGAACTAAGGCTATAAATGAGGAAGCAAAGCAAAGCTTGGAAACTAAGGCAAAATCTAGAATCCTAAAACGGAGCAGGAAAAACAAAAGCAAAACAGAGACTAAGAACTCTAAGAAAACAAGAACCCCTAAATAACTCTAAAACCCCAAAAATCCTAAGTAAATCAAAAACTGAAATTGAGCCCAAAAAATAACAGAAGGCACTGGCCTTAAGGGCTCAGGCAAAAACGGCTGCTAAGCAAAAAAGAAAAAAGTCTTCGTGGAGGTCGTCCTGGACGAGGCAGGCGGCGGAGCAGCATCGCCCGACTAAACCCTCGAGGAGGGCGGCACTGACGAGGCAAAGTCAAGCGGCCCGGAGACCGCGGTCGGCGGCTCCGGCCGAACAGGAAAGTCAGAGACGGGCGCCGTGGTGGACGGCCCCGACGAGGCAGAGTCGAGCGGCTCGAAGTCCGCAGTCTGCGGCTCCGGCCAAACAGAGAAGTCAGAGGCGGGCGCCGTGGTGGACGGCCCCGACGAGGCAGAGTCGAGCGGCTCGGAGTCCGCAATCTGCGGCTCTGGCCGAACAGATCAGTTGGAGGCGGTGCCAAGCTACAGGTCTCGGTGGAAACCGAGGCCAGAGGCGGGTCCTCCTGGACTTCTGCACGAGGCTTGGGCGGAGGCAGGTCCTCCTGGACCTCCTCACGAGGCTTGGGCGGAGGCAGGTCCTCCTGGACCTCCTCACGAGGCTTGGGCGGAGGCAGGTCCTCCTGGACCTCCTCACGAGGCTTGGGCGGAGGCAGGTCCTCCTGGACCTCCTCACGGGGCTTGGACAGAGGCAAAGCGGCTCCCTCGGAGGCCTCGGGCTGAGGCAAAGCAGCTCCCTCGGAGGCCTCGGGCTGAGGCAAAGCAGCTCCCTCGGAGGCCTCGGGCTGAGGCAAAACGGCTCCCTCGGAGGCCTCGGGCTGAGGCAAAACGGCTCCCTCGGAGGCCTCGGGCTGAGGCAAAACGGCTCCCTCGGAGGCCTCGGGCTGAGGCAAAACGGCTCCCTCGGAGGCCTCGGGCTCATCCTCGTCGGCCGGCGGATCTATTTTCTTGGCGGCCGGCAGAGCGGAGCCTTCAGTGGTCGGCAGAGCGGAGCTTACGGTGGCCGGCAGAGCGGAGCTTATTGGTGGAGGCGGAACCATCTCCTCGGCTACTTCAGGCAGTGACGGGCAACAGGCTTCAGAGAGCGGCGCCGGGCTACAGGCTTCAGAGAGCGGCGCCGGGCTACAGGCTTCAGAGAGCGGCGCCGGGCTACAGGCTTCAGAGAGCGGCGCCGGGCTACAGGCTTCAGAGAGCGGCGCCGGGCTACAGGCTTCAGAGAGCGGCGCCGGGCTACAGGCTTCAGAGAGCGGCGCAGGGCTACAGGCTTCAGAGAGCGGCGCCGGGCTACAGGCTTCAGAGAGCGCCGAGGCTGGAAGCGGATCCTCCTCTTGAGCCTTGACGGACCCTCCGCGCCGGTGGTTCTGCTGTCTTCGCCGGGAGGGGACAGATGAGGAATCCGGGGCAATCTCGGGGGTGGCAGCTGGCCAGCAGGGCAGAAGGTCGTCTCGGTCACCGTAGTAGAACTCCCACAACTGGCTCTCCTTGATGCGTGGGGCTCTGCTAGGTGGAATGATGAGCCTCACTCGAGGGGCCAGCTGCGAGTCATGGAGGTGATGACCGAGACGACGAGAGGCTGAGTGGCTTCTCTTCCTGGGTTCCGGGGTAGCCGCAACAACGCCCACGTAAACCACCTGGGGAGTGGAGTCGGTCCGGACGGGTGGTGCAGGGTCCCGGACGGAAGCCATCTTGGCATACCTCTCCCTCATCTGGCGTTCGCACATCTCCACATATGCGAGGATGTCCGGGTCGTCAACTCCTGCAGGTAAGTCCCGCATGGCGCCTGAGTTCACCTTTTGACTGGGCCGTACTGTCAAGGTTTTGTTTACCGATGAACTCAGGACGTACACACGGAACTAAAGTTTGAGTTTTTATTGAAAGAAGTGTGCTGGGTGATGAGGGATGAAGACCGGAGGTTCAGGACTGCAGAAAGTCAGGGATGTAGATGATGGCAGGAGCTGACGGCCCGGAGACAGAGAGTCCACACTTGCTAGGTGCTGCTCGGCTAGCAGGCGTCATAGCACTCAGGTTAGCAGTCCATTGGAGACACCAGGGCACAGAGCTGAGCTTCACCAGGGCGGCTAGTCAGGTTAGCAGAACTTGAGAGACACCAGGGCACAGAGCTGAGCTTCTCCAGGGCGGCTAGTCAGGTTACAGAACTTGAGAGACACCAGGGCACAGAGCAGAGCCTTTCCAGGAACAAACAGTGAAGGAACAGTCTTAGAGTGACTGGCAGGACTAACCTTAGCAACAGGAGCAAAACAAAGCTTCCAAGGCAAAACGGGGACTGGCATGGAGAGGTGTGGAATGATGACGGCCCAGTGCTGAACTGAAGGCAGAGACAGGTTTAAATAGAACACTTCACAGGTGGAAACAGGGTCTGGCTAATTGACTGGTAAATGATAACAGGTGTGACTGACTGCTGAGGAGGTGAAGTGAAAAATGACAGAAAATAACTGATGACTGAAAACTAACAATAAATAAAGTCAAACCTAACCCAAAAGAGATGAAATAATGAAAATAACAGAAAAACAAAGCCAAACCAAAACTCAACCATGACAGATGCCATTGCTAAATCATATGTATTATTTAAGTTGACATGTGTAAAGTGATACCTGAGAAAAGAAAGTGAAAAAAAAAATGAAATAAAAATGAAATATATATATATATATATATATATATATAAATAAATATATATATATATATATATATATATATATATATATATATATATATATATATATATATATATAAATATAAATAAATAAATTATGGGCTTTCTGTATATAAGTGAACGCTTAGTGTACACTTAAACCAGTCGGATGATGGTTTATTGGGGATCATTGAAAATAAGTAATTAATTCTAGGTAAGACCATGATTTTAATTGAAGCTACCCTACCCATGAGTGAAATTGGAAGCGATTTCCATCTTTCAAGATCCTCTTCTATCTTTTTTAAAAGGGGGATGTGGTTGGATTTTACTAAATCCGCTAGTTTAGACGACACAGTAAAACCCAAATATTTAATATTTCCTGATTGCAAATGTAAATCCAGGAGGTTCTGAAAAGAGCAATTTATTGGCAGTACCATAGATTTAGACCAGTTTATAGAGTAATCTGTAACCTTTGAGAAGGATTCTAATAATCTAATTACTTGAGAGAGGGAAGAGTTTGAGTGCTGAAGATAGAGTAATACATCATCAGCATAAAGACTAATATTATGCTCTATATTCATGCATTTTATACCTTTGACAACCTTTGTTTGTCTAATTGTTGCTGCTAGAGGTTCAAAAAAAAAGGCAAAAAGTGAGGGGGAAAGCGGGCATCCTTGCCTAGTGCCCCTCTGGAGACAAAAGCTGGAAGATGTTTGATTATTTGTCCTGACACAGGCTGTAGGAAAGCTGTATAAAATTTTTAACCAATTTATAAAAAAATTGCCAAAACCAAATTTATGTAGAGTAGCGAATAAAAAATTCCAATTTACTCTATCAAATGCTTTTTCTGCATCTAAAGACATTATATTAGTTTTAATATTTGTGCTGTAGGAATAATCTATTAAATTAAGTAATCTGCGTGTGTTTGTGGATGACTGTCTTCCTCTGATAAAACCAGTTTGGTCTGGGTGGATTATGAAAGGAGTGACTTTATCTAATCATTTTGCAAAAGCTTTACAGATTATTTTAATATCTATGTTGATTAAGGATATGGGACGATAGCTGGTGGGAAACATGGGATCTTTGCCTGGCTTGAGCAGAAGACTGATGGTGGCAGAGTTCATATTAGCTGGAAATCTGCCATTTTCCTGAATTTCCTGCAACATTCTGTGGAACGTTGGTGCCAGAATATTCCAGAATTCTTTATAAAACTCAGTAGGGAAACCATCTGGACCTGGAGCCTTTTTATTGGGCATGCTTGTTAAAGCTTCCTGAACTTCAACTGTTGTCAGCGGTGAGTCCAGTGTCGTTGTTTGGCTATCTGATAGTTTAGGAAGTGTAATTTTATCCAGAAATTGCTTGATGTCATTATCTGATGGATTTATCTGTGATGTGTATAAAGATTTGTAGAAATCTCGGAAAGTGTGGTTTATACATTCCGGATCATGTAATGTATTACCAGTAGAGTCTGTAACTGCAAATATAGTCGTTTTCTCTTTATTTATTTTTAGCTGATTAGCTAAGAAGCTTCCTGACTTATTGCCATGTTCAAAATTTTCTATTCGAAGTTTTTGTATTAGAAATTTATTTAGCTTTTCAATATAAGGGTTTAATTCAAATTTTATTTTACGGATTTTACCCAACTTTCCCTCTTCTTGAGAAGTTTCTAGTAATTTAAGTTTTTCTTCTAATTCCAGAATCTTCTTGTTTTCTATCTTCTTTTTGTGAGATGAGAATGAAATTATTTTACCTCTCATCACTGCTTTCCCTGCTTCCCAAAGTATAGATGCTGAAGTGCCTGGCAGATCATTGTGTTCTATGAAGCCCACTCTTCTTTGAAAAATGTATTAAATTCTTCATCTTTAAGCAGCGATGTATTAAATCTCCAGCTCTTGTTTTGTGGGGTTATTTTTTTATTTGTTAGGGTTAAAGTAACAGGAGCATGATCACTAACAGCAATAGGATGAATTACAGCCTCTGAAACGTACGACAGCAGCGAGCTGCTGATAAAGAAATAGTCCAAACGAGAATAAGAGTGGTGGACATTTGAAAAAAAAAAGTATATTCCTTACTATTGAAGAGATCGCCATGCATCGCAAAGACCAAAATCACTCATGTATTGTTTGACTACATTTAATGACTGCCAACTGAGCTTTCTTTATTTAGAGTTAGATTATATGCTAACATATTTAAATGCAAGGCATAGAATGCAATAGCATCATAGATACAAGTGTTTTTTATGTTGTTGTTCATCCTCCTTTAATGTCCTTTATATTACCACTCTATCCCTTTTTTCACCTTTTGTGCTATCTGTATGAATTTGATAGGAACTGATTCCAAGTAAACTTTATTAACATGCACAAGTAATTTGTTATAGTTTGCCCACTTAAATTGAGAACTTCCAGCAAGACACTGGGTGTTTTTAGTTGTGTATCGGTTACAATGTTTTGCTGTTTTGTATCCTGTTTATTAATTTAACACCTCTTACTCTTTACAGTTGAAACCAGAAGTTTAAAAACACTATATAAAAAGACACAAGCTTTTTTTTCTCACTGTCAGGCATGAAATCTGAATAAAAATGTCCTATTTTAGGTCTTTTAGAATTACCATAATTATTTCTATTTGCTAAATGCCAGAATAATGAGAGAAAGATTATTTTGTGATGATAATGTATTACTTTCGTCATATTCAGAAGTTTACATACACTAATATCACTATGCCTTTAAATAATTTGAGAATAGCCAGATGATGATGTCATGTCTTTTGGAGCTTCTGATTATGTTTATTGACAAAATTTGAGTTGATTTGAGACACACGTGGATGTTTTATAGGCACACCTAAAACACTATCTCTTTGTGTAACACTCTGGACAACATAGTGGGGAGAAAGAGTGACAATGTACACAGTGTAGAAGTGTCTTGCAAATGTTTTTTTTTTCATATTTTTGAAAATTATGTGTGGGGTGGTGGCCTAGTGGTTAGGGAGCCAGGCATGTGCATCTTGAAGAAGACCTCATTGGTTCAAAAGTGAGTGTAGCAACACACCCCTCCCTAAGGATGGGTTATACATAAATACACATTTCCCCTCTTTGGAACTATAAAGAGAAATGCACAAACTAATGTATTTATTTTTATTTTATTTGATGGGCCATTTTAACACATGGATATGCTTAGATTTAAATTATTCCTTTGTTTCTTGAACTTTATGTTTATGTTTGTCATCCTGGTAAAAAGTGAACCTTTGTTCAGTCTTTTGCAGCCTCTCACTCGTTTTTCAAGAGGATTGTCCTGTATTCATTTTCTCATCAATCAGCTTACCAGCGGTGGTTTCAGGGTGATGTGCAGTGTTATTAGTTAACCATAGCATTTTGCATGTAGACTAAAAAGTTTAATTTTGGTCTCTTCTTAACCAAATCACTTTCTTTCCCGTGTCATTTTGGCTCCTTCTCTAACTAATGTTCTATCAGTTTTATTTAATGGCCATAAAATGGTAGTTTTACAGCTGTATGAACCCAAACGTTTTTAGTAATAAATGCATGATATAGTACTAGACTTGTTTTATAATTAACAACTTCCTTCCCAAATTGTTTGCTATATTTCTGTCATATTCTGGGTTTTGTTTTGTTGTATATTTATTTTGATTAGTCAGTATACCTTTCTGTCTTGGGTTCCGTCTTGTTTGATTTGTGTTATAGCTTGTGTATTTTAGTTTACCCTGGCATATTATTTAGTCTTGGTGGTTATTTTTGTTCTTAGTAGTAGTTCTGGTTCTCTATTTACCTTATTTAGATTCTGTTCCCTTCCACTAGTCCTGTCAGCTCCCTCAGTCACTCCCCCGTCCTTGATCACTTCCACCTGTTCTGATTAATTAGTTGTTCACTCTGCTCACCTGTTCCTCTGCCTATTTATACCTGCCTCAGTTCTCTGCTCCCTGCCAGAACGTCACACGTGTTTCATTTCACCTATCCACTGGTAAGAACCATCCTGCTTTTTTTGTATCTGCCTGTGCATCTGGTTGTCTGATCTGTTTTTGAGTCTTCCCCAGTTTTTGTTTTTACCTTGGATGTCTGCTCTGTACCTTTTGTGGATTGTTTTTGTCAGCTTGACTGACCCATCATCCCTTCAATAAATCCTGTTTAAGCTTACCTCAAGTGTCTTGCTGAATACCGGGTTCATATCATCCTAAATCATTACAATTTCGTGGTCTTCGTAATGTTTTTTTTTTTACGAAGAAATTTCTGATCACTGCTCAGAACAGCTACATTATTACTGATCTTAAATTACAGATTTACAATGTGATTTATGAAGGTAGTCGGTTCCACTGGATTTAATTTTTTGGTCCAAGAGTAAATGGGGGTAAATAGATAAAAAAGTGTGCCATGCATTTTTTATTTTATTTTCATTTTTAAAATGATGAAATTCATGTATAAACTTCCTTCAACTTTCCCAGAAATCAACCATTTTTTTGTAAGGTCTATAAAATAAAATCCAAATTTTAATACATTGAAAATTGTGTTTGTAATCTCACAAAATGTAGAAATGTTGAGGTGTAAATACCTTTTAAAAGGCTGTGTACATGCTAGTAGATGATTTTTTTGTTTTGTTTTAGTATCAATAAATGATGCTTCCTACCTATTTTGGTGACAATGCATACATTATTAAATAGAAATCATAGGTTTAACGACAGAACTTGGCTTGAATGCATCCAACCATCCTGATTCTCTGAACAGCACAGTATCCACATATCCCATCCAAGAATGTAAATATTGTGAGTTATATTGTCACTAAGTATTAGAACCTTTAATGAATTCAATTGCCCTGACATCGGTACAATAAAAGCCTATTTGGCTGTAGAAGTCACTCTAGGATATTAATGATTATCTCCTTGATTAAGGGTGCGGATCACATTTTATTGAAGCTGTTAGAAAGTCACTCCATAAGAGCTCTAAATTATGACTCCATCAGTGAAATTGCTCTCATCATTAAAAGTTCATTTGGAAAAACCAATGCCTTGGCTTGTCCAGTCTGGACTGTAGATTGGAAATGGATTCTGATATCTCTCGTCATATCTTCAACAAATAGTGTTTGTGATGGACTGTTGACTTAGAGGATTACCCTATCTATGCATTATGACTGCTTGGATATAATCCAGCATTAAGTGGTCATAAAATTGGATAGATTAAAGTAGAATTCCACTTGCAAAATGTACAGCCGTGGCAACCCTCAGTCACATCTGAAGCAAGATTTTTGACGATATTATGTGCCTGTTGGGTTGAAAGGTGAGAGATTATTAGCATACAGTGCTGCAGTGCACTGCCTGTTACTGTAGTTTTATTTTATTTCTGTGGCATTTTGTTTGCACCTGTGACATATTTGCAGCATATCTGTGCCCTTTGCAGGAGCATATAAAGAGTAGATTATTGTTGTGATAGTTGTAATTCACTCCAGTCAAAATATTAAAATGAGCAACACCTGTCCATGGCACTTTCAAGATGCTTGATGTAAACAGCATGTAAGCCACAATCAGGATCTGAAAAAAATCTGCAACTAGCACGATGAGCAGAGGTGGCAGAAAAAGAGAGATCTCTTATTTTTCGTTTTCTCCTTGTCTTCTATCTATTTTTCCTTGGCCATATTTATAAAGGTTTCCTCTTGTTAAATTGTTAATTAACTGAGACCAACTAAATTGTTTGGAAAGCTGTGCTAAATTTCACTGGCCATACACAATTCAGATTTTTCTGGGACCAGTAGAATCAGAAAATTTCTTAAACAGAACAGTTCTAACGGCCTTAAGTAGGCTGAAATATATCAATCTATGTTCCAATGCAAAAATAACAAAAAATTGATTATTAGCTCATTCTCAAAATATTTACAATTCAATTTATAAGGGTTCTACACAAAACATTGTTTTAATATTAATGGGAAGAAAACATTTGCTGCTCTCTGCTGTGTATTTCTGTGATAGTGTGGAAGATAAAAGGGGGACAGACTCTTTAAAGTTTAACACAGCATTATCTGGTACAGATCTACTGTAATGAAACATTCTTTTGGGGGTGGAGAACTCAGTTATATAGAACTCAAAGGTTATCAAAATGGTCAGATGGGTAGTGAGGAAATACTGTTAATTCTTCCCAATCAATGCTATATGTACGGAAGCGTATTGCTGTCACTTGAGAAAATAAATTTTTCCTACTTATATTGTACAAACGTGATAATTATATTGTATAAACATGATAATAATATTGTATAAATGTGATAATTATATTGTATATACCTGATAATTATATTGTATAAATGTGATAATTATATCCAGATGGTGGCGCTAGTATGCTTTTAGTCTGACTCATTTAAGACGAAGAAGAAGCATGTGCATCATCTACTCGGGAAGTAAAATGGCAAATTTACAGGAATTGATCAAGTTTTACTTTATGCTCGGTATCCACCTTATTTTTGACGGAAATACGGAGACAGTGAGTTGTCATAATAACGGGTGGAAAAGAAAGGTTTACGTGGAGCAGGAGTGTTTTAATCATGGACCGTGTACAAGAGCTGCGGATGCGAGGCGCCCTACGTCCTTCACCCCCAGCCGAAGAATGAATCCCTCCGCTGTGGTTAAAAGCTTTAAATTTGAGGAAACCACCGAAGCGACCGTATGTTTGTTCTTTTCATTTCATGGACAAAACACCGACAGAAGTCCACACGATGCCAGAAAAGTGGCTGGGCTACGAAGTTCCATTAAAAACTTCAAGGAGACGTCAAGAGGAGAGCAGACACAGGTAAGCTAAGGGGGTGTTTACGTTAGCCAACTTTAACTCTAATTCCTTAGTTTCTGTCCATCTTGATAAATCATATGCTTTCACAAGATGACAGCCATCTTTAGCTTTGTTCTCTCTGTAAATTATTATCTGGATAGTTTTCATCCTTGCTGGTAGGTCTATGGGGCTCCGTTTGTAAAGTTATACAATAAAAGATTTTACAGCAAAATATATTTAGCCTGTCATAAGAGATAAAAGGCAGGGTTCATTATTCATATTTTTGTTATTCATAAATTTATAAATAAGTTACAGTTCCAAGTTAAATATTTAAATAACAAGCTTAATATTTAGCCCCAATGTAAATGTTTAGTTTGTAAACTAAACATTTAATTTGTAGTAAATATTAAATTTTTAAACTAAATGCTTGGTTTGTATCTTAATATACAGTTTACAAACTAAACATTTAGCTTTGTAATTAAATATTTAGTTTGTTACTGTGATATTTACACATGTATAACATGGTGAAAATCTGACTTTAAAAATGAAAACCCATTTTTTTCCTATTATGACAGTAAAGAACCCAAAATATTGCTGTTATATCTTGACTGTGTAACCTTACAAATGGCATCCCAGATACTAGCACAGGCTGTTTGTAAAAACTGGAAGGAATGTGTGTGATATATATATTTTTTCCCAGTGTCCTGTCTAGCAATGTGGCAATAAGAATTGATGTCTTAATGCCAAATAGAGCTCGACAGATTTTGCTTTCACAAGTGGAGCAAACAGCTTTCGCCATAGTGCTCCGCTTGATTTATGCATGTAAATAACTTTATTGTGATTCCTGAAGGGAGAATTTCAAATTATATGGACACTGCAATGGGAAAGTAGGAGAGTAAAGGAAGAACAAGAAGAGAAAAAAAGAAAGAGAAGAGGTGAAAGAAAGAAGAGATAAAAGGGAGAGAATGATAAAACGTCCTCCGTCTGCTACATCACCTGGAAAGAGAGATGCAAAAAGAACAGCACAACCAACAGACATAAAGTAACAGATACAATCGAGTAACACCTTGATGCCATTGCTAAATCATATGTATTATTATTTAAGCTGACATGTGTAAAGTGATACCTGAAAAAAAGAAAGTGACAGAAAATAAATAAATAAATAAATTACGGGCTTTCTGTATATAAGTGAACACTTAATACCTGGAATGTGTGTGATATAACTATGTGAATGAGTAATGATACAGGTGTTGCTCTATTAGCTTGGTGTTAACATAGCTTTAAGTAGTCTTGATTTGTTTTATGCTGTTTGCTAAACTGATTGTGGCCTTATGTGGTCTTGTGTTTGATAGATGACAGCCGCTGTGATGCAGAGGCTGACCAGACCGCTCCATAGTCAGAGTCACCTATGAAGAAAGATGGCACCGATGGATCACACCTAGGAGAAAAGAAGAAGAATGCATGTGGCTGGGAAAACACTGGCTTCCTAGAGTATCTTCGTTTTGGTGATGAAGTGATGTCAGACAGAGGCTTTACCATTGGAGATCTGCTGTTTGAGAGTAGATTTAACCTTGTTCTACCAGCATTCACTCATAAAAGAGAACATTTGACTGATGAAGATGTAACTACCACAAGGAGGATTGCAAATGTCCACATACATGTGGACAGAGTTATCAGGAGGCTCAGAGTTTTTACAATAATCTCCCAGACTGTACCCATCAAGTTGGTAAAAAAAATGGAGAAAATCTTTCAAATCTTTGCAGCTCCTGTGAACATGCAGGGGGAATAATCCACGAGGATGCTGATTGAGCGGAGAAGTTTACATGTCAAAAAGATCCCGATTAGTTATACAGGGTTTATACAGGAATGACTAACCCCAATTTAATGCTTTTTAATGCTCTTTTAATGCTCGTAGAAATAAATTTAATGCCATCAACAAGTACCCATATATATATATATATATATATATATATATATATATATATATATATATATATATATATATATATATATATTAGGGCTGTCAATCGATTAAAAAATCCAGCTTCTGGCAGGTAATGTAAAATGTTCTTTGGTTTATATTGAAGGAATTCCTACACTACATCCAGAATCAACATTTCATTACTTTACTGTAGGTTTTTCAATATAGACGTAGATGATAAGGCATATGGAAAGTCCTAAATTGAATGAGAAAGAGAATCTATAGAAAGAGATAAAGTTAATAACGAGGAGAACATCAAAACTCAAATCTCTGTCTTTGCAAATGAGGAATTGTCAAAATATACCAGTTGAAACACCCAAAGGACTGTTGATCCTGTTGATTTAGACACCCTGACAATGAATGTTTAGCCCCTCAATTTTAAAATGGACGGTGATTTTAAACTTGACAGTCAAAAAGGACCTCAGTTAAGTCATTTTTATCATTTAAGGAACAAAGCAAAGGTAAAACATATTCTTTCAAAGCAGAAATATGGAAACACTACTCTAAGCCTTCATTTCATCATGGCTGGATTTGTGTAATTCTCTTTATCTCTGAATCGGTCAGTCCTCACTCAAATGTCTGCAGCTGGTTCAAACGCTGCTGCACACCTTTTAATGGAAAAACATAAAATAAAGCACATTAGCCCATCCTGGCCTCCCTTCACTGGTTGCCTGTTTATCTTAGAGTTCAGTTTAAAGAACTTCTGTTTGTTTTTAAGTTTTAAACTGTTGATTCTTTACTCAAGTCATTTTATTAGATGTTATTTTGTTTTACCTCGTGTTAAAGTGCTCTTTAAATAATGATGACAATGATGATGATTATGATCACAAGAAACGTTTGCATCATCACCCAGAAGCTGGAAAGAAAAAAGACAAAAACATTTTTCACACCTCACTTAGTAACTCAAGGAATTATTTTAAACTAAATATTTTAGGCTAAAATATTAAACTGTTTATTGGTTGTTGTTTTTTCTTCAATCCCACCGTTATGTTTAGTAATTTCTGCCAAAAGCTGCAGCATTTTCATTTAATCCATCTGAATGCAGTATTTGCAAGCCCTACTCTGATTGGATGGAAAGAAACCTGTCTGTGATTGGCTGGTGAGGTGGACAGTTTTTTTGTTTTTTTGAAGACAGTTTTTGAAGTCAAGAGCGCAGAATCCCACGAGCCGCTCACAGCTGGTGTTGAGCGTGGAAGCAGCAGGTCACGGGCAGACACGGAACCGAAGGCGAGCAAAGTGAATTGAGAAGAGTTTATCAGTTTTGAGCGCGAGTGATGTTTAAACGCTGAATACCTGCCTCACTGCGCGCTCAAACAAAAGACACAAATATCGCTCCAGAAGTTGACATAGGCAATGCTGACTGAAAAATAAGTGGGTATACGCCGTATACCTGCGTACATCCTGGACTACACTGTCCGACTTCATGTGAGACCGCAAAGCATTGACACCCATTGTGCAAAGCTTAATTTTTTTTTACAAACACGGCAAAATTCTTCGTCATCTTTACCGTCGACAGGCTGCAGCCATGTCCGTTTTCCATCCGCTTTTGATGAAATTAGCATTTTCCCACTCTCTCTGCCTCGAGTCCATTTTCCGAACATTAAAAACATACAGCTTTACGATGAACCGGAAGCAGTTCCGCGCACAACGCAGAATCAGTGATATCTGATATAATATATCTGAAGAAACTGTTTTTATGACCGTATTTTTTTTAGAAAAAAATAAGCCATTTTTAATGCCACAGATAATCACATTTAATGACTTTTAATGCCAATTAAGGCCTTAATTTTAGAAAATTTCATTTAATGACTTTTAATGACTTTTAATGCCCCGCGGAAACCCTGTTATATTTTACTGTAAACCAGTGGAAATATAATACATAAGAATATGTTTTGGATATCTGCTTTTAAATATTTATTTGTGTAGCACCTTGAGGTTTTACATTTTGGAATTACTTTTCATTTTTAATAACTTTTCAAGTATTGTATATCTTTATTTTTAGACTATTTAAATGTTTACATATACAAAAATTGTGTCCAACTAAAATGTATATTATTAAATTTTGCAATCTATTTCACTTGCTAATGTAATTTGCATTTATTCATATTTTGATTAAGTGGACGTTGTCCTAAGCACATGTAAAGAACTAAAGTGTATCTTATGTACATAAACTGGCAAGAAGATACAGTATTTCATTTATTGAATTTATGCAATTTGTTTACATTAAATGTAATTACATTTCACTTATGGCATATTTTTAGGTCTTAGTAGGAAACATCCATCATTCAGCCTTTTGGGGATGGCGTTGCTCATCTGTTCAGGACAATCCAGTCAGACCTTTGGCCACGGCAAGCGGCACCTTTTAACAAAGTTAAAGGAACAGTTATTTTTTATTTATATTACAGTCCTTGGTGTCATCATATTTATATAAAATATGGATAGTTTATAGTGACAACTATAAACTGTCCATATTTTTCTACTTACCTTCCTGATGTACTTATCCAACTTGCCATTCAAGATTAGAAGGTTATGAATTAGAACGGTGTGCTTACCTTCACAGAAAGGAAGAGATGGTGTGCAGACAGAATATTAGCTAAACTTGAATGACCTTTACCTTAACCCAAGCAGCATCAATGAACACGAGATCAGACTTTTCTTTATCTTGAAAAGCTCCACAATCTGTTGATTAGAAAATAAAAACTCTATTCATGTACTAAATTTTATTTCACAAATGAAAAAAAATAAAGCTAATGTTTTTATTAGCTCTTAAACACTGATACCCTAATAAAAAATTAGAAATTTGTATGAGGGATTGCAGCAAAGCCATGTACAATGCAGACATCTCTCCCTGTGGCTCTACGCTTCTCCAGGAGTTAATGCTGCTTGTCGGGACTTTGATGCAATCAACTGGTTTTCTTATATAGGAACATTTTTGACCAATCTGTATAATCTGACCCAATCTGTATAATGTGATTGAACTTAACTTTGTAAAATGCCTTGAGATGACATGTTTCATGAATTGGCGCTATATAAATAAAATTGAATTGAATTGAATTGAAATAAAGTTACAGCTTTATTCTAAAGTTAAATTACTTTTTAACGTGACAAGCTTGCATCAAGAGCTTTGACTAGTTTAGTTTATCTGCAACTTATTTGTAGGCTAAAATGTCAGGCTAAAGTAGGCAAACACAAACAAAAGAACTAGCTTCATGCTTTTTGTACTAATTTATAATCATCCATCCATTTTCCTACACGCTTGTCCCTGTTGGGATGGCGAGGGGTGCTGGTACCTATCTCCAGCTGTCAATGGGCGAGAGGCGGAGTACACCTGGACAGGTAAAATATTTGAAATATGAGTGGCCGGCAAATACATTAAGCGTTCTTCCATGTGTGAGAGACACTCCTCTGGTACGCCGCGGTTTTGCAGGAATTGCAGCAATTGTCCTTTTTAGCCATCCTCTCCACTTCAAGCGAAAATTTACTTGGAACGCCAACTTCTTCTTCTGCTTATTATTCCTCCTCCTCTTCTTCTTCGTCTTAAATGAGTCTGACTAAAAGCATACTACCACCACTATCTGGATAAAGTTATCACGATTATACAGTATAATTATCACGTTTATACAATATAATTATCATGTTTATACAATATACTATAATGTTTATATAATATAATTATCACGTTTATACAATATACTATCATGTTTTTACAGTTTAATTATCACGCTTATACAATATACTATCATGTTTGTACAATATACTTATCACGTTTATACGATATAATTATCACGTTTATACAATATACTATCATGTTTATACAATATACTATAACGTTTATACAATATACTATAACATTTATACAATATAATTATCACCTTTTATACAATATAATTATCACGTTTGGACAATATAAGTAGCAAAAATAAATTTCTCAGGTGACAGCAATATATATGTCTGTATATATATATACAGACTTTGTGCTGTATATATGTCAGCACAAAGTCCAACGTATGAAGGCAAGAGTTCATGCATATTTTGAGAAAAAACTATTTAATCTAGGATAGTATTAAAGGCTACATAAGGTTATCACATTCAGTGTCAACATAAATGTTAAAATCCCCCACTATAATAACCATGTCACTGTTTAACACTAAATCATCACATTATCAGAAATCAATTCATTAACTAACAAAGAGACCTTACATTCAATAAACCACATTTATGTTTTATTTTTTGGTTCAAGTAAAAATGTATTAATTTTTATGAGATTTTTATGATTTGCTCCTTTTAGATCACTTTTAATCTGCTTAGTTTTGGCCGTGGGAGAGACACTGTCTCAACAGGTAATGGGTGGGTAACAGTACAGAAGCTGCAGAGAGGTGTGTTAAACTATGGCTCTGCTTCCTGGTCTGGACCCCGGGTTGTCAGCATTTTGAATAACTAATAAATCTGGCCACAGAGACAATATTAACCACTAAGTCACATAAACTGGTATTATTAAACATTTGATCTTTGTCAAGAAAATCCCTTTTAATTAATGACTTCATTACTTACAATAATATTGATGTTATGTTTTTAACAGAAATATGGTTACATGAATTTAATGAACCACATATTCTGATAGTCGACTCCTCCAAACTACAATTTTCTTTGTGAGAGCAGACAGCAACGGAAAGGTGGAGGAGTGACAACATTGTTTAATGATTCACTAAAGTGTAAAAAGGAAAAATTATTTTGAAATTTTGGCTCTCCAGGTAAAGAGCCCAGTACAAACTATGTTTCTGAATGTTTACAGGTCTCCTAAGTCCACATCAAACTTTTTTAATGATCTTAGTGACCTCCTATCTGTGATCTGTGTTGATTATAACTGTTTAATTATTGTGGGAGACTTCAACTTTCACGTTGACAACCCTGAAGACAGAAGTGCAAAAGAACTGTGTGACACACTTAGAAACTTTGGTTTAACTCAACATGTTAAATAGCCAACGCACAAACAGGGACATATTTTATACTTAATCATCACTAAAGGTCTAAACATTTCCAAGGTCAATCTAACTGATGTTGCCCTATCTGATCACTTTTCTGTTACCTTTGAAAGCATAATTTCCAGTGACTCATTTAGCCAAAGGGACATCATAAGAAAACGCACCTTTAAGGACAGTGCCATGGAAACTTTTATCCAAGCTTACTCTGCTACTTCAACCTTGTGCTGCAACTCAGTATATGAGCTAGTAGATAACTTTCATCATTTTCAGCGGGGGGTGGGGGGGGGGGGGTGAAGAGACAAGCGCGGGGGAGGACTTCATCATAAAAAGTAGGTAGGGCCGCGGCCCTACCAGTTCCGCGGTCCTTGATTGACTGCATCGCTCCAGTTAAAGTGAAGGTTGTGTTTTCCTCCAGCTCCTTAAAACAGCAATTATCCAACCACTGCTGAAAGAGAACAATTTAGACAAACTACTTCTGCAGAACTACAGGCCCATCTCAAACCCCCCCTTTATCAGTAAGATTGTTGAAAAAGCTGTTTCAACAATAAAACACCTTCTTAACAATGACCAGCCGCTTTGACGTTTTCCAGTCAGGTTTCCGTGTTCACCACAGTACAGAGACCACCCTTGTCAAGGTGTTTAATGACATCCATATAAATGCAGACTGTGGAAGAACCGCAGTGCTAGTATTATTGGATATCAGTGCAGCATTTGATACAGTTGATCACTCCATTCTGTTAGAGCGCCTGGAAAACTGGGTCGGCTCTCTGGTACAGCACTCGACTGGTTTAAATCCTACTTAAAGGACAGGGACTTTTTTGTGTCAGTAGGTAACTTTACATCAGAAATGACAAAAATCACATGTGGGGTTCCCCAAGGGTCCATCCTGGGTCCCCTCCTATTCAATATCTACATGCTCCCTCTACCTCAGATCATAAAAAACAACATTATCAGTTACCATAACTATGCAGATGACACACAGCTCTACATCACCATGTCCCCAGGTGACTATGAACCCATTCAAGCGCTTAGTAAATGCTTAGAAGAAATCAATGCATGGATGTGCCAAAATTTTCTTCAACTGAATAAAAACAAAACTAAAGTAATAATTATCGGGCCTTATAGAGAACAGATCAAAAGTTAGCACACGGCTTCAGTCGCCTCAGCTAGAAATCAGTGATCAAGCCCGAAATCTGGGAGTAGTGATGGACTCAGGCCTGAACCTCCAAAAGCATCTAAAGACAATTACAAGGTTGGCCGTATATCACCTGAAGAACATTTCCAGGATTAAAGGACTAATTTCTCAGCAGGATCTGGAAAAACTAATCCATGCGGGGTTTTTTTAGTCAAATTGATTACTGCAACAGTGATTTCACGGGTCTGCCTAAAAAGTGGATCAGACAGCTGCAGCTGATCCAGAACGCTGCTGCCTGCGTCCTCACTAAGACTAAGAAAGTAGAGCCCATCACCCCAGTTCTAAAGTCCTTACACTGGCTGCCTGTATCTCAGAGAATAGACTTTAAAGTACTTTTGTTAGTCTATAAATCCCTGAATGGCTTAGCACCTAAATACATCACAGACGTATTATCAGTGTATCAACCCTCCAGACCACCAAGGTCTTCTGGCTGCAGCCTACTCTGCATACCTAGAACCAGAACCAAACACGGAGAAACAGCATTTAGTTTCTATGCTCCACTTATCTGGAACAAACTTCCTGAAAACTGTAAAAGTGCTGAAAGCCTGAGTTCTTTTAAATCAAGATTAAAAACAGATTTGTTTAGGATTGCCTTCGACTAGTTAAACTGTTTTACTGAAAAATCATTAGTTCAACTTTGTAGTCCAACTGTATTTAAAATTTGTTTTTAATTTCTATTTTCCCATGTTTTTGTCATGTTCTCGGCACTGATGCTGGTCTGATTACTCACACAACAAACCTGATCAGCTCTGCCCTGTTTCTCATCACCACTCATCTTATCCACCTGCTTCTGTCAGTATATAAGCAGCCCTCAGACTGGCTTCCTGACTTCCTGATTCCCGACCTGTTTCTGCCTCTCGACCTCGGAGCTTGCCTTGTCTTGACCTACCTGTCTGTTCTACCCGATCTCTGCCTGACCCGACTACCTGCCTTTACAGCCTGTCCCTTGCCCGTTCTGATCGTAAGCCTACCTGTTACCAAACCCGGAACTGTGCCCGACCCCGTCTTGGATTTCACTCTGGCTCTTCAACAGACCTCTGATCACCTGGCGCTGATCCCGGACCTTGCCCCCGACTACGATTTCTGGTTTGCCCTCCGGATATTCCAGCCTGCTACTGCCTCCACAGTTCTGACCCTCTGCCTGTCCCCTGACCACCGTACGCCTGCTAAAGCCCCGCTCTGGGACTTCCTGAGCGTTCACGCGCCGTCTGCTCGGCCACCAGCCGGCTTGAGCCGAGACTAGGGGTTTCCCCCAGATTGAGAACCCAGAGAAGGTTAGTGACCACAGCGTTCGTGACGTTTGTACATCACAAGATTTACGTGGTCATTAACCAGCTGTCTCTGCTTCCAGAGGTCCCGGCAGCAGACGCTGACATAACCCGCAGCGGTTTAGCTTTATATAAATGGCTAAACATTTTATACGCTGTGTCTGGTCTGAATACTGGGTCCTACATATTCCGTTCATTACAGTTTTATTTTGTTTCTACATTTTATTCCAACTTGGTTTTATTCTGTTTTATTTTAATATATTTTAATCATGTAAAGCACTTTGTAATGTACTAAAATGCGCTATACAAATAAATTTGCCTTGCCTTGCCTATAGGTACAGTTTCACTGGCACGCCTGTTTTTGCCCGCCCTACTCAGCTCCTCGCCGCTCTGATTATTTTTGCTCGCTTTAGTGATTCAACTGGCCTAAAAAGGCCTGGAAAAGGGAAATGCCTCCAGGCATTGCTTTAGCCCCTGTTCCACCTTCCCTGTCTTAACACAGAGCCTCTGTCTGTTTGCTTAACTCTGTGTTGGGACAGAGACAGAAGCAGAGATGCCCAATGTTTGCAAACTTTGGGCCTCTCAGCCGAGGAAACTTCCAGGGTTTCCCCCGGTGTCCGGGCTCTGCATAGCGACCACAAATGCCAAACCAGACCGCTCCTCTCTCCTGTTTTCATCCACTGAGTAAAATTTTTTTGCTCTTTTATCTAAGCCATGGTGGGCCAAGGAGAACACGTTAATAAAAAATATTTTAGCTGCAGTAAAATATTTAACCATATTAAATAACCAAACCACTGCATTGCCCGGGCAATTTCAGACACAGTATTTAAACCTTTATATTAGCTCTTTTGGGTCAGCCATTGCGGCTGACCGAGCTCGTTTGAGTGGCCACCTCTGCGAAGCACCCTGCTGCTACCCCCAGGTGTTTTATACAGAAAGACGGGCCGGCAACAGGGAAAGGCTGCCTTGTGCCGCATGAGGTGGATGGATGGAAAATTCAGAGAAAAAACTTAACAGCTTTCAGTGTGAAATAAGATAAATCCTTGATAAACCAACAGATCTGATACAGCGCATCTGGGTATAGACAGCTGAAGTATCCTTTTTCTTTTTTCCCTCTTTCAGGCATGGTTCATGGCAGTTACATGCGGTAGGGTTCATAGCTGGTGAGGCACTGACGTCATCAGAGTCAGATTTACAAATATATACACTCTACAGAGTAGACTCATTGCAAAGTGCTGAAGGAGACCGATTGAGCCAAATCAATTCACCAAGAGACAAATAATTTAGTATATTTTTTTCCCATCAGAGAATCGATATTTTTTCTGTCATTTGATTGTTAACAATTTATGAGTTATGATGGATTTCTGCATTTGTAACACATTCAAAAACTATAACACACATTATGTACATTTCATTACAAAAACAAAACATGAGTAATTATTGCTGTCTTACCTCTACTTATAAATTAAGTCTATGCCACACTCTTTCTGCACATAAATATCGATCATTTTCCGGTAAAAGTCCTCTTTATCTTCTTCAGTTTTAAAAGTCTCTCAGTCTCAATGGAGATCACTGCCAGGGAGGAAAGCCTTCCTTGATCAGTCCTGTTCCAGCTGTATGTTTAGAGTCTTTTTAGTGCTTTACTTGTTTAGCATAACTCGCTAATAATACATCCATAACTTGCTGTCACTCTACAGTTTTGGGATCACGAGCAGTGCTCCTTGAGCGCCCCCTGCCAAGAGGCCAAGGAACTGCCGGCCTCACTTACAACCCGTTATTTGCTGTTTATGATCGCCCAGCAGCACGAAAACATGTTACCTGCACACAGTTTGATGACCATAAAACAATTCGTAATCCACATACATTAAATTGTGGAAAATCAGTTCATAACTGTTTGAACAATTGAATTTATGACCTACAGACAGGAAAATGCATTCACAGAATGGAAGCCAACGCAGTTAACATGGGATTGCGCAATCCCATGGGAGGCCAAGCTCGCTGCAGCCTCACCGGCTTCGCTATCAAGCGCCACCAAGGATTTACATGAAAAATAGCGAAAAGTCTGCGATTTTAAAGAGAATATGATCAAAAATGAGGAAATTAGATTAAAAAAATAACTTTTATTACAAATGACTGAGTGAATCACAATTTATATTATGTTATCATCATTATATATTTTCTTTCTTTCCATGATGACAAGTGAGGCCAGGCCTCACTTGCCTCCCCTGACTGCACGTCACTGGTTCATGGTTTGAAAATAATAAAATTACATCTCGGTTTGACCCACTCTGTTCATTGTGGTCCTTAATATTAATGTTGTTGCTCTTCAGTTTTTCTGGACTTACTTAGAGAAAAGCTTCTCATTTCCCCTTGCCTCTCGGCCAATCACGGAAAAGAGGGGTGTTCACTCAAAACTCCTCTCGAGTCAGCACGGTTTGGGCTTTCTCCTCAGCAGAGCCACAAAAAACCCGGGCTGGCACTGAAAAAACCCGCCCCTGAAGCACTCAAAAGTAAGCGGAGCCGTGAGGTGTGCGGCCATTACCAGCCAGTGGAACTGGGCCTTATGGGACTGGTGTCTCTAATGCCACATTTCTGAATATGAACCTGCCAATTAGCAGAGTCGGTTAATTCCCGAATTTGCCAACTCTGCTAGAGAATTTGGGAAATTATAAGATTTTTCCTAAATTGACCTCACAAAGAGCTGTCTTTATTCTTAGTTGCCTGAGTGCTTGCATTTGCCCTTTATCTCAAAAGTAAGAAAATATCTCCCTGGTGCTTGCCTCCCTTCACTGGTTCCAAATACAAATTTAGATTAATATTAGGCTTTTAAGGGAAATTTGCCTTGTTCTTGCTTTGGCTTTCTAGAATTCCCATAGAACCTTAGAGATATAAATGTCTATATTGTCTTATCTGACCTGAGTTTAAGATGTTTGCACAGAGGAGACTTGACCTTTCCAGTTATTGCTTCTTAGATATTCAACTCATTGCCCTTTTTTAAGGCCTGATAGACCTGACAACTGAAACGGCAGAAAATAGTTTAAAACTCCTTTGAGAGGGTAGCTTGAAGTGAAACTGCATATGAAACTATTGTTTTCAACATTGCATATAAATATCATAAGGAAGATAAGATAGGATAATATAAGTTCCACAAGGGGGACATTTAGTTTGGATCTTCAATACGTTTAAGTCCTACATTTTATTTGGCCTATTTATTTACATTGGCTTGCAACCGTGGAAAAGTAAATATTTAAGCAAAACAACTGCATTTATATGTATTTTGATAGCATTTCTAACAAGAAGTATGCATATTATTTTCATAATAGGCGGTTACGTTGGAACAATGGTTGCTATGCAAAACATCTGCAGTTATATGCATTTTGATGACATTTCTAGTGAACAGTACATATAATATATTTATAATCTTTGTTCAGGTGCAGGTAGACATTCTTTACTTTATTAGTTTCGCCAAAGATTTCAGTGTCAAATGTTTTACTGTGTGTAGGCTTGAGCCAAAGCAGGCGTGCGTTCCATTTACTCTGCATCCATGCCCCGTATTTATAGAGGGAAATGCAACATTTCCAGATAGAATTCTATACATTTTAATGAAATTAATAGCAAGAAGTACACAGTTAGGGTGGATGATATACATTATATATCATACAAGTGACAGTTGACTTCGGAATATCACAAAATCACACTGGAGTTCGCTGAGCTCTAACGTATGAAAAAGGCAAATAAAATGTTGGACTGAAATGTACTGTGGAGGCAAATTGTGACAATACTACATTTCTGAATGAACTCATCAGAAATGCCAAAATATGCTTGTCTATTTATGCAAATCAATCAGTCATAATGACTGAACAGAAAAGCAAAAGGAAATAAGAAAACAAGCCTAATTATCTAAGAAGCAAGGTAATCAGCATAATTTTAAGAAACCCACAATTGATAAAACATTTGCTGACTTCACATTTGAATGAAGAAGGGAGGTTAGGTTTCTTTATAAGAACTGGGCTCACTACAACTAATAAATATCAATTATCTATTTCTTTTTTTGGTATAACAGAGGAAGATTATGTTTGATGTTCTAATTGTGATTTTCTATAGCTTTGCTAAAGAGGGGAGACAAAGATGCTTTACTTATTTTAAGATTTTTATTTATAATTGGGCATGGCTATGCAGAGTCCAGTACTCACACCTGATGGTGATCTACAGATCGACCTATGTGATTTAGTCTAACCAACCATGCACTGGTCATGAGTCCGATCTTTCATAGTGTCAGAATTACTTACCTTATGTGGCCTCTGTGCTCCTAGACTGAGTCATTGTGGATGCTCTTACCTTCTGGGATATTTGGTAATTTGAGCCACCTCCTGCTCTGACAAATACTTTACTGGACTCCCTCCGCACGTCACCTGACTGCCTACCCTGCGATGATTACCTGTACACTCACCTGCAAGAAAATCCTCTAAGGAAGCTCATGCCCTCGTCAAGCTTAGCCCAGCACTACATCCAACCATTCACCTCTGAAATCATCAATTCTTCTTTCATGAAAACAGTAAGAGAAATTTCAACATAACCTTCACCTTGCAGCAAATCTGTCTGGCTTTTCTCCTCTCTTCTGCCCCACCCAGCCTGTTTCCAGAGACTGGTTAAACGTATTTGCGTATTTCTCCTTGTAAGACCTGTGTAATGAGTCTCTAACAGTTTATATAACTGTTTCCCAACTGATTTCTACATGTGAGTCAGAAAATAAAAAAGCCCACATGAAACACATTAATTCAGCTGGACCCATTTCCCAGGACCACGGGACGCTATCTACAGATATGTGGCCCCTTTTTCTGTCATCGCTTTGGCTTGAGGATACACCTTGTCAGAGTGAACAGAACTGTTTCAGTTGTTCCATAGAGGTTGTTCCAAACAGAAAAGTGGATTAGCTTGAATCTCTGGAGTTCCAGGCTTTTAAAGTTCAGAACTGAGTTACTTATGTAAAGTTTCTGAAGGCCAGCATTAACTTCTCTGGATTAAGTGAAAAATACAAACAAGAATCTCACAGAGCTTTACATAAAAATAAACTTAATAAGCTCTCCATATCAGGTTAGAGACCTAACAAGACTGCTGCCACAAAGACTGGCCAGGTTCTAGACTCAGGCCAAGTACACATAGCATCAACCATTAAAAACAGAACTGTTTTCCCCTTTCTATTAACACATCTACATGACAATGTTTTAATCGGATCTCCCTGCACAGTCACCAGTAGAAATGCTGAAAACTGGAACCTGTTTTCGAATAATGACATTTTCAGAGAAAATGTGTGGTGTTTTGGGTACACAAATAGCAGGAATGCAACAAAACTTTCCCCTTTTAACGAAAAGAGCTCATGGGAAAAGGATCTCAGTTTAGTCCATTACTTGTTATATTATTTTTGGGGGCTTTTCTGTGGCACTAGGAGCCCTTTTATTTAAGGAAAGCTAACAGGAACGGGTGGCTGAGAGAGGGGGGAAGACATGCAGCAAAAGACCGCCAGCTGGAGTCGAACCTGGGTCAGCCACGTCAAGGACTGAGGCCTCTATGCATGGGCCATGCCCACTACCAGTGCACAACCGGAGCACACTGTTCTATTTCTTGCTTTAACTAAAGTTTTCTACTTTCCTCTAAATCTTTCTCTCTGTGGTCCAGAACTCCAAACTCCAGACAAACTTCCAAGTGGACAGCAACCTTGTTTGACGGACTGGCCAGTAGGACACTCTCTGGGGAACATGAAAGTTGTATCATATTTTTTCAAAATGACGATGAGAAGGGAGTGGTATATTAGCCAGTTATGAAGGAGTTTCCCTCAGTGAATTCTATGGAAGTAACTCTGTGTCGCTGGGATTTGAATTAAAAATACCACTGAAATTTAAATGTTGTATGTTTGTACTTACTCTTTCAGTGTTAAAATATATTCAGAAAACATTTTTAACCTAAAACAAAATTCATTGTCATGTAAGCTAACGCTAACTGAACGGTGAGTTTATTGCTTTAATTTTTCTGTAGTATTGCTTTTCTTTGCACATGAAATTCAATAAATTATCTTACAACTTGATTTAAAACACGGGTTTGGGTAGCTATGAATTAAATAACATGCAGTTTTAGCATATTCTAAAACTCAATGATTTTCTTTTAATGACTCATCCTTTTACATTGGCTATTAATTCACTATAATTCACTATAATCTTGCCAAGCTGGCTTTGGTCTGGTGTGATTAATCAACATGCCTTTGGACTTTCCTGTCTTCAGTGCAACATGAATTATTAAAATTTTGTGTACACATTATTGTTGGCTATGATCCTTGTTTTTAGTTTGAATATGGTTATGCAATAACTTTCACGAGTTTAGAAATAAAATTGCCATTTATTTTAAATAGGTTCTTGGACGAGTCACAAGACAGATAATGCAGCTTAGACGAGGCTTGATAGAAACCCCAATATGGACACTGGTGACTCGGCGACCAGATGCTGTACCCCTCCTTTTTCCAAAAGAGGAACCATCCCTGTGTCCAGAGGTAACTTTTAAATTACTAGAATTATGGTTTTGCATCCCTCATCGATTTCATCAAACATATTTTATTTAAGACATTTTTTTGCAAACCTGCAGAATAGAAATGTTAAACAACACAATTAATGTTTTCCTGCTGAATTCAGGTAGTACTTCAGCATATCACTTGGCAAGAAACAGATGATGGAAGTCCTGAAGATGACGATAACTGCTCAAGTGAAACCAAATGGCACATTTCAGGATATCTGAGACAGTTCATCGCAAATTGTGAGTTTACCAGTGTCTGATTGGAGGTTTTCAATTACTTTGCTAGAAAGCATTGCTATGGGAATGATTGTTTCTTACTACTTAGCAGTGGTACGTCACAGTTGAGATTTAATCTTAGCTCCAGAGTAAATCAAACAGTGAAGTTTGCATGTTCTCGTGTGTACTGGCTGTGTAGCTCAGCTCTATTGCAACATCTAGATCCAAAGCTTTACGTGTGGATTTTAAGAAAATGGAAAACTGTCTAGCAGATTTCCTTTTACCTTAGTCTTACAAACATACTAATTTATCTATATGTTCTGGTTTATGGATAAATTAGATTGTGCTCTTTTATTTTGTTTTCTTTCATAGCCACACCACCTGAACTGAAAGAGCTCATGAAATTCTGAATGGGAGAATTTACCGGCACGTCTGTCTGTGGAGATTGTCCAAAGCAAGTACCCCACAGCTGCCACTTGCTATGAAACTTTGCAAATCCCAAGCCACTACAAGGACTACAAATCTTTTAATGACGATATTTTAGCCTGTATTTCCTCTTGCCAAACTGGCTTTGGTCTGCTGTGATTATTCAACATGCCTTTGGAAACATGATCTGCATTTATGCTGTTTCAGAGTTTTCCATCTATATGAAGCGGCATTGTTTTAATGAAACCGTTATGTTGTGAACATTTAGAAACAATAATTCAATCTTCTAATTTTCTCAGATAACAAATTCTATACATATTAGATGTGGAAATCATTAACACAAAACTAGTAACGCAACAATGTTCAGATGAGATATTGCATGTCTCCTCTATGAATCAGTAATGTTTTACCAATTGTACTGATGTTTTATATTCATACTCAGGCAGTTTGAAACATCGAGTTGTAGTAGTTTATTGATGCAACATTTTGTTGTGTATGTGTACATGAGTTTGAAAATAAATAATAAAAAATACTAATAACTTTTTCTGATTCTAATATTATGATAAATTCAAAGTCCTGAAATAAATGTACAATTTTACTATCATTCTGCACCCTCAGTCCCCTGGCTTGCAGAAGAGCCTTCACCATTCGGTATCCGGAGTGAAGTTGCCTGGATTTAATGTCCCTCACACACTGGTCTAACTCATCATCCGACATGGTGGTGTATAACGCCCTCACCGAAAGACCTGACTCGGCCAGAAATGCCTAAAGGTTTGGCTATGCATGTGACAGGGAGATGGAGTTCTAGAAGACTCCAAACGTAGTCTGGGGATATGACTATCCACTGCCGCCCAGCTGTTCCTCGCTAAAAATGCACTACAGATGTTTGTTGTTCTTCACTATATTTTTCTAAGTTAATTAGTCTGTGCAAATGACCCAGGGCATCCAAAATTTCTGAAGGAACAGTTACTTACAAGACAAGGTATTTGAAAAAACAAGTTCTAGAGTGCAGATGAAATCTAGGTAGTCCAGATCCAGTGGCACATGCTCAAGAACTTCATGCAGTCTATCAAAAATATGAACCAGCAAAAGTTCCTTGAACAGAGAGAAGAAAAAGAAAAAACAATGTCATAAAATTGTCCGTAAAAATCAAATTATAATTCTGAAATTGAATGGTCATTATTGTTTAAATTGTGTAAAATTACAGTAAGATATCTAAAATAAATTACAGAGCTTACAAGCCAATTTCTAATAATTTTCAAAAACAGTAAGCTTTTTAATCAATTGACAAACCCAAAGGAGGTTTTTTACAGTGTTGCTAAGCGTCAAACATTTGGTACCCCATTCGGTACATACTAAAAAGAATGTAAATTAAATTAATATTAAAAAAACAGAGAAACTGATACCCAAAGACATGTTTTAAATCAAGTTGTAAGGGTGTGTCTCAATTCAGGGGCTGCATCAGTGCAGACTCGCCGGAATTTGCCAGCGGGTGCAACGGCGGTCTAATGGCGGAAGAAACACCTGCATGGTAGTCTGCTGCATCTTTATCACAACGAAAGAAAATCACAAGTTAGGAAAAAGAAAAAGATGAGACGATTCAAGAGCGAAGCTCTGTGCCTTCCTGAGAAGAGACAAGCCTAATTTTTATGGGAGAGAGATATTTACGGTGACCCAGACACCTCTGGGCCACCATAGATATTTGCTCTACAAGCAAATATTTATTTTAAAGAAAGAGGTTTTGGAGGTGAAGTTACTAAACGTTTACAAAACGTTAACAAATTAAAGAAATGAAATTTGTAATCAGTTAATTTCAGTTTTTATTTTACATAAAAATCACTGAACATTAACCTGACATTAGTTCAGCTAAGCGTCACAGCTGTGGTTCACGCTGTCACGGTTGCCAGGCAACGGGTGATCTGGCGAAGGCTAGAAGGTTCCAATTCACAGCCAGCCTTCATGGTTTTTGCGGTATGCGGAGGACGCGGTCCACCTGGGTCGAATCCTTCTTGGACTGGATCCCTTGAATTGGGACACACCCTATGTATTGAATCTCATGCGCAAACAAAAGCAATACTACAGAAAAATGAAAGCAATAAACTCACCGTTCAGTTAGCGTTAGCTTACATGAGATGGTTTTCCTTCAACCGAGATGCTGGTTTTCCTTCAGTGCGGGCGCCACGTCACGTGACTAAGAAAGGTAACGGGATTGGCTGGGCGTTGGACACCACAATCCATTGCTAATGTCTGTGACCTGAAGTAACCCTTCCCTTTTTACACTGAATTTAAATGCTGAATTTAAGACAGTGAAATGGAGCAAGTTGAATCTCAGGAGGCTGAAAGTATTGAATTTGAATTTTGAAAGGTTGAATTTTTTTATATGCAGATTTTTTTTAACACTGAAAAATTAGACTGAAAAATATGTATTGAAAATGTAATCACTTTGAAGTAGTAATGTAAGTGAAATTTCAACTATATAGAAATAATGACAATGAATTTTTTTAGGTTAAAAATGTTTTCTGAATATATTTTAACACTGAAAGAGTAAGTACAAAAATACAACATTTAAATTTCAGTGGTATTTTTAATTCAGATCTTAGCGACACAAATTGACTTCCATAGAATCCAGCCTTCAACATCTGCAGTTTTTATGTTTTGTAGGGTCAGAAAAAACAAGAGAGATTAGCATTAATTCACGTGGCCAAGCTTTTAAAAGTGAGAAATGAGCTAATACACAGTCATCGATAGTGATAAGAGCAACAAAGACTTTTTTAAAGATCCCTTGAGAAAATAATTTGTGGTCAATAGTGTGTAACTAAATCAACTGTTTTCACTTTAGCTTCAATATCTTAGGGATGTCACCAATGTAACTTGTCAGCTAAATTTACCGTAGTAGACTTAATTACATACAATGCACAGAAGTGTCCTCAGAAAATAGTAGAGAGATGACCTTCTCATCCCTATTAGCCTTGCCTTAAAATCAATACTTAAAGATGAGGGAATAAGGGGTTTACTGCTATCATTATTGGGTTGGTGAAGAACTGCACCTGGAGATGAGTTGAACTAAAGTCTCAGTAAATTGCTTTGGGATTATTAAAAGGTTCTGCTGGGGGCCTTCGGAGAATAATATATTTATGAAGCGGAAAAGGAGAAAAAGTAAGTGCAAAAAGAAGGACCAACAACTGAAAAAGAGAGATAGTGATAAATTATGATAAGCTGTTCTGATAAGAGAGCCCATCCCTTCTGTATGCTATTCCACTAAGAGATCTCTCTAAAGGACCGGAAAATGGTGATCGCATCACATTGGGCCTGACTGTGATGTAAGGATATTAATCTGAATTTTGATTTAAAAACCTTGGAGAATCAGGATAAGACTCCACCATGTACTCTCAAAATCTTACAGTACTTCAACAACTGCTTCTTAGAACAAATGTGAACCTAAAGTCTGCAAATCTCCTTTCCAGTTTAACCAAAAAAATACAATTATGGCAAAATGTTTAGGCACTCATATTTTTTGGTGAAATTTTATATTGTCTTCAAACTGTTGTGGAGAGTGACCAGTGTTGTGAAAGATGTGATTATCCCAGCACTTGTAATGATGAAGATTGATCAATCTTGCAAGGTGAGAGGACAGTTTCCATCACAACTAGAATTTTGCTCTGATTCACAGATCGAGGAAAGTTTCTTTTTTTGTGTAAAGGACCACACGGAGTGAGAAAAAACATTTAACCAGACAATGGTGGCAGCATCCCTGCAGTAAGTTAGCTAGTGAGAATGGACTGCACTGTCCTCCCACACACCACACAGCTGCAGACTCAGACCTAGCACATGGCTTTCACTGTGCCAGAGACACAGAGGAGCCAAGTCCAACGCCACCATGAGATTCTTGGAGTAAAGAAAATCTTTCATCACTCCAGATAAATTTTAACTAGAGAAAAAACAAACATAATGTTGCAGACTATTTTCCATCTGCTGTTTTGTAAAGAGCTGACCTGCTAAAACCAGTTTTACATTATTATGATTTATTTTTAACAAGTATAATATCAAAAGATATAACAGCAACAAAGAAAAGAAATATTGATTCCCTTACACATATCTATATTATAGGAGCAGAAGCATGCCTTCCTATGACATGTTTACCTCACAGATACAAAAGAAATAGCTCACTTTTAATCTTTTTCCCTCACTTACAGTCACATTTAAAGAGTGCTGTTTCAGTGAAAACTGGTTTTATGTTTTATACTGTGTTTACTGACCTGATAAAAGTTGAATTTTAAAGTTTCTAACTGGATGGTTACTGGTCGTGGCTGACCAAGCTGAAAACAATCAACTCACCAACAAATTTCTCAAATTTATTTAAATTATATTATTGCAAAGAACTTAAAAATTTAACTTTATCTCAAAAAACTATTTACACCTTTTGGTATTGTTACAAGATGGCACCATCCAATCCTAACAGTCCCCACAACCCGACCTACCAGGTCCATACCCCGGCCCTAACCCCCACCCCAATCCAAGCCCAGATGACCCATGAGTCCATCCACCCGGAGATGGGGCCATCATGAACCGAAAGGGCCAACCAACCAGAACAGACACCAGAAAAAAAACACAGTTGGGTTGGTATCTGCTCGAGTGACTCAAGATATGATGATCATGACCATATGGAGTTGTTTTTTTTCATAAATTTCCCTAAACCCCAGATGAATGCTAAGAAATGTCACCCTTGAATACGGGCTTGTAAAAGAAAGGGCTTTACTGTGGAAAATCTGACCAAAGACAACTACATATGCACTCTACATTTCGTCTTTGGTAAGGAGCCAACAACTGGATGTCCAGACACAATACGAGAGACTGCAACGTCTGTGCAGGTACGTTCATTTGACTTTTTCTCGGTGGAATTAAAACATCATCATACAATTCATGACATCCCTCATCATCGTGATTGTAAACACACCACACACTGTACACTGGTGCTGAAACAGTCTATAAAATAGGCTGGAAAGAGACTGGTGGTCTATGCAGGGGTGTTTATGTGTGTATGTAAGTTTTAGTGTTGGCTAGTCCTCTTATTATAAGTGACTTTGGCTTGTTTTTCTCTAATGTTGGTTTATTTTTGTAAGTCGCATGTTACGTTTTTTTGGGGCTTGTTTTTGAGCGCAAGTTGCTTTTTGGGGCTTGCTTTTTTTCTGACAGAACTTCTTGTTCTGGTTATCCCGCCGGGCAACAAGATCTGGGCTAAATATCAATCCCCCCACCCTCCCTGACCACTATTTAGCATGCAGGAAAAGTCCGGTGTGTATAAATACCATACTAAATACATGCATTTGAAATGATTAGAAGCAGCCTCTGTATTACAGTGTGTTGGTTTGCTTGCTGGGCTTCTTTTGGGCTTGTTTTCATAGATAAGTCATGTTTTGCTCGCAAGATTGGTGATCTTGCTTGTGTGTGTCAAAGAAGGGTGTGTGTGAGTGAGTGAGAGAGACAGAGAGAGAGAGAGAGAGGTTATGAGTATTTGATTACAGCAGGATTAGCTTTACAGTTTTAGAAAATAATCTGTTTTAAGTCTATTTTTTTGTGATATGCCCTATTACAATTTTTAAACATTGACCTGTAACAGTATATACCCATTTTGTTTGTATTGGCTGTAAACCAAGCAAATTGAGTGGGTTTCTTCCCCCTGTGTGAGCTGTTGTGAGAGAGGAGAGGATAGCCTCACCTACGGTACCTTTCTACTTTATTGCTTTCTTTCCGATCATTTTGAGGCCTCTAGATTTCAACCAACGTTTTAGCTGTTCTTCACTATCTTCCTCGATTGAAGCATATTGAAATGAAGCTCTCGTGACGTTGTCATCTTCCAAAATGACTAAGAGTACCATTTTAATTTGTACTCTTAGTGAAAATAATGAAACATCATTCGTGAAAAGCTCTATTGCTTTCACTGCTGTCTTGTTGTTTCTCTCCCTATTTAGTTCCCCCTTTCCCTTCAGGCTGTGCCAGTTCCTCTCGACTGTTGTCAGCATTCCAGAATCTTAATCCTTATATTTCTGCCTAGTCTTGACCTCTAATTGCTTTTTGGACTTCCCGTTTTGGATTACCGACTTCTGTTTGTCTGCCTTGTCTTATCCCCTTCTTGACTTCAAACTTATAAGGTCACTTTGCATCTAAATGGACTCACAAGTAAAGTGCTACTAACAGTGTTGGAGCTGAAAGTTTTCTGAATGAGAACTTCAAAGTTTCATCTGGAGAAGGATGAAGGATGGTCAGTTAGCTCCGGAAAGAAAACTGACTGAAGCGTGTGCAACACAATCAACACAATTTTCCCATCAGTGCATAGCTACTTCAATACTGGCAGCAGGTGAGAGCAAGTTTGTTTGCAGGCAGATTGGAGTTGAAACCTTTGGAGAACCTTTTTGTCAAGGATGGTCAAAAACTCCCTTCTGTCCAATAAAACTTTAAAAAACAGATTGAGATTTTGCAGGAAGTACAAAGATGATTCGTGATGTTGCGTAACCAGTGTGCGATTTGCAAAAAAAACAGAGGGGGGATCATTTCAAAAGTTCTATTAATGAATAAAAGTTTTATTAATAATGGTTAGCTAGCAGGTGCTCTTTCAGGTAGCTAGCTAGATCCAGTAGGTTAGACAATTGTTTTTAAACTTGCGCCATCTACTGTCGGGACTCGGGAGTGGGTATTAGTTTACTTTAACCGCTTTGAGCAGAAAACATAATAATAATACTCTTTAAAAACCAACAAAAAATTAAATTTACAAATGTGAAGGACACAAGACATGTATTAATATAAAATTTGAAAAATCCATAATATTCAGGGGTTAAAGCAAAAATAATCAATTTGACTGAAAATTTTTCTAGTCAGCCCATATACTCCCGGGGTCGTGGACGTCATGCCACCTTAGTAACCTCATTTGCTTATTGTGCAAAGTCCTCTTTAAACAAATCTGGTAGTTCTATTGGCAATTCTTGTATCTCTCCCACCTTCCAGCTTCAGAGCCTTGGCGCCATCCCAGACAGCCCTCTCCATAATCTCCTTCACTTTCCACATCCATAACATCACCTGGTTAACTTTCATATTTGCAGCATCAAGCAAGTTCTTCCTTCGCACTTTTGCCAAACTGGTCCACAGTCCACTCACCTTTCCACTTTACAATTTCAAAACCCTCCATAAACTGCAGCTAATTCAAAAGACAGCAGCTTGCATCATTACATCATCTTCTTCACACCTGTACATTAACTCCACTGTCACATTCAATATAAATCAATCCTATGATCATACAAGGCCAACAACAGCCGTGGACAAAGAGGGACACAAAACCAACACGACACAGATCGCACATTACAATAATCAGTCTCTGCTTTGCCCGTTATTGCTCACCAATTAATTATCACAACTCATGAGTTTATAAAAAGGCATTAACTTTTTTGAAGTTTATAAAGACTGTTATATTTTAGCCCAGTGACATGTCCAGGATGCCCAAATATGGGCAGTAAGGGCCGCCTGACATCACATCCTGTGACGTGGAAAAGCAGAGAGCCGACAGCATTTCTCCACACTTTCCAAGCAAAGTCAAAGGCCGTTTCTCAATATGCTTTCTTGAGCGTTCTCGTGTACTCGTGACACGTCATCAGCCTCAGCCCGAGCACTGTTCCAATTGCCGAGAACGCCAGAGCGAGAACGCACCACATCCCCGGATGTTGTTCTCGTCCCGCCCTCTTTATCGAGCATGCATCAGAGCAGACTTGTGCGTTCTTCAGACTGACCGCTTTCCCAGAATGCACCGCGGCAAGATAATTTTTAGGCTTTTTAGAAATTAAAAATGTTGTTTTAAAAAAAATTTCAATAAGATTTATTGTGGTGTAGTATATAAATAGTTTTGAATGTTAAAGAAATGCTAAAGAACTGTGCGTCTCATGACGTTACAAGTACGCTTCTGTTCCAATACACCATACGTGCTGCGTGCTCGCGTTCTTGTCAAGTCCGATCTTCCTGTGTTCTCGCCAAGACCGGACTTGACGAGAACGCGAGTCCGTACTCGCGTTCTCGTGAATTGAGAAACGGCCAATGGGAGCCGTTTACACAGCTGCGATCATCAACAATTTTTTTGGATTTCCAGAGGACTTCACCATTGAAATTCACGGGAGCTATTGTTAAAGCAACAATGCTCACGTGCATAGCAGTTGGATGTTCCAATACATCGGGTAAAAGTGGAAAAAACATTAGTTTTTTCACCTTTCCGATTCATGACCACCATGGGCTGTTTTGTTGGATTACCTACTTGAAGAGAGAGGATTTTCCATCGTGCTTCTGGCCAGAGAGAAACGTCATATGCAGCCAACATTTGGAAGAATGTCTTCAAGATGACATGAGAGCGAGGATTTTCGGTATGTTTTTCTTTTTCATAATGTAGAATTTGCCGGAACATTTCTGTACCGACCAGAGCGGCGGAGGGATACCCGCAACAGTAAGCATACTTATGCTCACTGTTGCGGTGGAGGGATACGACACACTTAGAAAGCATGCTCACTGTTGTGAAGCCCACTTATTTTATGCAACTTTGGTCTTATTTTTTCTAAAGTCACTTGTATATTTCATGAGTTGTGGGGTTGCAGTTTTTTTGGGCTTGTTTCTGAAAGTGAAGTCCATTGTTTGGGGTCTAAAATAAGTCACGCTGAAATATCCCTCCGCCTCATAACGCGCTGCAGCTCCTCCTCACAGCAGCAGAGAGTAAACTCAGAAGGAGCCGATCTGACCGTATTTTCTGCAGTTTACGGTTGCAATAACTGATGATAACTGCTGAAAGTAGATTAGGCGGTGCAGATCACCATTTTGAGCAGAGATTGGTTCTAAAGATGAGTTTTATACTCATCTTTTAACATTGCAGAACCCAACCCATAAACCATACTTTAATGCTTATTTGTTGTCTTTTTATGTCTCTAATACTAAATGTAAAATTAGTATTACTTTAAATTTAAATTCTTAATACCATGTCTATCTTTGTTTAAGAGGTTAAAAAATATATTTCGGCATGAAAACGGGTATTTATTTACAAGGGGACAGATAGGGCGTCGGGACTTGCTCTACAGCCGATACCGCACCGTTACGTCACAAACTGGGAGGTGGCAGTACTGTTCTTCACCAAGATGGCGGCCCCCATAAAAGGACCTTCAAATGAAAATTACTCTTAATTAAAAAAGCTCATCATTTATTGAACAGTATGTATTAATTTTGTATTTATAGTACTTTCAGCAGTTTTAATTCTGATTTTGACCGGACTTCTCCTTTAAATAAAACATAACGGTGAATCATGGGGAGATTCCTGGTTAGTCGTTTATCAGCTAAATTACTGGAAGCGAGGGAATAAACACTGACAGGCGACATGGCCACAGGTGGAAATAACTCAATTAACTGCAAGAGCAGCGACAGACACACTTACCGAGGGAGGTTGTTGTCAGCTGGTATATCTGCTGAACTTTCTGACCTGCTAGTTCGCATAAATCCAAAGAAAACTTTTGACCACCACTACTTTCATTCATACCATCTGTGGTCAGTTTGAGATGTTCTTCCAAAAGTTAAAATGATTGAACACCGATAAACCTCAGACTGGCAGATCTCCGCTTTGCAAAGACCCGCCCTACTCTCTTTCTGATTGGCTAATGTTAATGGTTGAGCACAGCTTCTGTTTAAAATCTTGAATAAAAAAGTCTACACAGAACATTTTGCGCTCATTTTCCAAATGACGGAAATCCGTCGCAGCGACGGAGAACTTTAACCCCTGATAATATTACATATTCAGATCAGAGGGGGGAGGAATGTATCCCCCCAGGGATAAAACATGAATGACCAGAGGGGGGGACATCACAAACAGAGGGGGGGTAAATCTCCCCCATCCCCCCAGCAAATCACACCCAGGGCGTAACATCCCTCTAATTGTTAAAAACATTTCTAAAATGGTTTGTGTGGCCTTGTCTCTCAAGGAAAAAAGAAGCCTCTCATGGAAAATCAACAGCTTTTATCCTCACTACAGTGAAGCATTGTATGATGTTAATACTTTACCTGCATCTGTAGCATTTGTAAAAATATAAAGCATGGTGAATTGTGCCACTAATAAGTAAATAATTAAACACTTAAATCCCCTGCTGAATCTATTTAGGACTGTCTATTTACCTTTTAGCACAAATATTGCTTGTTGAAGAAAAAAAAAAGAATTCAGAATAAACCCTCTGAGTCTTCTGTCATGATGTTATAGCCAGATATTCAATCCAATTGTAAATCTGTCTAATCTAAATACCCCTGCTTTTCTAAAAGAAACCATTCAGTGTGGAGTATGAAAACTGCGGGCACACTGCGTATTATAAATTCCATCATTGTCTACCATCAATGATAAATGGCTGACAACACACTTTATCTTCACTTTAAAATTTCTCCTTATTTGGTCTGAGATCATGGGTTACTTAACAGAGTGCCTATGGCTTTAGCTGTGTCCTCTTTACCACCCAGTGCTTAGTGTTATACATTCTAAAATCACTCTCTGCAAGGTTAGAATCATTTACTTTGGAGTTCAGGATCAGACACTTTTCTAGACTGAGATTATTTTTAAGGATCAATAAGCAATTCTTCACCTCTAGGTTGAGCTTGAGGCACTGTCTGTACACCAAAACTAGATGTGTATCAAGCCACACCTCACTCTATTTTCGCTCCAGCACTCGGCACCCATTTCCTCCTCACACCCATCAGCTCATATCAGGCTATTTGCAAAAGATAAATATACAGCAAAACAGCATTACCTTTCAGAGGAACATGTGAAGAAGTAACTCATAACTTTATAATGCTCTTAGTAAGATAACGTTTTGATCTGATGGATGCCATTTTATGGGCAGGGAGGCTGTTCACGTGCATGTACATGCGGCCCGGCTATGTAAACAAGAGACTGGAGAACAACGCAGAGTGATAGTGTGTGACGCTTAACCATAGTCCATCTAAAAATATACCTAGTTCTTCACAAAACTATTTTTGGTTCTATCTAAAATAATGAAATTTCCCTTATTGCTCCTTTAAAAAATGGACTATGTGTGACAGTCTAACTTAAGCAAGGCAATCCAAATGCCTTGGAGGTGCTTTTGCGAAGATTTTAAGTTAGAAGTTAAGCTTTAAAATGCATGTGTTTCTTGTCAGCCATGTACAGTGGTGTGGAAAAAGTCCTGATTTCCAATATGTTTGCATTGTTTTTGTTTGTCACACTTGTGTGCTTCAGAACATCAAACAAATATTAGTCAAAGAATACACAAGTAAACACAAAATGCAATTTTTAAATGAAGGTTTTTATTATTAAGGAGGCAAAAATCCACCCGTTTATGAGAAAGTGACCCGGGGTTCACACTGACTACAGTGCTGGTTGCGGTCCTAATCCAGTTTCGGTTTGCTACAAACCTCGGCTCACATTGCTCAGAATCCAGCTGCGACCCCGGGTCTGACGAGAACAGAAGTTCATGTGGTCCTTTCTGTTTCAATCCCTCAGAAATTATAAAAAAAAAAAAGCCATGATTTTTCATTTTTCTTTTGGGCAAAAGTCATTATACATGCGCTTAAATATCCTATCTCATCCTCCAAAAGCCTCGCTGTTTCCTTGTGTCTCTGTTTTGTTTACATTAGTTAAGCTAGCTAAGTCGGTGCGGTGATTTTTTTCTTAAATTCACCAGACCTTTATCCTGTATAGTGTCCGACGTCTCCTATTTGGCTCGTGAAATTCAGGAGCTTGATCCAGGGATTGCTGCGCCATCTGGTCAAACTTCCTTCTTGCAGATTTTTTTGCAGCATCATATGGCTTCTATAACCAGACCCACAACCACATGTAACTGATGTGAGTTGATGTGACATTCGATTTTAAATATTTGGGTTCCTTGCAGTGCTGCAAGTGTATCTGCACCGCATTCAATGTGAGCCCGAGGTGATACGGTGTGAGCAGCGGATCTGCAATAAACGGCTAACTCCAAAGCTTACCGCTAAACTAACCGGGTACATAAACACTAGAGGTCTGTCTCATTCCGAATACTTCCGTCAGTGCCACTTGCTGCCGTAGTGCCCACTTTCGATCGTTAGTAGTGTTCCAAAAAGAACACTTATGTTAAAACGCTTACCGGAAATGACGGGATGACGTGACGAACGCAACACACGTGAACGCGAATTTTCAGCCCGCCAAAAATATATGCCGCCGTTTGTTTACAAACACACACATTCTTTTTATATATATATATATATATATATATATATATATAACTATAAATCCAAGTAAAGTGATAGTGACTTGTGCAAGAACAGTGCAAAGAATGAATAAATGTCAATTACAGAGGGGGGGGGGGTGTCTGAATCACTGAGGGATGTGTTGTAGAGATTGATGACCACAGGCAGGAATGATTTCCTGTGGCGCTCTGTGGTGCATCTGGGTAAGAGGAGTCTTCTTCTGAAGGAGCTCCTCTGCTGGGCCAGTGTGTCATGGAGAGGGTGTGAGACATTGTCTAAGATGGACTGGAGCCTGGACAGCATCCTCCTCCCTGCCATGGTCGTCAGAGTGTCCAGCTCCTCCCCCACAACATTTAGTTAAAAAAACCTTTCTTAACTTAATGTTAAGAAAGGTAAGAAAGGTTTCTTAACATTAGGTTAAGAAACCTTCTCTTGATCAAAATTACTTAATAAATTACAGACCTATATCTAATCCTCTTTTCCTATCTAAAATAATTGAGAAAGTAGTTAGACTGTATGTGGTCAGTTTCTTATCACTGGTGTTATTTTTGACCAAGACATATCATTTAAATTCAATATTAAACAGGTTTCCAGGGTGTCCTTTTTCCACCTCTGGAATATTGCCAACATTAGAAATATTTTGTCCAGGAGTGATGCTGAAAAACTAGTCCATGCATTTGTTACTTCAAGGCTGGACTATTGTAATTCTTTACTAACAGTAAGTCCACAAAATGCAGTTCGAAGTCTTCAGCTAATCCAAAATGCTGCAGCAAGTGTTCTGATAAAAATCAACAAGAGGGATCAAATTTCTCCTATTTTAGCTTCCCTTAAATTAAGAATATAATTTAAAATTCTCCTTCTCATGTATAAAGCCCTTAATAATCAAGCTCCATTATATATCAGAGCTCTGATTACCCCGCATGTTCCTGGCAGAGCACTTCGCTCTCTGACTGCTGGTCTACTGGTGGTTCCTAGAGTCTCTAAAAGTAGAATGGGAGGCAGATCCTAGAGGCTCCTCTACTGTGAAACCAACTCCCAGTTTTGGTCCGTGAGGCAGACACCCTGTCTACTTGTAAGACTAGGCTTAAAATGTTCCTTTCTGATAAAGCTTATAGTTAGAGTGGCTTAGGATACCCTGAACTATCTCTGTATTTAGGCTGCTATAGGCTTAGGCTGCTGGAGGACATCAGGGTCTATTTTTCTCACTCTGGTGAGTTCTCCTACTGTTCCCCAATTTGCATTGTTAATTGTTATTTCAACTTTTTGTTCTGTGTAACTTTTCTCTTCATAGTAAGTAGGTACACATGGTCTCGCGTTCTGTTAGCTGTGACATCATCCAGGGAAGACAGATCATCCGCTATTACCATATAACATAGAAAGGATCCCTGGATCAATGTGTGCTTCTGTGCTTTTTTGTGTGTCTCTGCTCTGTCTTCTCTAACCCCCAGTTGGTTGACGCAGATGACTGTTCACACTGAGCTCGGTTCTGCTGGAGGTTTTCCTTCCCGTTAAAGTGGAGTTTTCCTCTCCACTGTCGCTTCATGCTTGCTCAGTATGAGGGATTGCTGCAAAGCCATCGACAATGCAGACGACTGTCCCTGTGGCTCTACGTTCTTTCAAGAGGAGTGAATGCTGCTTGTCAAGACTTTATGCAATCTGCCAGGTTTCCTTAGATAGGAGATATTTTGACCAATCTGTATAATTTGAATGAATTTAGCTTTGTAAAGTGCCTTGAAATGACTTGTGTTGTGAATTGGCGCTCTATGAATAAAATTTATTTGAATTTGTCTGAAGAGACAAAAAGTTTAACTTTTTGGAATGTTGTGTCCCATTATATCTAGTGTAAAAGTAACAATACTTTTCAGAGAAAGAATGTCATGACAACAGTAAAATATGGTGGTGGTAGTGTGATGGTCTGGGGATGTTCAGTTGCTGTAGGACCTGAGAGACTGGATGTGATAAATGGAACCATGAATTCTGTTGTCTACCAAAAAATCCTAAAGGAGAAGCTCCGGCCATATATTTGTGACCTCAAGCTGAAATTAACTTGGGTTTTTAGCAGGGCGATGATCCAAATACACATCAGAAAGCCCACTTCTGAATGGCTGAAGAAAAACAAGACTTCCAAGTGGTCTAGTCAAAGTCCTTACCTGAATGAAAATCAACAAGAGGGATCATATTTCTCCAATTTTAGCTTCCCTTCATTGGCTTCCTGTTAAATCAAGAATAGAATTTAAAATTCTTCTTCTAACGTATAAAGCCCTTAATAATCAAGCTCCATCATATATCAGAGCTCTGATTACCCCGTATGTTCCTAACAGAGCACTTCGCTCTCAGACTGCAGGTCTGCTGGTGGTTCCTAGAGTCTCTAAAAGTAGAATGGGAGGCAGATCCTTTAGCTATCAGGCTCCTCTCCTGTGGAACCAACTCCCAGTTTTGGTCCGTGAGGCAGACACCCTGTCTACTTTTAAGGCTAATCTTAAAACTTTCCTTTTTGACAAAGCTTATAGTTAGAGTGGCTCATGTTACCCTGAGCTACCTCTATAGTTATGCTGCTATAGGCTTAGGCTACTGGAGGACATCAGGGCCTATATTTCTCACTCTACTGATTTTTTCTACTGTTCTCCAGTTTTGCATTGCATTGAAATGACTGTTGTCATTTCAGCTTTTAACATTTTGCTCCCTCTCTTTTTTCTTCATAGTAGGTACACCTGGTCTGACATTCTGTTAGCTGCGACATCATCCAGGGAAGACAGATCACCCGTTATTACCATCTAATGTAGAACAGATTACTGGATCAATGTGTGCTTCTGTGCTTTTTTTGTCTGTCTTGTTGTGTCTCTGCTCTGTCTTCTGTAACCCCCAGTCGGTCGAGGCAGATGACCGTTCATACTGAGCCCAGTTCTGCAGGAGGTTTTTCCTTCCTGTTAATGGGGAGTTTTTCTTTCCACTGTCGCTTCAGCACACCTGTTCTGACTCCACCCCACCTGCATAAAGGCTCCGTCCTTCTCAGCCTCCAGTGCCAGAACGTCTCGAGCCATCCCGGTGAGAACTTCCAGCAATTTTCTGATAACCCGTCTGCCTGTCTGAAGCCCGACCTGTCTTTGCCCTGTTTTTTGAGCCAGCCTTACCCCTCTCACTGGATTTTGTCTGCCCGCCTGAGTTCTGCTTGTCAGCCTCTGGACCCTGGACTGCCCGCCCGTGTTTCTGACCCAGCCTGCCCGTGAGTACCGGAGATTGCCCCTTTAACTGTCTCTACTTTTGGATTCCGGACTTGGACTTGGACCTGGATCCCCACTTTGGATTCGCCCTCGGAAACCTCCGCCTGATTAATTGACCTCCCGCTATCAGACCCGGACAGTACATGGACAAACGGCCTTGGAAAACCCCAGCACGGATTCCGCCGAACTCTGGAACCAAAACTAAACCCAGACCAGCCAGCCCACGGCCAGGAGCTGCCAGCCGGTGAGCGTGAGCCGCACATACCGAGAGCCGTGCAAACCCTCCTTTAAAATAAAGAACATTCAAGTGTCACTGACCTGTTTTCGGGTTCCCTTTGGGTCCATCCAAAAACATTACAGATCTACAGGCACTAGATTTGGCTACTAACAAATAAGTATGTCAATAACTGGAGTTTTACTTCTAAACTCAGTCATATGCTACACACTTCCTTTTAAATTAACTTGGCTCTACTCACATATCTAAAAACACCAAGCTTGTAATATGAAGAAAATTAAAGTCACCCTAAGGGCTATTCTGACATTATTCTGTCTAATCATCCTGGCCTGACAGGAAAACACTTAATAAGAAACGACTTTATGTGCTTGAGGATGGAGGAACACTGATGTCACTGTGGGATGTGGCAAAGTTCTCTTTTCTCTATTGCACTGCGTGCAGCCTGTCAATAAAGAACAGATACTGAATTTCCATCATTAAGGGAAATTCAGTATCTGCCATACTAACAAAGTGACAGAAACAGCCATATTGGTGTGGCGAATTCTACATTCATATTTAAGAAAATTAGAATATTATTAAACAGTCAATTTGTTTCAGTAACTCAATTAACTAAGGTAAACACATTATACCAGTTTAAACCAAAAGTTTACATACACTATATAAAAAGACATACGAATTTTTTTCTTACTGTCATACATATAATATGAATAACCCTTTCCTATTTTGGGTCTGTTAGAATTACCATTATTTATATTTGCTAAATGCCAAAATAATGAGAGAAGTGACAGGTATCTGGGTTTGCTCTGTTTGTTTCTCCCTGGCTTCAGGTTCAGTTGGTGGGCAGAGCTGAGCTACTGCTGCAGTCCATACCGGACTTAGCACAGGTGATGACGACAGCACAAGGGATTGTGGGATGCCATCTGCAAGAACCGAACTTGATTTATGCTGCACAAGTCCAGAGAAGGGCCAGACGTATTGCCACTGATCCCACCCACCAATCCAATCCAATTCAATCAATTGGTGAAAATGCTAACTGACTGGTAATTCTGTGGGGAAATTGCAGTTCTAATCTTGTCAGAGTGAAAGCAGACAGTATTTTCCCTGCGTTATCTTGTGTCCCGGTAAGGTGGACCTGTTGTTCTTTCTGAGATGATTTTACATCCCCATCACATCAGTAGGAGAACGTGCAATAGCCTTTTTGTCTACTGCAAACGTGAGTTTATTCTCTAAACCCCAACAAGCTCACTTAGATGCAGTTTCTAAAATGCTCAAACCTGCTCTTCTATCAGTAATCAATAACAAATACAACAAGTTGTGTTGCTGAGTTTAAACTGAAAAACTTTACAGCATTACATTGAAGTGGATCCGAATAATTTACCCTGAAACACAATGGAATAGATTTGAACTTTAAGTAGAACTTTGTTTTCATTTTGAATGAACACAAAAATTGACTTCAATTGACGAACTGTCACTATATCAGGTTTTATAAACTTCAACTACTTTTTAAGAACACACATGTGCCTCTCATTTGACATCCAATAAGGTTGATATCTGGTGGCTGGAGAGTTTTAGCCCTGTTTATTTATACTGCACCAGCTTACAACAAAATATAATGTTAAAGCCACATTCAAGGTATGTACAATCCAATTTATTGCAATAGAATTCAATCCTATAGGGATTTAAAGATTTTAACCCAATAGCATGTAATCAACACCCGTCAAGATACAACCCAGTAAAATTGTCTCAAAAAAAAAAAAAAATCAACAGATCACATAATTCTTTAACGGAGAGGAATGACTCACTATTAACAGAAAAAAAACTTCGAGCTGAATGAACAAGGCTTAGGACAGATGAACATCTGTCATGGCTGGCTGATAGTTTAGAAGACAGGAGACACTAATAAAAACAGGCTAAACAGCAGTTATGCTGTATGGAAAAAAATAATGTAAAGACACTGAAAATTGTGTCTGGAAATGCATACCAAACAACGATAGTGAAGTTAGGAAGGTGCATATGTCCTCCACAGTATAAGCCTATAGCAGCAAAACTTTATAAATAGTACAGTAATCTTAGTAAAAATATTAATTGAATATTTTTTTACAAGTGTGGTTTTCTGATATCAGCTACCTCTGGAGGATAAGAGAGTAATGTTCTGATAAAAGTCTTATTTTGGGGACTTAAACCGATGGTTCTATAGTGTTGCTCCTTAGGATTGTGGACTCTTTGTTATGCCCAGACAGAGATCCCGGTATTCAGCCAGGCATGGAGTTTGCATTTAAAAGGTTTATTAAGATTAAATATAAAGCCCTGGTGCAAGAAAATGCAATTAGCTCTAGGCTGGGGCACACAGGTGACTCTGGGCAGGTGGTGTCTGGCAGCTCTGGACATGTGTTTTATGGCAGCTTTGGGCAGGTGCTTTGTGGTTGCCCAGACAAGGCCAGTTGCATGGTACTGGACAGATTTAGGTGGTTGGCAAAGTTTGTTGAGGTGGCGTCCAGGTCTAAGTCCAAAATGGCAGAAGTCAAAATAGGTATCAGATGAGGGCAAGGCAAGAACAGAGAAATCCAAAAAATTATGATCAGGTCAGAGATCTGGCAAACAAGCAAAGAAGAATCCTAGAACTCTACAAACCAAGTGGTTTGCAAGTATCTGACGTCAACTGTCTGTGGAACCTCAGAATATTAAGGCATGGAAACAGGAGCATGAGGGTGACTTAATCGAGCTGGTAGCAGAGGATCACAGGTGCCTGGAATGAACCAATGACATGGAGCAGGAGAGTGACAGAAAGTCGAGGCCAGAACATGACAGAATCTCCCCCTCAAGTTCGAATACATAAAGTCCAAAAAGTGAAAAACAAAAGATCAGCCCAGACAGGGTGGGCAGAGGGGCCCCTGGAAGGAGGGCAAGAGTCCACAAAACATAAATAGAGTCCAGGTGGGCATCCCTGAGGCCATCCCAGAGGAAACTCTTGGTCAATCCCAGGAGGGCAGAGAGTTCAGATGGACAAATAGTAATGATGAAAGGTTGCCCTGAAACTTATAAGCGACGCTGAGCAGGTGCATGGGCTTGCTTTAGCAGGATCTAGGGCATGCAGTTGTTCCTCAGTGGCTGGATCTGAACAAGTGGTCCCTCTGTGATGGGATCAGAGATGTGCAGCTGACCCTCTGTGGCAGGATCTGAAGCACCCAGCTGACCCGCTGGATGCTTTGAATCATCTTGTTACTGAAATGTAATATATGAATAAACTTCCCTTGCCTTACGTCTGTCGCAGCATCTCAGGTGTCCATCTGACCCTCAGTAACAAGTGCAACAGAGTCCAGAAGGTTTGGTGCAGCAAGTCCAGAAACAGTATTTAAGGGCTCTTCCACAGAACTCTAACAAGGAGATGATGAGCTGCAGTAAAAAAACATTTAATGCTGCCTCATAATCAGTTCCAATTTCTGAAATATCTCCTCCAGGTCAGAGATGAATGTGTCGTGTTTTTATTGCAAAAGATCATGGTTTTCATTTTTGCAAGTTGATCTACCTTCTGGTCTATCGCATACACACAGGATACAGGATATGTACGTTAAGTTCAAATCTTATGTATATGTGCATCCACTCAAAGTTTGGAGTAACAGTGCTTTACTTTTAAAACATAACTATAAATGATAACTTATTGTAGCTCCCTGGGGATCCTGCAGCATGTTTATGTTTCACACCTTTAGTATTCTTTAGATCCTTGTTTCTATCATCAGTTTAGTTTTCTTCTAAGTAGTAATGTTAATTGTGTATTCTTGTTGTTAAATGCGGTTCCTCTTTTAGTCAGAGTATGTTCTTTATGATGTCGGCCGTTATGTTAGATCTTTATTTTCTGCCTGCTCTTTTTTAGTTTAATTAGGTTTTTCCCATGTGTCTGATCATTCTCATGTTCCCTATTGGATTTAGTTCTCCCTCTGCCCCTGTCAGCTGACTGCCCTCCTTTTCCTTCTGCTTTAGTTGCCTTTTACTCACCTCACCTGTGTAACTCACTCCACCTGCTTCTCCTTCTGCCTCCTCCCCTGTTTATTTGGTTAGCTCAGCCATAACAGTTGTCAGGTCCTGTTCATCCTACCCTGTTCTGGTCTCATCCATGCCGTGTTCTAGTTCATGTCCTCCCTTAATAGACCACTCATCATTCAACATGCAGCTTCCCAATTCTTGTCTGCGCTTTGGTCCAACCACATATATTCACATGCTGACCATGGTAGGATACATTTGTAGCAACAATTGCTCCGGGGCAGACTAGCATAAGTAAAGCTGCTCTTACAATCAGTGCCACTGGGCCCTCTTACCCTTGCCAACAGACAAAGTAGGAGAAGTGTTCTGCCCCAAGGACACAAAGACAGAGAGTTGGAGAGAGCGAATCGAACCGGCAACCTGCTGGAAGAACTTCTTACCACTGTCACCCTACCTTTTGTAACTATTACAAATCTATTTGAGAATAATGCTGGGTTGAGATGATTTCACTGTTTTTAATCACCCTGTGGGCCCTGTTGTTACAATGGTTGGAGATCTGTGTTCCTAGTTCGCAGATGTAAGCAGATGTCTTGAATTTATGCTTCCGTAAAACAGCCATTTGAAATTAGAGGAACAGTATATGCTGTGGGATCTTAGCAGTACTTTGCACATAGACATTTTTGTTTACAGTCTTTCATTTAAATAAGCAATTTTTGCTAAGAACCAAAACATAAACTTGACATAAACTATAAACTGCTTAGCTTCCTTTAGGCAGGAATTGTAGTTCATAGGGGATTGGGAATGACATCATAGCAGGGCGAGGTGGATTAAAACAGGGACAAAAAAATCTTGGAGAAAAAGGTGATATGTATGCTTTAGGATTCTTGATTGCAAACAAGCCAGATTAGCCTGTGATTTGTTCTTTGTAAAATTGCATGTTTCTTTCTTCACCCCTGCAATTCTTCTGTGCTAGTCTTTCAAATCAGATGTCTGCTTTCTTCTTACTTTTTAATCAGTTACTCTGTTTCTTTACCCTTTATTCCCTTGTTTTTCACACATGACATGAGGCAACCTCTCTTTCTTTTTTTCCAAATCTACAGCTTTTCTACCTTCACTGTCCATCACTTCTGCAGGGGATTATCTGATCACAGGCATCCTGCTGCTCTCTCTGTTTGCTACCACAATGCTCAATGGATGGATGGCTGGATGGATCTCAGCATAAGGCTTTTATTTTCCTGTCTTCACTGCATCACTTTAGCACAGGAAAGTAATTTTCTTGATGTTTCTTTGTCTCCTCCAATTTCTCTCATTCTCAGGACAGATTAGGGGGAGGCATGATATAGTCAGTAGGTACCTCTTATTGGGTCCCTTCATCTTTCACTACTCTGCTAAGCTTTTTCTTCGTGTCTTAATCTCAAAACTTCTCCAAATGAGAGAAAGGAAAAAAAGACATAAAATGCACTGTCGGAAATTACTTGTTTTTCCCCCTCCAGCTTAGTGAATAGGCTGACCTTTGGGTTTGTAAAGATCATTTTCTAAACTCACTTTCAGAGTGATACAGACACTCTCCAGATATTGTAGTAGGCACTGCTGTTCAATTGTTCTTAATGAAAATAGACAATCACTTAATCAGTTGGCAAAACCTCAGTACATTTACATATCACGATGATAAAGATGTGCAGGAAGTCATGACCAGTTTTGCTGAGGAGTTTTTTCTCCATACCGGTGCAGGCAGACAGAAGCAGTGTAGAGAGAAGATGTGCCTCAATGAGGCCGTTCAACTATCAGCTACAAGACTGGAGTTGGAGAGAGAAATCTGGGAAGCCCACCAGACCCATCCATCAGCCACCTCCTGTCCTAGGGATCATTTGGTTTTTTTCTTGATTACCTGGTCCATAAGGTCCTATCTTTCTGTCATAAGTCCCAACTCTTCTGTCAACCATGCCTTAAGACATTGGAGACTGTCAGATCTCAGTTGTCATCATGCTCCCTAATTAAGGCTGTCGGGGAGTTTGTTTCTTCCTGTCTTCAGTATAGCCAAACCAAGCCCCCTCAGCGCAGATCTGCCCTCCAAGAGCAGCTTGCAGCTGGGGAGTCCCTACTCCTTTGACGAAAGAAAGCGTGAATATGTACAACCCAACCTATAAAAATAATTTCACCATACGGTTATAAATATTTGCCGCTATTAACGTATTCTCGTCGCTTCTACCACAGCTGAGGCAAAGATCTCAAAGCTCTAAATTTTAAATCTGAGGCAAACTTTGGAGCAAGTCAGACAGCCCTTGTTTCCCCTCTCTACGTCTGTCTCTCTCTCTCCCAAACATACTGGTGCAGGCAGACAGAAGCAGTGTAGAGAGAAGATGTGCCTCAATTTATTACTAGTTTAACCTGATTTGTGATCCAGATATTTATCCCGGTGGATTATATTTTTCCTTAAAAATATCCAAGACAATCCTGCATACACAACTGTACAAACATTATTTGTATTTTTTTTCTTTTATTTGTTTTTATTTATATTTATTGTGTACCATTTCTTGCAGATTTCTTTAAAGCCTCAATCTCGCAAACAAGACGTGGGGTGGAGGGTTAAACCGAGTTGAGAGGAGCTGAACTGGGACAGTCACAAATTTAGTAGGGTCAGTAGAATTGGGACTAGGGTTCCCAATTTAAATAACCAACTATAACAAAGCGAAGCCTTAAAAATAGACAGGGTGTCTATTTGAATAAAACTTGTAGTTAATTTCATTGGAGATGAGCCTGACCTTTAGCCAGACCTTTAGTAATAATGTTACTGCCGAAACTCCTTTTTAATGTGGTTGAACATACTGGATCACTACTGAACATGTTCTTATTTGACATGTCACATTCATAGACAGATATAACCTTGAAGAAAAAGAAAATTGTCTATATAATGTTTTACTGAAGCTGCCAGAAGTCAGTAAGTAAGTAAGTAAGCAAGTAAGATGGTCCAGAAGAAGTCAACATCTGTGAATCCGCATGTCAGCACACTCATCAAGAGGATCAGTGACTTCAAGTGGGACTTTGTCTGCCACACACACACACACACACACACACACACACACACACACACACACACACACACACACACAGTGTTAGGGAAAGTACAGTGGTGGTATTCCTTTAAGCAAGCAAGTTCGGCTGAAATATGAGTTTTGGCATTATCAGTGTAAAAAAAAAATATATGAGCACAATCTTTCAGTCCACCCTTTCCAATATCCAGATCATACAGTTTTCTTCATTAATTTCAAATTTCTCTAGATGCAACATTTATATTGCTAGAGCTCTGTCCCTGTTCAATTTCAGCATTAAACCAATATCTTACTGGAGCAGTTTCTGTGTCAGGTCAGTGGCAATAGAAGACCATCTAGGATGGTGTAAAGTGGAATGTTCATGTATCACTATCATTATAATTTGTAAAGAACAGCCTCACACTATTAAGTCTGAGGGTAAAAAGATGATGGGAAAAAAATCCCAGAGGTCAAATGTTTATTGGTGTAATTTTTGTGTGTTGCACTATTTTTTCAAATAAATGTTTGACAAGAAACTATGAATATTTTTCCAGCTGTCATTTCTTTATATTGTAGTTATTATTTATAATATCATAGTAGTTATAGAAGTCATGTTAATATTACAATAATGAACTTTAGAATTATTTATAGAAATGTACTGTAATTTTGAAATACAGCACTGCAAAGATACAGTAGTATAGTACTTCCGGCGGCGCCCCTGGCGTCAGCAGCCGAACACAGCTCCTGTACCAACTCGCGGACTTTTTGCATAAAAATGCATAAAAATGCCGCCAAACTCGCTGGAAACCACTCATCTACCCAGCCGATCAGTACTTGACCGCAAGCGCCTGTTGGAGTTACGATCAAGTTGTGTTTTTGGACTTTTAAATACCACGCTCGACTGCTTACGTGACTGTGGCGTCCTACGGAGACCAGCCCCGGAGGCCTGTGAAGCGGCGGCCTCGACGAGCAGCTCACGCCGGAGGAGAGCGACGCGGAAGCGGTGTAGCCGGCCGAAGAAGCGCGGGTGCCGAGGAGGCTTAGCAGCGAGGCTAAAGGCTAACCCATTCAGACCGCCGCTACCATCCATCTGGCTTTCCAACGTTCGCTCACTGGACAACAAAATGGACCATTTACAACTCGAGCTCTCTGTAAAGAGGGAGCTCAGGGACTGCTGCGCTCTCATTCTGACCGAAACATGGCTCACCTCAACAATCCCAGACAACGCTGTTAGCCTGGAGGGACTCGCTACTTTCCGCTAGAGACTGACACGGGAGTGGATTTTCACTCCTGTCCCGTCCCACTCCCACTGAAAACAATTGTGTCCCGTCCCAATCCCGGGCAAGAGTAGAAAAAAAAATCCTGTCCCGTCCCGCTCCTGGTAAAATTACTCCCACTCCCATCCCGCTCCCACTCAGAATGACTCCCGCTCCTGCCCCACTCCCATTCTTGTTGTCTTCATTAAGTTTTCTGGCAATACATTAAACCTGAATGTCTATGAAGGGTCAGTTAAGTTCCTGTTTTAGCTGTAGTAAAGGCCAGTTAAAGTAAAAGGAATAATAAATAAATAATAAAAGTAACAAACAAGGAAACAGACCATGCCTATCTTAGTTGAATAAACAAAATGTACAATGTTGCTTTTTACTAATTCATTAAGTAATTGTTTCACATGAACAATGAAGTTACTTTTATATTTCAAATTGCTGAAACTAAAGCATAATGCACCGAGAAAGAGATCTATACTCAGTTAAGAAAAAAGTGCATAAAGGCATTACTGTCACAATTTAGATAATGTACCGAAGTGGTTCAAAAACTCAGTTTAGTAAAAAAAAAAAAAATTTTAAAAAGTTGAATATCATTCAAGCATATTAGTATTTTTCCATTTGCAATAAAATATCCACAAACTAATTAGGGTTTACTATCAGAACCAATACATTCATTGAACATTAAACACATTCTTAGACAGATCTCTCAACTTTTATAAAAAGTTAAAAGTGAGATTATGTTAATTTTCGGGGATGATGCAGAGCTGGAGGCGGAGCTAACTGGACCCAGGAACAGCCGGTCCAGTCGTCTCCGTCTCATGTTTACCCGACCAGACATGGAAGTAGACGTGTTTTACTTTTGTTAAATAGTGAAACAGAAGTGTTAACACATTGTTCAGTTATAGGGTTAAAACAGAAAAAAAACACAACTGTTCAGACAATACTAAATAAAATAATAAAGTAGTTTTAAGTATTATTACACTGTTGCACATTGGGAAATTAGTCCAGGAAACACGTTTTACAAGCAGGTACTGAGTGTTAACACCGTGACATTCAACTCTCGTCAAGTTTGTTAATATTTGCAACTTTACAGTTGCGCTGTGAGTTTAATAAATAAGTCCTTACTTTTGACTTTGCGTTGCCGATCCAACTTTTCCAGGTTGAGTTCGCCACTAGCGGTTGATTTCCCCCCCCCCCCCCCCCCCTCCCATTCTGTTTTTTGAGCGCTGGCGGAAAAAATAAACCGGATGCACTGTTGGCTTCTGGGTCATGTAGTTCTTTGACCTGCATTATAGTTTCGGTTTCTTGGAAAAAAAACTACAAAATGGCGGCGGCGAACCTACATTTTTGATTTTCTATTTTATTTAATGTTTTGGCATCGATCCTAGTTAATTGTACCTGTTGTTGGTTTACTCCCGCTCCCGTCTGCTCCCGTTCATATTTAATCCTGTACCGTCCCAATCACGTGATATTTACTGATGTTGACTCCCATCCCGCGGGATTCCCGTGGGAATCACGTGACCCGCGGGATTCCCGAAAAAATGTCAGTCTCTACTTTCCGCGCCGACAGACAAACAGAACTCTGCGGTAAGTCCCGAGGAGGCGGACTCTGCGTTTACACCAATAACTCCTGGTGTAAAAATGCTAGATTAGTCACAAGGCTTATGATTATTAGCTGCAGACCATTTTATCTGCCTAGAGAGTTCACTGTTGTTATCATCGCAGCGGTTTACGTCCCTCCCAGCGCTAATACTAAAGATGCTATGGGTGTTCTCTATCGGACTATCTCTGAGCTGCAATCTGCACACACAGAGGGGTTTTTCATCATTGCTGGGGATTTTAACCAGGCAAATATGAAAACTGTTCTCCCTCATTTTTACCAACACGTGGACTTTGCTACTCGGGGAGAGAACACTCTAGACTTAGTCTACACAAATATAAAAGGAGCATTCAGAGCAGCCCCCCGCCCGCACCTGGGCTCTTCAGATCACCTTTCTGTAATGCTAATTCCTGCATACAGGCCCCTGCTGATCAGAGCAAAACCAACAGCGAGGCAGGTGAGGGTGTGGACTGAGGGAGCAATGGAGGCGCTCCAGGACTGTTTTGAGTGCTCTGACTGGAACATGTTCAAAGCTGCTGCAACTTATGAGGACAAGATCAACATTGATGAGTACGCCATGGCTGTGTCAGCCTACATCAACAAATGCATTGAGGACGTCAGCACCACCAAGACCATCATCACCCGAGCCAACCAACGACCCTGGATTACTGCGGAGGTCCGTCAAGCACTAAAAGCACGGAACTCAGCCTTCAAGTCTGGAGACAAGGAGGCACTGAGGACAGCGAGAGCCAACCTGAACCATGCCATCAGGCTAGCAAAGCGGAACCACAGTCAGAAAATCCAGGAGCTTTTCCATGACGCCAGCAACACCAGGAGCATGTGGAAAGGCATCCGGGCGATCACTGAATACAGCACGCCCTCCCCCCCGATGGGTGAAGTTGATGCTGACTTCCTCAATGGACTAAATAACTTCTTTGGGAGGTTTGAGGCACTAAACAGCACTCCAGCAGTGAAAGCTGTTCCCCATCAGGAAGAGGAGGTCCTCTGCCTTGACACCGCCGACGTGTGGAAGACTCTGAGGAGAGTCAACCCGCGGAAGGCCCCAGGCCCCGACAACATACCTGGGCGGGTGCTCAAGGAGTGTGCAGGTCAGCTGGCTGGTGTCCTCACAGACATTTTTAACACCTCGCTGGACCAAGCCATAGTGCCAGCATGCTTCAAGTCTGCCTCCATCATTCCGGTGCCAAAGAAACCTCAAGTCACCTGTTTCAACGACTACCTGCCTGTTGCACTGACTCCCATCATGATGAAGTGCTTTGAAAGGCTGGTAAAGGAACACATCGTCTCCAGTCTCCCATCAACACTCGACCCGTTCCAGTTTGCCTACCGACGGAACCGCTCCACTGAGGACGCCATCTCCTCTGCTCTTTACCTGAGCCTGGCACATCTGGAGGAGAAGAACATGCACGTGCGGATGCTGTTCCTGGACTTCAGTTCAGCGTTCAACACCATCATCCCACAACATCTGGTGGGAAAACTGGAGCATCTGGGCTTCAACACACCCCTACGAAACTGGCTGCTAGACTTCCTCACCAACAGACCTCAGTCAGTCCGGGTCGGACAGAACACCTCTGATGTCATCACCCTCAGCACGGGCTCCCCTCAGGGCTGCGTCCTGAGCCCCCTGCTGTTCACCCTGATGACACACGACTGCGTCCCCAGGTTCACCACCAATCACATCGTGAAGTTTGCAGACGACACAACGGTGGTGGGCCTGATCAGAGACGACAACGACCAGGACTACAGAGAGGAGGTGGAGCAGCTGGTGGGCTGGTGCAGAGACAACAGCCTGATCCTGAACGTGGAGAAGACGAAGGAGATCATCGTCGACTTCAGGAAAAACCGGCCTCACCATGCTCCACTGCTCATCAACAACTCAGCGGTGGAGGTGGTCAGCAGCACCAAGTTCCTGGGGGTGCACATCACGGACAACCTCACCTGGACTGTGAACACCACGTCACTGGTGAAGAGGGCACAGAAGCGACTGTACTTTCTGCGGAGGATGAGGAGAGCCCGCCTGCCCCCGCCCATCCTCACGACCTTCTACAGAAGCACCATAGAGAGTATTCTGACCAGCTGTCTCTCTGTGTGGTGTGGAGGCTGCAGTGCCTCCGACTGGAAGAACGTGAGGAGAGTGGTGAGGACAGCAGAAGGGATCATCGGGGCTCCTCTTCCCTCCATTAAAGACATTTCATCGCAGCGCTGTGTGTCTCGAGCCCGTAACATCATCAGGGACCCCTCACACCCCCACCATAGACTATTCTCCCTGCTGCCCTCTGGAAAGAGGTTCCGCAGCATCCGCTGCAGGTCCACTAGGTTCTGCAAAAGCTTTTTCCCTGCTGCCATCAGACTGTTGAACTGCTGAATGGCTGAAGTATAAAAAACGGACTGTGTACCACACTCGACTCGCTGATTTGCACATTTGCACATTGTATCGTATCCTGCAAAATTGCTGCTGCACCTTACCCGGAAACGTACTGCAAAACTGTGTACAATGCAACTGTCTACTTTTAAATCACTGCTGCACCTTACTGCATATTTGTTTACATTTGTTTTACATTGTTTACATTTCAACTGCCTACTGTTCACTGCTGCACTTTATCCGGAAGTCAATTGAAACTTATCCTGTAAGTGACTGCGATTTATCACTGCACTTTATCCTGTACTGTAATTCACTGCAAGGTATCCTGTAGAGTTACTGCAATCTGTCTGAGCTGTGTGAAAACGAAATTTCGTTCTGTATGCACTCTGTGTATACAAAATGACAATAAAGAAAGTCTAAGTCTAAGTCTAGTCTACAAGTGAAGATGCTGCCAGTAAATTACTGTAAATTTACAGTAAAAGAATACGTGCGATGATGTTGTAAATTTAGAGTTGTTGAAGTGGGCATTACATCAATAGTCCAACCTGGTTCCAAGTGCCTCGGCCATTGAAAGAGTAGTTAACTGTAGAATCATTTACAATGATTTACTGTATTTCCAAATTATAGCAAGGCACTGTCAATAATACAGTAGTTCACTGGCGAAGCTGCTGCCAGTAAATTACTATAATTTCACAGTGAAAAATCTTACAGTGAGCATTTAGATAATGTAGCAAGGTATTCTAGCGCTTTACCTTCTAAAGTTATTTCAATTCTTTATATTTAGATCTCCTGTATTATTTAAGATAATATCCTTAAATAGAGTTAAAAAACAGGATGTTTACATCTCCTAAATAAGTAGCTTTATAAGTCAAATTTAAAATCCAAAACAGGGATTCAACCCGTTAATAATCACAAAGTATGAGACAGCAAAATATATATATAAAAAAAAGGATCATGAAAGGTAAACCTAATTGAAAGAAAGTGATGCAGCTTTAAAACATCGAAATGGTAATGGCACCAACCAGACATTGTGATCATTGATAAGTAGCAGAGGACAACCATTGTGATCGATGTGCCATCCCGAGTGATTGACATCAGTTAAAAAGAACACGAGAAACTGGAGAAATACCAAGGGCTTAGTGAAGAAGTAGAAAGAGTGGTGCCCATGGTCATCAGAGCTCTCGGGGCATTAAACCCCACTCTGGAGAAGTGGGTCCAACAGGCATCTCAGTCCAGAAGACCACAATCTTAGGAACAGCTAAGATCCTGAGAAGAACCCTCAAGCTCTCGGGGCTCTGGTAGAAGACCAAGCTTGAGATGGAGAGCCAAGGGATGGGTGAGAGAGCAGTTTATAGACAGACAGACAGACAGATGTGTGTTTTGCAAAATACTTACACATCAGCATTTTCAATGTTATGCAATACTGGTTGATGATGCCAAGTAGGGCAAAGTCTTACACCTAACACTAAACAGGATTTAGCAGATTTAGGAAAATAAACAAAACAATTATGCTTGTAGAGAAAATGGGCTAAAAAGGGCACGTGATTTTGCAATGCATTGTTGAATGCTGTGGCCATCTTCCATAGAAACGACTTTCGTTTGCATTGCTGATTTGGATGCTGTGCTGTGAGAAATAGAGATGCAAAGTACTGAAAGTGATTAAAGAGATAAGCGATGGACTGTACCAAGACAAGCTAGATCCTGTTCCGACGGTTTGGTATCCCGAATAAATCTTTAGGATCGGTAGGATTGCTCTGTATGAGCATGAAAACTGGACAAAGGATTTATATGTCCTGCTCCTGCAGCTACCGCCCACTCAGAAGCTGAACTTGCTTTCTATCTCATCAATGGAGTTTTTAATACTGCCGATGAATATATAAATGTTATGTCTTAATGGGCTCATAGCTAAAGCAACTTTGGGTGGGTCCAGGATCTCAGAATCTTTTACTTTAAAGAGAAAACTCAATTTCAGAAGTATATAAACAGTACACCTTCATCTCACAGTGCTCCTCCTCCGCTCCAGTGTCTGCCACACAAATTTGTTTAAAATTATTTTAAGCCTGGCGTCCACTCTACATTTATGTTGGAATTATTTAGGGACTTATTGGCTCATTTATTTATGAAGCAGGAAATTTTCACAAAGGGTCTCCTTAACTTTCAATTAGCCATCTTTGTGTTGAATAGCTCACTTTAGGAAAAAAATCAGTAAATGGTCAACATCTTAATAAACTGCATATGTTTCATGATCAAAAAATCTTCAGAATTTTTACTTTTTGGATTTACTTCTCAGATCTTCTATAAATTTCACAGTGAGACAAATTATTTTGCCAACCTACATTTCAATTTACTGCAGTCAGAATGCCCCCCAGTATCACAAACACCTCCACTGTATGGAACACCACTATAATGCGTGCACTCATAACCTTTCATGACTCTTCTAGATATGCTAGTTTAGTTATGTTTAGATTCTAATACATCTTCTTAAAATGTGTTTTTTGGGTTCCGTAGGTGGCTGCTGGTTATTAGGGTGAGTTTGAGATCACATTCAATACGATAATACGTCCATGGTTATTTGTGACATACAGAATGAACTAATAACTGCAGAAGTAAATTAAAGCAGATCTGGTAGGTTTATTTTGGATGCACAATGGGACTAAGGAATGCTGTTTCCAAGAGGTTATTGTCCTTAAAAAATGTCCATTAGGAAAAAGCAGACACCAGATTAAGTTGGGTTAAAGAAGTTAAAAATTCATATATGAGCTTCCGAAGACTGGCGGCATCAATAGGGTCGATGTCCTCAGAAGACCTCTTTTTTTTCCTCTGGCCTGGTCTTGCCAAAGGACTCTCTGAGGGTGGAACAGAGGAGGTTCCACAGGCTGGTAGAGGTGATGATGCTGCTGCTGCTGCAGGTGTTGGTGGAGGGGAGTCACTGCATGTCTCACCCATGTCATCATCTTCTTGACACTACAAATGTGTACAAAACATTACAGACTGTCATTAATTAACTCTAAAAAAAGGACAACCACACTCAAATTATCTTAAGAGGCTAGTCATTAAAACTTGAGAGAAAAGGGGGTACGAAACAAATTTATTACAAAACAGAACTTACTGCAGATGGAAAATTGCTCACAGTGGCTCAGTGAGAAATGTAGGGGCTCAGCCACACCAGGCGTTGTAAAATTGGAGGGCCTGCCGTTTGCGCCATCGCCGCTTTTTTTACCTGTCACTTTATTATGGGCGCGCACATAGCGCTCCCTAATTGCGGCCCACTTGGCCTTTACGACATCCCCTGTCATGCCCAGAGCCTCCCCGATTTCCTGAAAGCTATTTATAATTTTTTGTTTGTCCCTGTGCCCCGGACACGACACATCGTATAAATGTGGATAGTTGCGGACAAGCTCCGAAAGTCGTTCTTCAAAACCCGCCATTGTTTAAAGCCCAGAATTCTAACCTTCTTTGTGATTTTGTTGACATTTTGTACTACAAACTCGATAACGCCCCTACCGTTTCCGGTAGTATTGCTCCGTTTCGTCCGTAATCGTAAGCTCCCAATTTTCGTGTCAAAATAGGGACGAAATCGACGGTTAGAACGTATGAAACCTTACACGTATCCGTCTTTTACGTGAGGTATGAATGGGCCCTAAGGAGTGGGAAGCAAGAATAATGACACCAGAGATATATGGAAATTATATGGAAAAGGCTGGCAATTTACTGAATGCAGAACACACACATAAAATGCAACACATGAACTTAAAAATACCCTGCAGATTCTTAATAATGAGGTAAATATAAAATGGGAGAAAGAGGGAAGGGAAAAAAAAGTATATCACTCTTTTTTCTTTTTACTCTTTAATTCACCTAGTTTGTTTTAATAAGACTAATCTAATTTAATTAGACCAATCTCGGTTCTCCTAGGTTATTTTAGGCGGACTAATTTGAGTTAATTAGACCAGTCTCTTTTTTCCTAGGTTGCACCCATTTTAAGATTCCTGTTTTTTCTTCCTGAGTTGACTGGTTATCCTTTTTTCAGGTAGGGAAATACCTTCAAACACAATTAAATCAAAATGGACCACAACTGTTCAAATCACATTCAGAGACACAAACATATGAAAATCAAAGTTTGGCACCTTAAATTCAAGTTCAAGTCCCAATGTAAGTTCAGATGTTCGGTTCAATGAAAAGTCTCAGTTTGATTCAGTCCAAAAAAAATAACAATTCAAACAGTTCTCAGTTCTGTTCAATTCGATTTGAACTAGTTCCGGATATTCTTACCGCTCCGGCAGCGAATTACCTACCACACGCAAGAGAGTCTCTCCTTGATGCGATGGAGAAGAAGGTCTAGGTCTGGCTCACCATCTAGAATCCCGTCTGTGAACTGCACACTGCAGACCAATCTTTGCTCCGACCGAGCTTCCAACCGAACAAAAAAACCCGACCTGCGTAACAGGCCACAATACAATAAAACTCTTTTTAAATCCTCAAATTGTAAAAATAAATTCTTCTTTCATAAACCCAATATATTAATCGGATAACAGTCTATGGCGGGGCGTTTCTTCGCTGATAGCTACGTTTTTAACGTTAGCTCCCCGCCAAAAGAAAAAAAAGTACAACACGGTGAAAATGCATAAAAATAAATACAAAACTTACCAAAACCGATGTAACCTAGTTCTCATAAAATCCCCGTCCGTTCCCGACCAGGTAAATTATGTTTTTTCAACAATAATGTTAACTTTTTCTGTTAATCACCACTCTTTTCCTCCGATTCCTCCACTGCTCTCTCTCTCTCTCAAGTCTGTGCTGCAGCGTCACCCAGACGCAGCGTCTTCTTCTTCTTCTTCTTCTTCTTCTTCTTTTGGAGTTTTATGGCGGTTGGCAACAAACTTTAAGTAGCATTACCGCCACTTACTGGTATGGAGTGTGGTTCTTAATGGTCTATTTTATCTATATATACCTATATATACACACATATACATATATATATATATATATATCTTAATATTCTACTCATTTATATAATTTACTCCTTCTATAATCAAATTCTATGATATAATTTAGTTTTCTTTAAATATTGAATAACTATTTGTATATGTTTACTCCCCAAATGCTTCCTCAAAATATCTAACAAATTAATCTTTTCCTTAATACATTTCAACTCTTTCTTCATATAAGTTCTCTCTCTTTCATATTTATTACATTCTAATATAACATGTTCTACTGTTTCATATTTTCCACAATAATCACATTTACCGGTATTATGCTTTTGAATTTTATAAAGTGTATAATTAAGTCCCGTATGCCCAAATCTTAATCTTGTTATCACCCTCTCCTCTTTTCTATTTCGTCTTCCATTTCTTTTTCCTCTTACTGTTTTTTGAATTTTATAAAACCATCTACCTGTTTTTTCTTCATCCCACCTTTTTTGCCATTTTTCCATAAGTTTTTCTTTAATCATACTCTTTCCCTCAGATTTACTTGTTTTAATGATAAAATTTATAGGATTTTGAATTGCCCTCTTTGCTAATTTATCTGCCCTCTCATTTCCTTCAACCCCAATATGCGCTGGAACCCACACAAATACAACTATTAAACCCATGTTTTGTATTCTGAATAATGTATGAAATATTTCTAATAAAATGTCCATCCTACTATCTGATTTATTATATTTTAAACTTAATAATGCAGAACTTGAATCTGAACAAATGACTGTTTTTAATGGTTTACGTCTTCTACCCATTGTAAAGCTAATAATATTGCCAACATTTCTCCTGTGTATACTGATAATCCGTCTGTAATTCGTTTTCCCATTCTTATATTGAATTGTGGTACTACAAATGCTATTCCTATTTTTCCATTTATTTTTGATGCATCTGTATAAATTTGAATATATTGATAATAATTGTTTAAATGTAACTGTACTGAATAACTATCTACAATGTAAGATTTATCTTGTTTCTTTTCCATTATTGTCATATCTACTGTCGCTTCTGGTAAAATCCATGGTGGTATAATTGATATTGGTGTTGTTTGAGTAATTTCTAATTTATTCATTTTAAATTCTTTTATTTTATTTTCAATTGTCCATCCAAAACTCCTCATTTCTTTCTTTTCTTTTTCCCAACATGGATTTAAAATTTCACAAGTTGGATGTTCTAAGTTATTACCTTTTAAATTCAGCCAATAATTTATTTCTAGTTTTGTTCTTCTTAAATCTAATGGCATTTCTCCCATTTCTACTTCTATTGCTGCTGTTGGTGTGGTTTTAAATGCTCCAGTACATAATCTTAATGCCTGATGTTGAATAATGTCTAATTTAGCCAGATGTGTTTTAGCTGCTGAACCGTAAACTATACATCCAAAGTCTATGTTAGATCTTATCATACCTGTGTAAATCTGTTTTAGTGATTGCCTATCTGCTCCCCAGTCACTGCCAGCCAAGCATCTCATAATATTTAAGATTTTCTTACATTTATCAATAATATTTTGAATATGTATATTCCATTTTAGTTTTTCATCAAACCATAATCCTAAAAATTTTACACACTTTACTTGCTCTAATTCTTGTTTATATAATTTTAATTTTATTTCCCTGTTTATTTTTTTCTGATTAAATATTATTACTTTTGTTTTTTCAACTGAAAACTTAAATCCCCATTGCAACGCCCATTTCTCTATTTCAATAATAACCTCTTGTAATTTCTTTACCATAAAATCTACATTTTTCCCTCTTTTCCAAACAGCTCCATCATCTGCAAAAAGTGAACACCCCATTCCTTTTCCAATATCTTTAAATACATCATTTATCATAATTGAGAACAATAACAGACTTATAATACTCCCCTGCGGGGTTCCATTTTCTACTATATATTTTTCTGATATAACTTCACCAATTCTGACTTGTATTTTCCTATTTGTTAAAAAGTCTTTAATCCATTTAAATATTTTCCCTTTAATACCCAACATGTATAATTTAATTAATAATCCCTCAACCCACATCATATCGTATGCTTTTTCTATATCAAAAAACACTGCCACTACACTTTCTTTATTTACTTGTGCTCTTATAATTTCATGTTCAAGACATAGTGTTGAATCATTAGTACTTCTCCCTTTTCGAAAACCACTTTGATATTTTGACATATATCCTTTATTATTTAAATAATATACTAGTCTATTATTAATAATTTTTTCCATTATTTTACATAGATTTGATGTTAACGCTATTGGTCTGTAATTTTGTGGGTTTGAATTATCTTTTCCTGGTTTAGCTATTGGTACTATAATTGATTCCTTCCAGTTAATCGGTAATTTTCCCTCCTCCCAAATTTTATTATATAATTGCAATATTATATCTTTTGATTTTTCACTAAGTTGACTTATCATTCTATACCAAATTTCATCTTTACCTGGTGCTGTATTTTTTGTCTTTCTAAGTGCATCATTCAATTCAACTTTTGTAAACTCAACATTCAATAAATTATTTGTTTCTTCAATACTTTCTAATAAATCTTTATATTTAAGTTTTGTATTTTCTCTTCCTTTTCTTCCCTCTTCACTAATATTATTTGAACTGTGAATTTTACTAAATGTTCTTGCCAATATTTCAACTTTATCTACATCTTTTATTATATTTATATTATCTATTTTTAATATAGGATATTCAAACTCTCTTTTTATGCCATTCATTCTTTTAATTATTTTCCATATTTTTTCTATTTTTGTGTCTCTCCCTATTGTACTACAAATACTTCTCCAATACTCTCTTTTTGCATTCTTAATAGTTCTCCTTACTATTGCTTGTTTTCTTTTATAATCAGTTAAATTCTTATAAATTGGATTACCTTTTAGTACCTTAAATACTTTATTTCTTAACTTTATTGCTTCTTTACATTCATTTGTCCACCACGGTACCATTTTCTTATAATTTTTACACCCTGTTTTCTTTATAGAATGACCTGCTGCTTCCATGATTATCTTACAAATGTTTAGATTTATATCATTTATATCCATTCTCATATCTACTTTTTCCAAGTTATTTTGACTCAAGTACCTAAATTTAATCCAGTCTGCCTTATTGAAATTGAGTTTTTTATTGACCTTTATATTCTTATTATTTAAATTTAATCCTACTCTAATTGTTATGGGATAATGATCACTACCTATTGTTGAATTCTTATCAATGAACCACTCACAATTACCAGCTAAAACATTTGATACTATTGTTAAATCTAAAACTGATTCCATCCCTGTTCTTACATTGATTCTTGTTCCCCTCCCATCATTAATACATACAAGATTTTTCATTTCCATTAATTCTTCTATAACTTGTCCATTTTTATCATTACATTTACCCCATAATGTACTATTTGCATTAAAATCCCCACACCAAATTACTTTCCCTTCCAAATATTCAGTTAACTCCTCCATTATTTCAATTGATAATGTTTTACATGGATTATAAAAATTTATTATTTTAAATTTACCTTCTTGTTCCCATATCTCAATTACTATAAATTCAAGTTCTTTGCCTTTCCCTAATATCTGATATTGTATCCCTTGTTTTATAAATATTCCACATCCTCCTCCACTTCCCTCCTGTTGATCTCTTCTTACACTATTATATCCTTTAATCACAAAATCTAATGTTGTTTTTAACCATGTTTCCTGAACACAAATAACTTCTGGTTGATCTTCAAGACGGTCAATATAACCTTTAAGTTCCTGTCCATTAGCAATTAAACTTCTTGCGTTCCACTGTAATATTAACATAAATTACTTTCACCTGATGGTCCTGGTTTCCCATCTCCCTCCAACTTTTTGTTTATATTTTCCCATGATCCTTCTTTAAACCCCAAAAACTTTTCAGCTCCTCTCACTATTATTTTAATCTTCTCAGTTTTATGCTTGGCTTGGTCAGTGCAATTGATTACATAAGCTACAAATAATATTAGTTTTTCTACTGATATTGTGATATTTTCCTCTGAATGTATTTTGGCTTGCAATGGATTTTGACTCGGTGTTTGTTCACTTTTTCTTGTTTTCTGTTCCTTCACATTTTTAACTGCTTCTGCATAGCTTATGTTTTTTGTAATTTTCATCTGTATGATTTCTTTCGCCTTCTTTCTTTCTTCACACCCTCCATATGTAACTCTATGTTGCCCTCCACAGTTACAACATTTTTCTTGTACTTCTTTACATTCTTCAAACTTGTGATCTTCCCCACATTTTGGACATCTCTGCTTTCCTTTACAAACGGCTGCTATGTGTCCGTACCTTTGGCATTTGAAACAACGAATTGGTGGAGGGATATATGGTCTGACCTGAAAACTGAGATAACCTATTTTAATGTTTTGTGGCAATTCTTTTTCTTCGAATTCAATGAGAATCGATAAGCTTCCTACTCTTTCTCCATTTATTGTTCTGGACAATCTTTTCAAGTTGTTCACTTTTGCACCCCGAATACTTCTCTTAAGTTTCTCAAGATCTTCATCTAGAGGGATCCCATAAATCACTCCTCTAATCTTTTTATTTTCTCCCAACACTTTTTTCTCCAACACAGTTTTTTTACAAATATTATCCACATTTAAAGCCTTATTCATTTGTTCTTCGTTTTTACAGACAACCAATAGGTTTCCATCTCGCAAAATCTTTACCATTTCGACATCTCCAATTTTCTTTTTTATTTCTCTTGACACCACAATGGGGCTGATGTTATCCTGTTCCTGTTCATTTTTAAGTTTTAATATTATTTTAAATTCCTCCCTCACAAGTTTCCTCCTAACTATCCTTTCTTCATCCGAACTACGTTTACTGCCTTGAATTCCCTTTCCTTCATCTGTTTTATTTCTTCCACGTCCTCTCCCTCTTCCTCTTCCCACTGGCATCCACCCTTCTAAATCCATACCTTCCTCTATTTCTACCTCCATTTCCACCAGAACCATTCACATACCAGTTTATGCCAAATCCACCTTTTCCAAATCCGATATATTTTTATGTTTTGTTTTTCCCGCGCAGCTCCAAATCCAACTCTTCCGACCGTACACTTCCGCCTCCCGGATCATCATCATCTTCATCTTCATCTTCATCTTCATCTTCATCTTCGTGTGGGAGGAGTGTGAGTGAAGGAGCGGAAGAGAGAGCGCGTGAGAAAACTCTGTTTGAGTGGTTTTTCGTACTTTTTTGTCCTTTTTCACTGGGTGAGTGTAAATATTGTGTATATAGTTGTTTTACTTTGGTTGTTAGGGTTTTTTGGTGGGGTTTGTGGGGTTTGGTGGCCGTCGGGTTTTGCCCGGCGGCAGGTCGGCGTCTTGAACGCCATGGTGGTGGGTGGTGGTTCTGGCGTCTTCTCCGCGCTGACACGGAGGAACGGCATCAAGGTGGGTGCCGGGTCTCCGTGCAGCGTGGAGGACGTTTGTTTGGCGGTGGGTGAGGTGATTGGTCATGGTTCCATCAAGTCCGCGGCCCGCATGAACGGAGCCGCGGTGTTGTTTGTTGAGAGGGTCGAGCAGGCGAACCTGTTGGTCGAGTCGGGCATTTCTGTGAACGGCTCGTTCCTTCAGGTGTCGCCGCTCACGCAGCCCGCTACCAGGGTGATTTTATCGAATGTCCCTCCGTTCATTAGCGACGAGTTTCTCGTTAAAGAGCTCTCTCGTCACGGAAAGGTGGTTTCCCCCGTTAAAAAGATTCTGTCGGGGTGTAAATCACCGCTGCTAAAGCATGTTGTCTCCCACCGGAGACAACTCTTCATGATCCTCAACAACCGTGACGAGGAGCTAAACCTGCGTTTCCGGGTGAGAGTGGACGAATTTGACTATGTCTTGTTCGCCACCTCATCCGGCATGAAGTGCTTCGGCTGTGGACAGGAGGGACATTTGATAAAATCGTGCCCAAACAGAGCCGGGGCGGCTTCGTCGAGCTCCGCGGAGCAGCAGCCTGCGGCAGCCGGGGAGCAGGTGGGTGTGTCCGGCAAAGCTGGAGCTCCTGCCGCGGTGGAGGAGTCTGGCGCTGCGGGGAACTCCAGCGTAGCCGCGGAGGAAGCCGTGGCGTCGGCTCCGGTCGCTGGAGACCGGCAGGACAGTTTAGTGGAGGAGAAAAATGTGGATGAAACATCTGATCCACGAAGGAGTGATTGTGTGGTGAGTGAGGGCAGCACGGTGGTGTGTGGTGGTGGGGAAACTTGTGTGACTGGTGAGGAGGTGGAGAATCAGGGTGAGATGGAGCAGGATGGTGTGTGTGAAGAGCAGGAGGAGGAGACTGGTGTGGGTGAAGAGCAGGAGGAGGAGACTGGTGTGTGTGGAGAGCAGGGAGGGAAAGGTGACGTGGTGGCAGGTGGAGGGGAGGTGAGTGTGGAGGAGTCTGTGGTGGCTCCTATGGTGGAGTCTGTGGGGGAGCCTGTGGTGGCTCCTGTGGAGGAGAAAGGCGAGGGGGAGCAGGTGATGGAGCAGGAGGCTCCTATGAATTTAAAAAGGCGAAGTAAAAGGAAAAATGTGATGACTGCTGTTCAGAGCAGTAAGCAGGTAAGCAGGCTGACCACAGAGAGAAAGGATGTGTCAGACAGCAGCGACAGTGAGGGTGAGCTGTCTGACAGCAGTGAGGTGTCTCTGTCACAGGGTAGCAGTGCAGAGGCACGTTACCCTGTTGAGTCTTTTAATAGCTTTCTTCAAGAAACAAAAGGATTAAGAGGGATAAAAGTAGAAAAATATTTTCCCAATTTAAAAATATTTTATTTCTCAGCGAGATATTATATTAGAAGAAAAGAAGAGTCTGGGTTTTCTGATCAGGAGGTTTTTAGACTGAAGAAAATTATGGGAAAAGTGAGAAAACAATTTTGAATATAATGATGTGCACTAGCTTCTTATTATTTTTATTGTGCGTGTTTTATTGTGGTGTTGTTTTTAGCTTTTTACCCAACATGGATAATTTTAAAATAGCTTCTTTAAATGTTAATGGAGCTAGGGAGGCGGTAAAACGCACCATGATTTATGAAACGGCAAAACAGAAAAGAATCAGTGTTTTATTTTTACAAGAGACGCACAGTGATCTTAACAATGAAGCAGACTGGTGCAAGGAATGGAAGGGAGAAGCTTTTTTTAGTCATGGCACCTCCCAGAGTTCTGGGGTGGGCCTCCTCTTTTCCTCGGCTTTCACCCCGAACTCTTTTAATGTAGAAAGTATCGTCCAGGGAAGGTGTCTTTTAGTAAAAGCTCAGTTTGACCATTTTAACGTAGTTTTTATCAATATTTATGCCCCTAACGTCGGTGCAGAGAGGAAGCGTTTTTTAGAGAAAATTGGGGAGAGGTTGGGAGATTGCGGGTCTGATGATTATGTTTTTTTAGGTGGGGATTTTAATTGTACAGAAAACGAATTGTTAGACCGGAATCATAAAGAGCCTCACCAAGCTTCCCAGCAAGCCCTGCGGCAGCTGGTCTCGTCTCACGGCCTGGTGGACGTGTGGAGGAGGATGCACACAGGCTCTAGACAGTACACTTGGTCCCACAGTAAAGAAAACTGCCTCTCTTTAGCACGTATTGACCGTTTTTATTGTTTTAAACATCATTTTAATGTGTTTAAAACATGTCAGATTTTACCAGTAGCTTTTACAGATCACTCTTTGCTTTTAGGGAATGTTTTTATCACAAACATTTTACCTAAAAGCGCTTACTGGCATTTTAATCTGGCTTTAACCTACGATCGTAGTTTTAGAGAAGCTCTAAGTTATTTTTGGACTGTTTTTAGACAAAGAAAGGGTGATTTTACTTGTCTGAGGCAGTGGTGGGACCATGGAAAAGTTCAAATAAAACAACTTTGTCAGCAGCATACTCTTAATGTCACTCGTGACGTTACCAGATCTATCAGAGATCTGGAGATGAACATAGTGGAACTAGAACATTTAAGTGAGTCCACAGGAAATCGAGAGCATATTGAAGCTCTCAAATCCAAAAGGCTAGTTTTAGCCAACCTGCTGGAGTCTAAAGTCCAAGGCGTGTTGGTCAGGTCTCGGGTTCAGAACATCACAGAGATGGATGCTCCCTCTAGCTTCTTCTTCAGCTTGGAGAGGAAACGCGGGCAGAGGAAGGTGATCCATTCCTTACTATCTGACACAGGGCAGCAGGTGAGTGAACCGGGCCAGATTAGGAGGAGGGCTGTAGAGTTTTACTCCTCTCTGTTTGAGAGTGAGTATAAGGAGAACGAGGAGCTGTTTGGGGAGTTCTGTGGTGGGCTGCCCCAGGTCTCTGAGGAGACCAACGTACAGCTGGAGCGCCCCCTGGGGGTACAAGAGCTCCATACAGCCCTCCTGAATATGCAGGGCCAGAAGGCCCCAGGCATCGATGGTCTCACGGTAGAGTTTTTCAAAGCCTACTGGGACATCCTGGCAGAAGACCTACTGGAGGTCTATAATGAGAGTTTGGCCACTGGTTTGCTCCCGCTTTCGTGCCGCAGGGCAGTCATCACCCTCCTGCCCAAGAAAGGGAACCTGCAGGACATTAAGAACTGGCGCCCTGTGTCTCTCCTCTGCACCGACTACAAGATCCTCTCCAAAGCCTTGGCAACTAGGCTGAGGGAAGCTATGGAGCAGGTCATCCACCGGGACCAGACCTACTGCGTCCCCGGCAGGTCCATGGTAGATAACATCTACCTAATTCGGGATGTTTTGGAGGTCTCCGGTTCATTGGGTCTAAGAACGGGCTTGATCGCATTAGATCAAGAAAAGGCGTTTGATCGCGTCGAACACGGCTTCCTGTGGAAAACTATGGAGAGGTTTGGGTTCGGCGCCGGTCTGATCGCCAAGATCCAGGTGATGTACAGTGACATTGAGAGTATGCTAAAGATAAACGGTGGTCTGTGTGCTCCTTTTAGGGTGCGTAGAGGCGTTCGCCAAGGCTGCGCCCTGTCCGGCATGCTCTACGCGCTCTCCCTGGAACCCCTGCTTCAAAAGATACGTTCTAGTGTTCATGGTTTGATTTAACCTGGTTTTAATAGTAGAGTGGTTTTATCTGCCTATGCTGATGACGTCGTTGTTTTTACTAGAAACCAGCAAGATGTCAATAGACTGGCCGAGATAACAACTAAGTTCTCGTTTTTATCTTCTGCGAGGGTGAACTGGGGAAAAAGTGAAGCCCTGGCAGTGGGCGAATGGTGTGAAGGGCTCCCGGTTCTCCCTCAAGGACTTTTATGGAAAAAAGATGGTTTTAAATATCTCGGTCTGTTTTTAGCCAATGAAAACACTGAAAAAAAGAACTGGGAAAACATGGAACAGAAAATAGAATGTAAACTAGAAAAGTGGAGATGGCTACACTCCCACATGTCGTACAGGGGAAGGGTTTTAATTTTAAATAACCTTGTAGCATCTCAGCTGTGGCACAAACTTTCCTGTTTAGACCCACCGTCTGGTTTGTTGGCCAACATACAATCCAAAATGGTCAACTGTTTTTGGAACGGGTTTCATTGGGTGCCACAGTCTGTGTTGTTTTTACCCAGAGAAGAGGGGGGCCAGGGCCTTGTCCACCTGGCCGGGAGAACAGCAGCTTTTAGATTATGCTTTGTTAAGAAATACCTGGCAGGACCCCCTGACTTAGTGTGGAGGGACGTGGCCAGCTGCATTTTAAGACGTGTGAATAACCTGGGGCTGGATGCGGCTCTGTTTTTAACTGATTTAAGTCTTTTAAGGTTAAGGGGATTGCCGAGGTTTTATCAGGGTGTTTTTAAATCATGTACCCTGTTTAAATTAAAGCCACCCCAAACGAATAACTCTCTGCACTGGCTTTTACAGGAGCCTTTAATCTGTGGGTCCAGGCTGGACGTGTGTGACGGCGCGGGACCAGGGCTGTCGGAGGCGCTGCGCCGAACCAAGACCATAACCGTGAAACAGCTGGTGGAGACTGCAGGACCGTCCCTCTCCAACGTCGAGGCCTTGGGTTCCGTGATGGGGGTACGGTCTGCCAGGCTGGTGCAGCGCTTCCTGGACCTCCTGAGGGGAAAGCTGTCGGCCAAGGAGAGGAGCCTCCTCCATGCCTACTGTGAGGGACAGAGTCAACCAGACCCAACGGACTCCTTTCCTGGCCTGATCCTGGATCCTGGGTTCCCGGAGAGAAGTGGACCTCTGCTCTCCAGCCTGGACCCACAGAAGATGGTTTTATCCACTATGGACCAGAAAACTGTTTATAGAGTCTGCTCTAAAGTGATGAATCAAAGACACCTCGAGAACCGCGGAGTCTGTGTATGGACTGATAGACTTGCTGGTAGAGCACCCCAGTGGAGGACTTTATATAAGCCTCCAATTAAAAAGAGAACTGGTGATCTCCAATGGAGGATTTTACACGGTGCCATCGCCACAAACTCGTTTTTATCGGTTATTAATCGGGCTGTTTTAAATGAGTGTCCTTTCTGCAGTCTGTCTGAGAACGTTTTTCATGTTTTTACGGACTGTAACTAAAGACCATTTTTAGGCTTTTAACAAATGTTTTTAGTCTTTTTGGCACTGTTTTTACTACTTCTTTATTTATTGGAGGAGTGTGCCAAAATAAAAGTAATAAGGCAAAGGCCAGACTTTTAAACTTTTTAATCAGTGAGGCGAAGATGGCTATTTATTTGTCCCGTAGAGACAGACTGCAGGGAGGACCTCACCTTGATGCTGTGGCTCTGTGGAAGTGCAACGTTAAAGCCAGAATTAGGCTGGAGTTTCACTTCCACAGAGCCATGCAGAACATGGAGGATTTTATGCAGTTGTGGGGTTTTAAAAAGATTTTATGTGAAGTGTCTGAGGGAGGAGAACTTCAATTTAACAAGCTCCTTATTTAAGAATTTTATGTAAATGACACTTGGTTTTAACTCAATTGTTTAATTGTTTGGCCTTTTGTAATTAAAGTTTTGTTAAAAGTCAAAAAGTCTTCTTCTTCTTCTTCGGCCGTTTCTCAATATGCGTTCTTCAGCGTTCTCGTGTGCTCGTGACACGTCATCAGCCTCAGCCCGAGCACTGTTCCAATCACTGAGCTATATAATACACTGGAGTGCTAATCACCGTCTGTTAGAACGAGTCGCTTTGAAGCCACCAGCCGCCATATTGGTACTCCCTATTTCCCCCCAGTAACTAAGGAATATGTGCGCTACAGCATCGAATAACGAGGATTTTCTCATGTTCAGGGGGAGCTTAAAACTTTTAAAATGTCAAATGCCATATAGTTTTATGTTATGTTCTAAAAATATCAAGTACTGAGAAAGTCATGTGCTGAAATATTTTGCATTTTATTTATTTAAATATATATGTTTAACATTTATAAATATATAAATAACAATATACAAAAACATATATTTACATATGTGTATACATATATATACATATATACATATACACATACTTATATATACATATATATATATCTCATATGAATAACATGTAAAATATTTCAGCACCTAATTTTGTAGTAGTTGATAGTGTTAGTACATCCACTGACTGTAGAATTACCTGTGAAACGTTTTCACTGAGCCAGAAAACTGCTTGTTGTTGCAACCAAATCCTATGGGATTCTGTGAGAGTAGGGAGGAGCAAGATGGCGGCCAGTGACTTCAGTTTTTCGGCAAAATCAGCACTCCAGTGTATTATATAGCTCAGTGGTTCCAATCCAGAGAACGCCAAATCGAGAACGCGCCGAATTCCCCGGATGTTGTTCTCGCCCCGCCCTCTTTATCGAGCATGCATCAGAGCAGACTTGTGCGTTCTTCAGACTGACCGCTTGCCCAGAATGCACCGCAGCCGCAGCTTGATTCCAGACAGCGCAAACAGAGCTCACAGCGGTAAGTAAAAAAATTCTCTTTTCTGCTGCTGTTGTTCTTCAAAAGTATGTTTTCAGATCGTTTGAGGTGAGAACATTATACTTTTAAGCTTCCCAATGTGGCCTGTTTACAGAGTTAGTGCGTAATTAAAAAAAGTAGTGTGCATAATACCGCTGGTTATGATTTATTTGTTTTGTGTTTATCTGACTGACGTGTGTTGCTTTATTAACTCAATACTTGCTGGAATAAATTGAAAATCTCTCCCTAGGACGACAGCAGCATATAAAATAAATAAATAAATCCTATAAATGTGTTTCCTATCTAATTGAGTTTCTTCTGAGTCAGGACACGAAGAGGAGAAAGAGGGAAAGAAAACAATAGTAATAATAGTATATGAAAAAACAGACATTTATTTTATACAAATGTTTAATCTTTGGAACAGAATGAAGGTGTAATATATTCAACAAATGATTAACAGTTACTAACATGGTTTAAAACAAAGAAATAACTCCTATTAAGATCTCATACAAACAGACAACGCCTATAAACTTACAATTAAAAATAGTTGGAATGGAAATTAATTTAATGATTATTTAATGTATTTTTCCAGGTGGTGAAAAAAAAAAGAAATGAAGCAGCATGTGAACATGACTAGAACTGATCTACATTAGGTCAGGTGTAGTCATGTTCACTTAAACATGCAGCCAGCTGGAGCAGCTCCCTGTCTTCAGCCGCCGGATGGTCATCCTCCTCTGGGTCCACCGTCTTGTCCTCCACGTCCAGCTGGTCCCCTGCCTCTATACTAATATTGTAGAGGATGCAGCAGGCGGTGATTACTTTTGGGGCAAACGTCGGGCAGACCTACAGCGCCCTTAAGAAGATGAAACGCCACCGTGTCTTCAGACCACCAAAGGCACGCTCAATGATGTTTATCAGCCTTGGCGTGTTGCCTGTTGTAGCGTGCCTCCACTAGACCTGTACCAAATATAAAATTAACTTGTAATTTAGGTAATATGCTGATATGTCTTAATCTTCTATCCAATTAATATAATCTATGTATCAATTGTGTGTCATTGTTGGCTCTATTTAAGGACAAGAAGGTGAGAAATCTTACTGGCAAGCTGTTTCCCTATAGGATGCTCCACAGGCCAGCCAGTAGAGGGTCACCAGCACCTCTATCTCCTGTGGCCATCCATGGACCTTCTGGATGGGCAGCAGCTGAAGGAGGAGGACGATGGTGGACCTGTTTAGCCTGAAGGCTGGTTTCAGGTCCCCTTCATTAAAAAATATTTGGAGGGTTGGCAGTGCACAGAGGTGTTTATCCTCACATATTTGGTTTCTGTTTCTTCCTGTAAAGAAAAAATGCCAAATGTTACCATAATTGTTTTTTTTTCAGTTGTCACCTTTTCACAGCATAAAACTATACCTGCTTAACATGCAGATTATTATAGTTCTCAAGAAAGAAAAGGTAAAATGTAAAATAAATGTAGCAAATGGCTTCCCTTCTCTGGTATTTTTACCATTTCACTGAAAAAATGGGCTGAACTAACTGCACATAATTTATAGATTAATCATTGTAAAGGTGGACAGACATAAAAATATGTTTTTTCCTTTCTTAATCAATGCTGTGAAGGTCAGTAGGTGCAATAAAGTAGCTTAACCCTACTGTTATTAATGTTAAAATTGGGTCTTCATTTTAATTATTTATAGAAAAACAGTCACAATTTCAACCTGATCACGTTTTTAATACCATCCTCAATGTTTTTTTAAAGATAAAAGTAGGAAATAGGCTGTCAATCTTAAAATGCCTACCAGTTGGCAATAGATGGGTGAGCAAAGCCTGCCTTCTGAGCCTCCTCTGCTGCATCAATCTTCTCCTTGCTCGGATTTGCCTTCTCAACTGCATCACCTCCTCTTCAGCCTGCTGGTAAAGCTGACCAACGACCGAAGCAACAGCTATATTGCTCGTATCGCTCATTTTGGTTCTATAAAGTGCTGATTTTTAAAGAAGATTCAATCGCCTCTACAACTACAACAATTACAACTCCCAACAAAGAAATTCCCGCTATTGCTGGTTTAAACCCACAGTTCTGTAATTATTTTAGATATTTTTTATACTTTTTAGAAATTAATAAAAAAACGTTTTCAATAAGATATGATGGTGTAGTGTATAAACAGTTTTGAACGTTAAAGAAATGCTCAAGCGCTGTGGATGTGATGACGTCACGAGTATACTTCTGTTCCAATGCACAATGCGTGCTGCGTGCTCGCGTTCTCGTCAAGTCCGATCTTCCTGTGTTCTTACCGAGAACAGACTTGACGAGAACGCGAGTCCGTTCTCGTCAATTGAGAAACGGCCTTCTTCTTCTTCTTCTTCTTCTTCTTCTTCTTCTTCTTCTTCTTCTTCTTCTTCTTCTTCTTCTTCTTCTTCTTCTTCTTCTTCTTCTTCTTCTTCTTCTTCTATTATGGCGGATCACAAGCAACTTTAAGGTGCATACCGCCACCTACTGTACATGAGTGTGTAGTAGCGTTACTTCACATCTATTAGATTCTATTTTTTAATTTTGTATTCTTAAGATAAATAAACAATGCTTTCCTTAATTTATGAATACCTGTTATGTTTTCTTCATTTCCTAATATACCATTAAGATTCCATTCATGCCCTATACTTCTAACTATTCTCTCTAATTCTTCCCTTTCAAATTTATATGACTTACAGTTCATCAGTATGTGTTCTACATTTTCTTTTTCTCCACATCTCTCACATTTATCACTATTTTTCCTTCCTATTAAATAAAGCATGTCATTTAAGTAGGTATGACCTATTCTTAATCTACTAATTATTATTTCTTCTCTTCTGTTTCTTTCATTAATGCTTCGAATTCGAACTGACTTTTGCACTTCATATAATCTTCTTCCTTTCTTATCTTCATTCCATATTTTTTGCCATTCCTCCATTTCTTTACTTTTAATAAGTGATTTCCCTTCCCCTTTCCCAAAAGGAATTGAAATCGTTATTTCCCCAGACGCAGCGTCTGTGACACTGGTTTCTTAAAGGGGCAGGGACGTTATTTCTGTCTACAGACTTTTAATCAACTTTTTTAATCCTACCTATGTCAGATTTTAACATGGGTTACATGTGACTCACCAATTGGCTCGGGATTATCTGGCACTGATATAATGTGGCAGATATAAATAGAAGGATAAACAGGTGACCGGAGTGAAACACTAATTGCAGATAACGCATGGAAATAATCAGGGGAAGGGTGGTGACTGAAAGTAAACTAAAGCTGATTGGATGGTGACTGGTGGCTGAAAAGTGAACAGATCTTACTGGTATTAGACTGGCAAGAGAGGGACAACCAAACTGATAGGGTAGTGGCTGGTGACAGGGGAGTGACATGCAGACAGACTGGGTAGTGACTGAGAGGTGAAGTGAGCTGACTGGCTACTGAATGATGAACTGAGTAAATAAAGCAAAGTACAAAACAGAACCAAAACAAAAACCAAACTGTGACAGAAACTAAAACTAAGGCAGAAACGTAAATTGTGACACTAACTTTAAAGCTGGACAAAAGAGGGACATGGCCCTGCCCTTAGAGGTTCATATTGGTACCGGTATGGGTGGGAATATGGGGTTCTTACAGTGGTGGATGTGATGGAGAACAGATGAGACAGAGATCTCCTTTTCATCAGAGGGGAAAAGAGGGGGTTGGTATCATAGGGCAGTTTGCTCTGCCACTGGTTTTTCTTCTTTTGAAGTTTCCCTAGGACAGTGTTTCCCAACCCTGGTCCTCAAGGCACATTGCCTTGCATGTTTTAGGTGTTCCCCTGATTAAGTACATCTGATTTCAATTGATGGCTGATTAACAGGATTTTGCTGAACTGAAATGATCTGAATCAGGTGTGTTAAAGCAGGGAAACAACAGGGAACAATTGACTCCAGTTGGACGGGTTGGTGGAGGTAACATCTAAGGGAGGCTCAGAGCTCTTGACTCATACTTTCAGTTTTACCATTGGATTGTGGATGACAGCCAGTTGTGAGACAGAAAGAGCGGAGCAGAATTGCTTCCAGACATGCGAGCTGAATTGTGGACCATGGTAGGAAAGGATCTCTTGAGGAATCCAATGAAGATGAAAGACATGTTTGATGAGGGGTTGGATTGTCTGAAAAGATGCACGGAGTTTCATTAGGTAATGGTCAATCATAGTGAGAATGGTGGTCATACCTTTGATACCGGTAGTCCATTGACAGTCGATAGCAATGTGTGGCCAAGGTTGAGTCGGCAAAGCAAGGGGTTGAAGTAGTCCAGCAGGAGACTTATTACCAGTTTTATTTCTGGCAGAAATGGGGCAGATTAGCATGTATTCTTTGACATCTTCGTCTATGCTGGGCCACCAGAATCTTTGTAATTGTATATGTGTTAATGGAATGGCCCAGTCCTAAACTGCTTTGATCTAATGCGGGTCTGTACGAACCTGTCCGCCCTCGAAAATGTATGGATTCATAGATGGCTGATAGAATTTGCCGTGTAGGAGATAGGAAATTGTTGTTTCTTTTACATTGTCAAACTTGCCACACATGTTTCTTTTTTGTGCTTCCTGGAATAGAACATGATGTCATTTAAATAGTCAAACAGAAAGAGGTTAATGAAATCACACAGGACATTGTTCACAAGGGCATGGCAAACAGCTGAGGCATTGGTAAGTCAGAAGGGCATAACCAGATATCCAAAATCTCATATGAGATGAGTGGAAGCTTATATTTGTAGTATATAGTGATTATAGATCACATATTTGTTAGTCTGTGGAGACATTGTCCATAGTACACAAATGGAAATGCTGTGTTAAGCAATGGGCCACATCAAATATCACAATATGTTTGATAGAACAACTCATTGAAAGAGACTACATTGTGAAGATGATTTTTGGTGCTTTAAAAAAATATTGTACTGCACTTTAAACAATAAACAATTTGTAATGTGGTCAGGATGACCAAGCAGCTGTAATTTCAGTGACTGACAAACACATCGATATTACATAATACCTACAGTGTTTATTAATGTCATAGCCAACACACACTAGCCTACTTACTTTGAATTTGTATTCTTTGAGCATTCAGATGGCCCAGCATCATCTTATAAAAGTAAAATGATAAAAGTAAATTGGTTTAATTCCACCTTTCTAAATTCTCTTTCTAAATTCTCTTAACGGCAGAGTAGCCCATCCTGGAGCCATCAGCAAAAGAAAGCTACTAATGTTGCATCACCTGCTGCGTTCGGTCCATGCTGCTTATAAAACTGCATAGCTATAAGGAATTCTGTAACCGTAACCTGTTTTTCATTTACAGCGCACAACCATGTAATGTGCAATTCATTTATTATTATAAACTCCTGTAAGTCAACTCATCTCCCAGACTCTCAAAACAATAAACTATAACCTGTTTTTCACAGAGCACAATTATGTAATGTGCAATGTAATCAGTAACAGCTTAAACTACTGTCAGTCAACACACCACCAGACTCTCAAACCAGTGTAACATAACTAAATAAAACTGTAACATGATCAACAGCCAAACTGTAATAATTAAAGTGATGGCAGCCTTGCGGGACGTAAATGATTAGCCTACATTAATCGACTACCAGAATTTTGGAAAGTCAACAAATGCTCATTCATCTTCTCATAACGAAGGACAGAGTCGGAGCAAACCTCCCGTATGTCGTAGCTGAAGCAGCAAGCATGCTAACTTTAGATAGCCAATGCTGAGCTAAACCTGTTTACTCACAACAGGTTACTACCTTTTTTGCATTCAGCGTTTCTTTGTTTGGGTCTTGTTGTGTGAAGTTTTAAAACCAAAGTTTATGATGAATGGCGGAGCAGCTGCTCCTGCACCTTGAGTCGGACTCGAGTCTGAAGTCTTTTGAGGAGAGTCTGAAGTCACTGTGTGTGCGACTTAACGTTACTTTCTATGCATTTTTGTTTAGTTCCAGAACTATGTAAATTAACAAGCTAGGAAGGGTTTGTCTTTCTCCTGTGTCATTCTTGTGAATTGTAACGTTACACACACTGCTTCTATTGGCATCACATGTAATGGTACACTCACCTTACGTCATTCTCTGCCATCCGACGATGAACTGTTGTTTCGCTGACTCCAAAAAGCCTTGCAATGGCACCAACAGGCAAACTCGCATGTAAAAGTCCTTCCAGGGCGTCCACAGGCAGTATATAAGCAGGGCGACCAGCTATCGCAGGTGTGTGATTAGCGTTAGCGACCGAGTTAAGAAGATGGGCCGCTTCCTCCTGATTCTGAAAAACTACATCGTCGACATCTGTGCCCATGTGTGCCGCTAACTGAAACACACGTTCTGTCAGAGCGTCCAAACGAAAAATAATAAACTCAATACTTATAACGTTGGCATTGTTTTCAAAAACAGTTGCTAAATGTCTCAGCTCACTGACAACTTCGTCGTAGGTAGCCATCTTTGTTGTGACTGAGGCCGGTGCCATGTAGATTCGAAGGATGCAGTAAAATGCTAACCAACCAATGGGCAGTTTAAGTTTACCCCTTAAGACCCGCCCCTCCTCATTTGCATAATGAGGCAGAAATGCATACAGAAATGTAAAAAGGACAGGCAGAAATGTAAATAGGACAGGCAGAAATGTAAAAAGGACAGGCAGAAATAAATAGCATGTAAGAAATAAATAGGCCAAAAAAATACAAAGAAAGAATAAAACAGACAAAAATATTATAACCTGCACATAAATAAATAATAAAAAAATAAGTAATTAATAAATAAAGTAGCTAATTAAAAGAGATATTGTCGTGTTTTACCTTGCGGTGGCATGGAGGTGCTTGGATGTTCTGATGAAGAACACGACAAGGAATCTTCTTTAACTGAACTTTACTTGCTCCGGCAACAGGTGAGTTACAGACACAGCTGGCGGTTGATACACTGCGTTGTTTTAGCCTCTCGCTCTGGCACAGACAGCGTTTTAGCAGTGCCCATACAGTGAGCATTGAGTGCCTTTACAACTTAACAAAAAGATAACAACCTCTCGCGATAATCTCCGGTTATCTAGAAGACTGCGCTGCATTTACTGACTTAACACTAGGCTCGGAGAAATCAAACAAAATACAAAAAACATTCTTTTATGCTCATAACAGCTTAAACTGCCTTACAATATATACATTTATGTCTCACTGTATAATTTAATTTCTACCAACATTTATTTGTGTATTGTATTTTTGGTGCCAATTAATTGTATGCATATTTATTTGAGCATTTATTTATTTCTGTATTTATTTTTAATTATGGAAGACTTGGTCCTCCATATGAACCATCCTTTTTAGAAACAAAGAAAACCCTACCCCCAAAGGTTAGGAAGAATGATTAAATAAACCTGCGAGAAGTGACTCACTGATATATCTTTCCACAGTTTAATGGTCCAAAAGGGAGAGGCTGTAAAGGCAGCTAGTACGAAGAGACACTCCAGAAAGAAGATCCAGGGCACATTCATAAAGTCCATTGGGTGGAAGAGTAAGAGCTTTATCTGCTTGAGAGAAAAGTCTTCCTTGGGGACATCAGAAAAGTCGGGAGGGTCTGCCTCTTCAAGATCAGCAGGTGGAGAGTTATGAGGAACTGCAGATTGGAGATCTGAAGTGACATGATGTGGACCATAAAGTGGGAAAGACAAAGAAAGATCGGCTCATGGTGGTTACCTGATATGACTAGCTGTAAAGGCTTGGTTTTATGAGTGATTAGAGGAAGTGGATGTCCATCCAAAGTAGACTCTTAGCAGAGAAGGGAGAGGATTAGTCTGAATGTTAAATTGGGTTATTTTATTTTGATCAATCAGGTTCTTTTTATAGCAATATTTAATTAATGTTCAGAAGTCGAACATTAATTAAATGGGGAAAACAGAGTAGCTAGCAGGGTAAATCAGTGGGGTGAGTCTGTGGTGAGTCTGTGGTGGACCGACATTGTATTGGGCAGACATGTTGCATAGAGGGTAATTAAAGAGCAGCTTGGCTGAGCCACAATTGGGTGATGCGTAAGTAGGTAGAGTAATGAAGGTGTTTGAAGAATCCAGGTGCCCACGGAGGAGAAGTAGGCCTTTACTCGGGTGACACCTTGAAGAGCGGGAGAAAACATAGGTAGGTTCAGCACAAGGGAATCTTAAAGAGAAAATTTTCAATTCAATTCAATTCAATTTTATTTATATAGTGCCAATTCATAAAACATGTAATCTCAAGGCACTTTACAAAGGCAAATTCAATCATATTATACAGATTGGGTCAGATTATACAGATTGGTCAAAATTTTCCTACATAAGGGAACCAGTTGATTGTATCAAAGTCCCGGCAAGCATTATTCACTCCTGGAGAAGCGTAGAGCCACAGGGAGAGTCCTCTGCATTGTCCATGGCTTTGCAGCAATCCCTCATACTGAGCAAGCATGAAGCGACAGCGGAAAGAAAAACTCCCCATTAACGGGAAGGAGAAACCTCCAGCAGAACCTGGACTCAGTATGAATGGTCATCTGCCTCGACCGACTGGGGGTTAGAGAAGACAGAGCAGAGACATAACAACAGAGACAAAAAAGCACAGAAGCAAACATTGATCCAGTAATCTGTTCTACATTAGATGATAATAGCGGGTGAGCTGTCTTCCCTGGAAGATGTCACAGCTAACAGAACGCCAGATCAGGTGTACCTACTATGAAGAAAAAAGAGAGAGAGCAAAAAGTTAAAAGCTGAAATGACAACAGTCATTTCAATGCAATGCAATGAAAAACTGGAGAACAGTAGAAATCAGTAGAGTGAGAAAAATAGGCCCTGATGTCCTCCAGTAGCTTAAGCCTATAGCAGCATAACTATAGCGGTAGCTCTATACACAAGGATAGACAAGGATCTCTGAGAGCTTAAGTTTACCACATCGGTTAACACTCTTGAGATAAAGCACTGGCGGCCAACTCCTCATATATTCCTCCTGATGGCATTATCATGATTGGGTGTACAGAAGAACACCTGTAAAAACTCTACCACCCAAGAACCTGCACACTATGATCAAACATCACCTTCTAGAGGAAAACTAGAGTACAATAAATCTAAGCAGAACATTTTTGCCCTTACAAATTAGTACATTAAACCAGTCTCTTAGTCACAGACACACATTGTAAGCACTCCTTTTACACAATGTGAGAAGATTCACTTATGTAAGCTAAAATTTTATAGTATTTGCATTGCAGAATGAATTACAGGAACATAAGCCTTCTTTGATTATCACCACCATTACATCATCTCTTTTGGCACTCATTATTTGCTTCCGGGTTGCAGTCACATGACCAACAAGACAAACTTTTCTTCTTCAGAGAAATAGCAGTAGTGGGAGACAGTTTTATGTTTGCATGCCTGAAAGATTAATACATCTGTTTGTGACAATGTTATTCCAGGAAAATACTGTTGTTACATCCTGTTATGCCCTTAGTTACACAGTGTGGATAAACAGCACTGCATCACTTTAGTTGTGGTTAGTGTAACAACTTGAAAAGGGCATCTTACACATTTTTTCCCATTTATTCAAGTCTGAAGAGGAAGCAAAACCTTTGTGCCACAAAATAGGGAGTCTTGACCTTGGTGTTTATCAGTTGCAACAGATGTCACTGACTACACCTTTGTTCTCTTTTAGGCAACAGTGGATTGCTTGGATAACTGCTAGCTGTTTGACCATATCAGCAGAGAACAACATAAATGTTTGTCCCTCCTTGTGCAAGATATTAAATACTGATAGAACATACTTACAGTTGGGACTGCTTTGATTAAAATGTTTTTTCCATGTCACAGTACAGTAATAAAATAATGTCTTCAACTCTCAAAGCATCTTAGATATGCAAACGTGAACATGCAACACTGAAAGAGGAAAATTAGGTTAGTGTTGTCCATATTAAATCTAGAAAATGACGCTAATGCTGACTCTCCATGTTGCCTCCGAAACATAAACACTAAGGATCTGAGCCAAATAGTGTCAGCCACAATAGGAATTCAATAGGATTTTTCACATGGAATGTGTATGGGATCAGAAATATTAAAAAGCATAAAATCATAGATCAAGTAGAAAACCAAAAAACAGACATTGTCTTACTTCCGGAAACTCACATATCCAAATCTGGACCAAATGCACTGAGTAAACCAGAACTTCCCTAGCTCTATTTAGCTAATATAATTCTAGAGGAGTAGCTACTTTATATCATAGAATAATAAGTGTTAAGGCCCATTCATACCTCACGTAAAAGATGGATACGGATACGTGTGGAGTGTTTCATACGTTCTAATCGTCGATTTCGTCCGTATTTTGACACGAAAATTGGGAGCTTACGATTACGGACGAAACGGATCAATACTACCGGAAAAGGTGGGGGCGCTATTGAGTTTGTAGTACAAAATGTCAATAAAATCACGAAGAAGGTTATAATTCTGGGCTTTAAACAATAGCGGGATTCGAGGAACGACTTGCGGAGCTTGTCCGCAACTACCCACACATATATGATGTGTCGTGTCCGGGGCACAGGGACAAACAAAAAGTTTACTTACGGAGCAAATAAAACAAAATTACGTCTTGGACCGTCGCCATGTTTGACGAATTATTGGCACCCAGCACTGCCACCTAGAGGAAATATTGGTTATTGCGCACCTCAACGGACGGAGGTATGAAGGAGTCAACGGATAGAACGTACGGACAGAAATACGGACGTATAGGCCAAACGTAGGGTATGAATGGGCCTTTACATGTCATGACAATGTATTTAACTTCAAGATTAACCACAAAGACTGGTGCATTGCTAGTGTATTCAGTCCAAATGTGGATGATTCAAACAATCCTTCTTCTGCCCTTTCAACTAAGACTGGTACATCCCTTGAGATTTTAACCTCACTGTGAACACAGAGCTTGACAGGTTTAGCAGATTATCTGCACTTTGTTACTTGCAATTGTCAGGCTTGTTTACCGATGTACTCAGGATGACCACACGGGACTAAAAGTTTTAAGAGTTTTATTAAGAAAGGTTGCTAGATGGTGGGTAATGAAGTCCGGAGGATCAGGGTTGCAGAGGATCGGAGGTGTAGGTAATGGCTGGGGCTGACGGCCCGGAGCGAGAGTCCATAATAACCGGGTGGCCGGGAATGCTGAGTGCTGCTCGGCTAGCAGGCGCCGTAGCAACACAAGGGCACCGATCAGAGCTTCTCCAGGGCGGCTAGTCAGGTTAGCAGTTCTCTGGAGAGACCAGGGCAAAGAGAAGAGCTTCTCCAGGGCAGCTAGTCAGGTTAGCAGTTCTCTGGAGAGACCAGGGCAAAGAGAAGAGCTTCTCCAGGGCAGCTAGTCAGGTTAGCAGTTCTCTGGAGAGACCAGGGCAAAGAGAAGAGCTTCTCCAGGGCAGCTAGTCAGGTTAGCAGTTCTCTGGAGAGACCAGGGCAAAGAGAAGAGCTTCTCCAGGGCGGCTAGTCAGGTTAGCAGTTCTCTGGAGAGACCAGGGCAAAGAGAAGAGCTTCTCCAGGGCGGCTAGTCAGGTTAGCAGTTCTCTGGAGAGACCAGGGCAAAGAGAAGAGCTTCTCCAGGGCAGCTAGTCAGGTTAGCAGTTATCTGGAGACACCGGGGCACAGAGCAGAGCTTCTCCAGGAACAAACAGCAGAGTACAGAGTCTTTCAGAGAGACTGGCAGGACTAACCTTAAACGAGAGAGCAAAAACAAATCTTCCAAGGCCCAAAAAAAAAAAAAAAAAAACAAAAAAAAAAAAAAAACAAAAAAAAAACCCAGATGACTGGCATAGAGAGGTGGATGGACAGAAGACGGCCCAGTGCTGAACTGAGGACAAAGGGAGGTTTAAGTAGAGCACTAACAGGTGAAACAAGGTCTGGCTAATTAACAAGTAAATGATTATCAGGTGTGACTGACTGCTGAGGAGGTGAAGTGAAAATTGACAGAAAATAACTGATGACTGAAAACTAACAATAAATAAAGTCAAACCTAACCCAAAAGAGATGAAAAAATTAAAATAACAGAAAAACAAAACCAAACCAAAACTCAACCATGACAGCAATCAGTTAATACATGAAAACATTATATGAAAGACTGGTCTGTGCGATGGGATTGGCGGATCGATACTGTGGTATCAGCCAGCTGTCACTTTTTTAGCATCAATCTCGTGACAAAAATGTCGATATGATTAACTAAAGAATCTACATTCTTTTCCAAACGCTACACTGAATTATTAAAACATCCCCCTCTTTTGCAGAAGAATGGACTCTTCTGTGCGTTTGTCTGCCCTGCTGTGGCAGAATGTAGTGTGTGATAAGACAGTCCCACACTGCAGCAATGCAAGTAATCTTTACAAACACCTTTTGTCGGTTCATCCACAGAGTCATGCCGAAGCAGAAAAAAAGAAATGGATGCAAAGTCTTATACCCCTTCCCCCGCATCTTTCAAAGAGACGAGTTTGGAGGACAGTATTATATTCTAATTTAAGTTTGTGTAGTTTTATATTAATTTTTATCCCATTACGCCCCACCCATACTGGTACCAGTAGGGCTATGTCACTTTTTTGTCCAGCTTTGAGGTTAGGTCAAAAGCGGTCACTTTTTTCCTTAAATCCTTCTGAAAAAGAGGCTTTAAAGTTTCTCAAACAAGTCACAATTTTTTTTTTTCCCATACATACTTTTTGGTTATACAGCACTTTAAACACAAGAGATGCCATTTAAATGTATCAAAAATTGCTCTCAGAAAAAAGCTTCACTGCACGGACATGCTCCACCCCATCCCCCCATGGCTGGTATCGTTGCAAACTAGAGACTCTGGGCTTGCCAAAAAGGTATAGTATGCCTTTGTCCGATGTGTCTCGGTGACATAATTACCATGCATACGGTAGACTGTACAACTCCCAACCACAGCTGTTTTGTGCACGTGCTGCGTTACGAGCTTATCTCTTCAGCGGTGTGGATTTTTCCGACAACATCTGCAGACGTGATGGCACAGAAGAGGAAATGTACCAGGAGGCTTTGGAAAAAGTAATGCGGGAGAGTCACGCTGAGATAGAGGAATCCTCAGATTTTTGCACAGATTTTGAAGAGGCCAAAGACGAAAAAACACATTACCAACTGAGTCCAGCCATGTATGATGAGGAAGAGCGCAACATATTATGAAATGTGAAAATTCCCTACTTCATAAATAAATTAACCGATAACACTAAATAATGCAAAGTGAAAGCCAGGCTTAAAATAAATTTAAACCTCCAGACACTGGAGCAAAGCAGGAGCACCTAATAATTCATCCGAGACATAAGGAAGAGTTTAAGAGTTTTATTAAAGCAACAGGTGTAGATGGGCTGGAAACCGGCTGGCTCAAAATCAGGAACCACTAGAAGGGAAAGGAACAGGTTAGTGGCTGCAGGACACACAGTGGATGATTGTGTACATTGAGTGATGGCCTCTAACCTTAAATCTGGGAGGTGGCACTGAATCCAAGTTGTGGGTTTGAGCAACTTACTGGATGGAGCTTGGCAGGAGAAGCAATAAGCCTGTGACAGTCTGCTCCTCTATGTATGACCCTGGACTGTTTGCTGGATAACCCTCAAGCTGCTGAGGCAGGCGGAGGTACCAGAGTGGGAAACTGACTGTCATGATGCTTGGATGTTTGTGTTAATTAGTTAATCCCACTCACCTGTGTTAAGCATTTTCCATTGATTCCCTTGTACTTAAGTATGGTGTATTGGAACAGAAGCGTACCTGTGACGTCATGAGACGCACAGTTCTTTAGCATTTCTTTAACATTCAAAACTATTTATATACTACACCACAATAAATCTTATTGAATTTTTTTTTAAAACAACATTTTTAATTTCTAAAAAGCCTAAAAATTATCTTGCCGCGGTGCATTCTGGGCAAGCGGTCAGTCTGAAGAACGCACAAGTCTGCTCTGATGCATGCTCGATAAAGAGGGCGGGGCGAGAACAACATCCGGGAATTTGGCGCGTTCTCGGTTTGGCGTTCTCGGCAATCGGAACAGTGCTCGGGCTGAGGCTGATGACGTGTCACGAGTACACGAGCACACGAGAACGCTCAAGGGTAAAATATTATACAGTTTTTGCTATGATTTTGTAATGTATTTGATTCTAAGATGCGTTATTAGGTTTTTTGTTGATTTTTCCCCCAGATTTTTTTAATATAATATATTTTTTAATTTTTTTAGTGATAATTGCGGTTTGTATTTTACAATTTTTAAATGCTGTTATGGGCAGCTCTGCTCTCACTTGTCTGTATATAGGTTTGCTCCTATGTCGATCAGTGCTGTTGTCTGTAGATCGGTGTCTGTGTATATACAGTGTGTGTGTATATATATATATATATATATATATATATATATATATATATATATATATATATATATATTGGAAGAAAGAGAGAAAGATTTATTGGTTCTCAATAAATATGTGTAATCTGTCTGAAAGGTCACGATCACTCTGCACATATGATTAAAATGAGATCTGAGCTGCCTCCTATTCATTTTGACAGCAGCTGTCTGATCTGTGGTCTGACCCAAGATGGCCGCCCTGTAGGCACGTCGGCCTAGCGGCCGGCAGCGTACAATGGGGCGTCTACGTATATGATGTCTATGGCCGTTTCTCAATATGCGTTCTTGAGCGTTCTCGTGTGCTCGTGTACTCGTGACACGTCATCAGCCTCAGCCCGAGCACTGTTCTGATTGCCGAGAACGCCAAACCGAGAACGCGCCAAATTCCCCGGATGTTGTTCTCGCCCGCCCTCTTTATCGAGCATGCATCAGAGCAGACTTGTGCGTTCTTCAGACTGACCGCTTGCCCAGAATGCACCGCGGCAAGATAATTTTTAGGCTTTTTAGAAATTAAAAATGTTGTTTAAAACAAAAATTCAATAAGATTTATTGTGGTGTAGTATATAAATAGTTTTGAATGTTAAAGAAATGCTAAAGAACTGTGCGTCTCATGACGTCACAAGTACGCTTCTGTTCCAATACACCATACGTGCTGCGTGCTCGCGTTCTTGTCAAGTCCGATCTTCCTGTGTTCTCGCCAAGACCGGACTTGGCGAGAACGCGAGTCCGTACTCGCGTTCTCGTGAATTGAGAAACAGCCTATGTGCTCTGATGCATGCTCGATAAAGAGGGCGGGCGAGAACAACATCCGGGGATTTGTCGCGTTCTCGGTTTGGCGTTCTCGGCAATCGGAACAGTGCTCGGGCTGAGGCTGATGACGTGTCACGAGTACACGAGCACACGAAAACGCTCAAGAACGCATATTGAGAAACGGCCGAGGCCTCGCGTTACATCTGCCACGTCATTGCTTAATTTTGCGTGTCATTTTTCAAAATAAAAGCGCGATGAACCCTGTTGCTTCGTGGGTTGTAGTAGGTGGTTTGGTAGCGCGTCAGCAGAGCAGTTTTCATCAGCAGTGGTTGAAATGGAGCCGTCAAAAAAGAGAAAAACCTCTCATATGTGGGAGTACTTTGAGATGACACAATAAGGTTTGTATAATGTTTGCACAAGATCTGATTACATTTGCATCATTCATAGCAACTTTGTTTTAACTTCCACATCCTTTTATTTCAGGTGAAATGTTTGCTGTGTGAAAGGGTGTTGGTCTACAACAACACATCATCAATGATTAGGCATTACAGGGCCATACATGAAAATAAGCACACTTCAAGAGAAGACACCAGCCAGAGTATGATGTTGTCTTATGTGTTTTAAATTATTTAATTCATATCATATATCTATCAGGATATTATTGTGTCATTTCAATTTTTTTATATTTATGTGTCTTACAGGTTCTAGGAAGGAGGTGCTAGATGAGGCTGTGTTAAATATGATTGTAAAGGATTCCCAGCCTTTTTCAGTAGTGGAGGATGAGGGCTTCAGAGAGCTCATTCATTTGCTGGATCCAACCTATGTTCTTCCTACTAGAAAGGTTTATATGTTTAAATAAAACAGCTAATGTGGTAATTGGAAATCACTTCAGTTATTTAAGTGAATAATTTTGTTGTTCATTTTAGGCATTAAAAAAGATAGTGGAAGAGAAATACTACAAAAGAAAAGGCCAAAGAAGACATCCAAAAGGTGTCTGCCGTCAGCCTGACAGCAGATATGTGGACGACCATGAATATGGAGGCGTACCTGGCCATAACATGTCACTTCATTGATCCCAATGACAAACTGGGCATTGTATTAATTGGAGTGGAGCATTTCCCTTCCACTCACACATCTGAAAATCTGGCCAGGGTAGTGCATAATCATATGGCGGAGTGGAGAATTACTGATAAAGTGAGCTGTCTGGTGATGCTGCAGCTAACATGATTGCATGTGCTAAGGCATTAAAGATCAGGCACTCCATCTGCATTGCTCATGGACTGAATTTATCAGTCCGAAAGTCATTTGACCATATCCCTGCCCTCTGTGACATCCGCGCAAAGGCTAAAAGAATTGTGGCATATTTCCACTCAAGCACCACAGGTAAAGAAAGGCTAGAAGGGACTCAAATACAGATGGGAAGACAGCCACAAAAGCTAATAATCGATGTGGACACACGCTGGAACAGTGCTTACCTTATGTTGGAACGTCTGTTTCAACAAAAAGAACCTGTGGCCGCAGCCCTCACAACACTCAAAACTGATATAATCCCTTTGACTTCTCAGGGTTATGAGATAATTGAAGAATCTTTACCAGTGTTGTTCCCATTTTTGCAAGCAACTTCAGAGCTCTCTGAAGAGAAAAGGGTGTTAATATCCAAGGTTATACCTTTAATGAACATGCTGCACCATGCAGTGCTTACAAAGATGCCAAATATAAAACATGATGTTGCAAGACTTCTGTCTGAAAACCTATTGAGGCGTGTCAAAGAACAAGTAGCAAATATTGAATCATTAAGTGTCTTGACAATGGCCACATTGCTGGACCCTAGGTTCCAAACTCTTGGTTTTTGCAGTCAAAGCAAGGCACAAGAGGCAGTACGGCAGCTGAAAGCAGAATGTTCTGCACTGATTACAAACAATGAAAGTATCCAGCTACAGGATTCAGCAGATGCAGGAGAAGGCACCAGCAGATCTTATGAGTATTTATTTATTTTGAAATTTTCTTGTGTAATTTGTACTGCTGTATTTCAGCTGTTGGTGTTGTGTATTATGTGTAAAGATGTATTTTTTTATTATTTATAGGTGAACTGTGGTCTCTATTAGATACTACAGTGGACCAGAAGAGGTGTAGCTCCAATGCCACAGCAGATGCCATTGTTGAAGTGGAGCGATACCTTGCTGAAATAAACCTAAGGAGACATTAAGATCCATTAGAGTATTGGCATACACAGAAACATGTGCATCCCCATTTGTATTGTATGGCACTGAAGTTCCTCTGTTCACCTACATCATCAGTGCCTTGTGAACGAGTTTTTTCCAAGGCGGGGGAGGTCATCTGCCGACGAAGAAACCGTCTGAAACCTGAAACAGTTAAAAAAGTCCTGTTCGTAAATAAAAACAATTAAACCTAAAACCAAAAATTTCTAAATTGACTTTTGTTTGATCAGGAGATACATCAGAATCACACATCAAAAGCAGACTAAAAGCCATTGGAAGAGGCAAACTCTATGTGCAACTTGATACTCCCAGGAATCGATGATTTTAAAGTATACAAAGTCTGCCCCAACAATCATTCAATTCCCAATACACTAAAACAACACATATCTTCATTGTCAAATAAGTCCATGACGTAAATGAAAACTCAACACAATGACTGATGGTCAAGGATTAGACTGGCTACAAAGTATTTTAATAGTTAAAACATGACAATTAAATATGAATTAATTGATTTTCCTCTCACTAAACATGAGTTTGATGAAAACTTTGTGACAATATCGCATTTACTAATTTTTGGAAGTACGATCCAACTGAGTGACAAGGCTGTTACAGTTTCACCAGCAGATGTCACTAGTGAGTGATGAATGAAGCATCGAGTAATGAACCTTTTTCCAAAGCAAAGTGCTGAAAAGCTTCATTGCTTCATGAGGCTTCATTTGCCCATCACTACCTGCCGTCGTCTTGTTGCCATTTTGGTCCCTCACCCCAACACTGCAAGGTCTACTAACATGGATGGCTTTCGAGAATCTGACGCTTAGTCACTGGGAGAGCCAAGAACATATACAGTTCCTCCCAGGTGCAGCAGCTCTCAGCACTTAAAGCTGCCAAAGGTGTAAACACTCAGAATTAATTGCACAGGAAGCAGGGAGTGACGTCATGCACAGAGCATCAGGCCAATCAAAACACAAAAGTGTCTGAAGGTGAAGTTGTGTTGTTTACATACCTCTGAAATTACAACAGTTTTCACGGCAAAAAAATAAAATAAAATTGGAGATCCTGGACCCACCCAAATTTCCTTTGTCCATAGGCCCTCAAGGACATAACATTTGTGAATGTGAATTATTCACTGGTGTGAAAACTAACTACATTGATGAGGTAGAAAACAAGATCAGCTTTTGATAATGGCCGTTTTGGTAGCAGTTCATATAAATTCTTTATTCTATTATCATGCTCATATGGATCAATCTGACTGATCCTGGAGATTTATTCGAGATAGTGAACCTTTTGGAACAGGGTCTGGCATGTGTCGATACCGTCTATTTCCCTTTCTCTTTAGTGCAATAAATTTTCCAAGCAGTTTGCATCTCTATCTCTTACAACATGGCAGCCAAATCAGCAATGTAAACAAAAGCCGTTTCCGTGGAAAATGGCAACCGCAACCCGTAATGCACTGCAAATGGTGTGCCAATTTGAGCCCCATAAAAAAGAGATACATTATGTTCATTTTAAGATCAACACTGGCTCCATCTGGGAAACATTGTATATGCAGTACTCTGTTGAATTCCTTGCTGGAAGTAAAGACCTGTGTCTAATTTCATCGGGGCCAGTGTCTGTCGTTTCCCTTTTTAGTAAGGTGAATATTAGAATTTCACTGACACTTCAGCTCTCTCTTCAGACAAGAATTTGCTAACATAAATCTTATCCTCATACTAAAGAAGTATGCTAAATCCTCAGATAAAGACTCCACATGTCCATCTAGCTAGCCCCCGAAATAACCCAATCTGTAATTGCAGATCTTAAAATTATCTGGAAGAAGTTGGCCACAATGCTTGAAAACTTAACCCCTCTCATCCTGACCAGGCAGGATTAAAAATTGGTATGGTATAAATAATACAAGAAGACTCATGAATCTAACAGATTATTGCAACATTCAAAATAAAATAGTTTAACAGTATCATCACATACAAAGAATTATTTTGACAAGGTGTTTTTAAAAAAGATTTCTGCTACCATACACACATTTGGAATAGGACATACTTTTTTGTCATGGATCGCATTAATGTACAGCTCACCCAATGCTTGTATGAAAACAAATTAGTGGAATTCTAATCTTGAAAGGAGCACTACAGAGGGTTGTCCACTCCCCCTCACTGCTCACTTTAATAATTGAAACTCTGGTGGCTGCAAATCATCAAAGTAAAAGTATTTATGGAATTCAAACAACTAATAGAAGCCACAAAAATTGCTTATCTGCTATGTTGCTCTTTCAGGAAAATACAAACCCCTCTTTTAGAGAGACAATAATCCTAATCGATACAATATCAACAATTGTACACTACCATATCAACTGAGACCAAACTAAGGACCTTCCTACCCCCATTAACTTTCATCTCTCTCAAACCATTCCAGTACTGATTGGATGAGGTAACGGGGCATCAATATTTCTAACAGGCTGAATGGTTGTCACAATTAAATTATAGTCCATTGCTCAAATTAATAGAAAATATCTAAACCTCCACTCATAAGTGTAAAAACTTTTCACAACACTAAAAGTTTAGAATTGGAACTTCCAAACATTTATCACTATGATCTAGAAAACATATCACAATATATAAATATATATTGAAATTGATTTGGAAAAATCCATCAGTCTATGGATAAAAACTGAACCAATGCTTTGAAAGAAAAAAATGATAGCAGATATTTAACAGTGCCATTGCTGTTTTGAAAGCATTGATATTAGTACATTTTAGACAGGCTGGTGGAAATATCTCATTTAATCACCCATTTATTTAGGTCAGGTGTGTGGAGGCTGGGAAACACCTAAAAATGCAGGACAGTGGGTCCTGAGCACCAGGGTTGAAGACCCATGCTTTAGAGGACATATTTGATGGAAAATATTATGTACCCTTTAAAGTTTTAGAATGTTCATTTGACTTTGGGAAAAATGAGAATATCACCAAGTAAAATATATGATACAGTCTGCATTTAAGAAAAAAACAAATAACTATACTTCTGAAAGTTTAATGTAAGTTTTGAGAGAAACTTTGGGGGTTGAAGTCTAAGGAAGGTAGTTACTGCTAGAAGTTCTTTTAACAGTCTCACTTCCTATCAGTAAACGGGACATTGATTTTCCAAACAGTACAGATTTTACATTTTTGAGTAAAATTTGCACACGCTTTTAGACTGTCCCAAAATGCCAGCATTCAGCTTCCTTACATTTTTCACTTTACCGATTAGAGTTGGTTTGTTGGTACAAGTAAAAAAAAACAACTGATGGTGTAGATTGTTTTGAAGAAACAAAATATTCCTAAATACTGTGGCTGCTTAAACTATGCCAAATTAAAAGCAGTTTGCACATTTCTGAAAGCAGTTGATCACCACCAGTATTTCTTTAATGGAAGGGGTATTTCATTGTGTTTCTGATGGTAGCAAAGAACAAATGTATAATAGCTTAGAACACACAAAACTGGTCTATTTAAGAAACAGGGTGAGTTGTTTTTAAACCACATCAAGTTTCGTTCCAAAGGTCCAAACTTTGTCTGAGAAGACCAACAGAATTGCATTACTTAGCGGTGAGGTATCTCAGAAGGTTGCAAAGAATAAATCAAAGACAAACAACAATTACCATCACATCACAAACCACTGTGGCAAGATAACCTTAAATCTCAACTCATTACTTCTTATCTCAACAGCTAACCTTGTGGTTAAGCAACAAACCTCCTTAAAAGCATCTGAAGAGAGAATCATTATTTTCACAATTAGATTTATTGATGCCAACAGGTATCTATACATTGTGGCTGCACACGTCTGCCTTCTGTTTTTTCCATTTTTAACTAAACTAGGCAGAAATACCAAGATAACACAAGGTTGTATGTTAAGTGTCCTTATCCGTCTGTTTGTTTGTTTGTGTGCATGAATGTGTAAAAGTTGTTATCAGACATACTTTAATTATTCAGGTAATAAAGAAAAATAGAAACAACACACATAAAGCAACAGCAGAAGAGTATAGTGTGTAGGATAGGGAAACAATGATAGACTCAACCATGCCAGGTTCACCAAAATATTAATACAAAATATTTTACAAAGATACATATTCATCTGTCTCTTTATATTGAAAAGACACTTTCAGAAAAAGGCTTCGGTTAAAGCCAGTTGATTAAAATTACACAAGTATGAAGACAATTTGAAAATGTTAATTCATCTTTCTGTATCCCAGTGATGAACATGTTTTGGTGCTTATTGTATTAGTGTATTAACCCCAGAACAAAACAGAATGACTTTGGCTTGAGACAGTGTCATTATCTACAGTGAAAGAAGTCCTGTACCGACATGGGATCAAAGGCCACTGTGAGAGGAACAAACCATAAATCCTAAAACAACATTAAAAATCCATAATACAGTTTGCAAATGCACTAAGAGACAAAGCAAATGTAAATTTGGAGACATGCCCTGTAGTCTGATGAAACTAAAATGGAAGCGTTTGGCCTTATTGACCAGCATTACATTGAAAGAAAAAAGGGGAAGGCTTGCAAGTCTGAGAACACCATAACAACTGTGTCAAACAGGGGTGTCAATACCATGCTGTTTGAGTATTTTGCCATTGGTCTGATTGCAAATCACAAAACAGAAGAATGAAGAAAAAAGGATTAAGTATAAATTATTAAAATAGCATGTCAAGCAATGAGGAAGTCGAAGCTTATTTGTTAGAAATTGGCTAAAAGACAACATATATAATGTTTTGGAGGGACAGTTATTGAACTACGGGCAACTGTGGCTTGATGGGTTGAGTAGTTGTCTGGCAATCAGAAGGTTGTAGGTTCAATTCCAGCTTCCCCTTGTCACACGTCAATGTGCCCCTGGGCAAGGCACTTAACCCCAAGTTGCCTACCGAGCTGTGTATCAGTGTATGAATGTGTGTGTGTTAGAGAGGTTGAATGTGGCTATAGTGTACAGCGCTTTGGGTAGTCAGCATGACTGGAAAAGTACTATTTTAGTTTATTTAGCTACATTGGGCTTTGATACTAATAAAAAAACTGGCTTTTGACTAAAAGTTAATCCAACAAAATATTCTATTAACGTTATTGCCTACTGCACTGTCTATGCTAGGCTTTATCAATAAATGAAGTATGAAAATAAGTTTATGTACATACATTTTAGCATGAAGATATCAATAAAAGAATAACAACAAAATAGCATTTCCTGTAAAAGGCAGTGTGAATATTGTAGGCTAAATTATTAGATCATTATAAGATAAAGAAGCTAAACTCAACTACAGGAAACTTGCTGTCCTCAATAAGACTGAGAAAGTAGAGCACATCACCCCAGTTCTAAAGTCCTTACACTGGCTTCCTGTATCTCAGAGAAAGTACTTCTGTTAGTCTATAAATCACTGAATGGCTTAGCACCTAAATACATCACAGACTTGTTATCAGTGTATCAGCCCTCCAGACCACTAAGGTTGTCTGGCTCCAGCCTTCTCTGCATACCTAGAACTAGGGATGGGAATCGAAAACCGGTTCCTGTTCAGAACCGGTTCCGTGTTTTCCAATTCCGTGGCACGGTTTGGCTAACCTGACAAAAGCCAGCTGTATGTTGCTCCGCCTAGCTCCACTCACATACATCTGGGACACCGCCGGTAGAAAGTGATTTCTCCAACCAAATTTATGGTCTGGCCAATCAGGACGCAGGGCTGGCATTTCATAGATGTGACATAGTGGAGACGCGACCATGACGTGAGACTGTTTTGACAGCAATGGCGGCTCGTCGAGGAAGCAAGCGTTAACATTGATGCTGCTATTTCTTCCGTGTTGTCCAATCTACCTAATATTGTTTCATTAAAAGAACATCAGAGAACGCCTCCGAAGGCTTTTGTTGGTGGAAACGATGTTTTCGCCCTTCTCCCGACCGGATTTGGCAAGTTTTGTTTTCCGGGGCGCGTCCGCGTCTGCAGCGGACGTGCAGACGCGCCCCGGAGCGGTTAGCGCTAACTATGTTAGGAGGCCTTTAGTCCTCAACGCGGTCGGCCCGGAATCGACTCCGAACCGCTAAAACTAGCTACTTACCTGGTGGTAAGTAGCTAGTTTTACATCACTGGCTGGTTCCTAGTAAATCATATGCCATTTCTGGAAAATAAACCAATTTCCTACCTCTCTTTGGGGTTATTAAGGGAGTGTGCCTTTCTCGTTAATCCAGCCCTTCCATGGTAGCATGTTTAATTAGAACTACTGGAAGATGGAATTCTTACATGATTCTAGCTATTGCAATGGATGTAACGAAACATGCTACGAAGTTGCTCCGCAGTTCAGGGACCGAGAGAACGGTGACGCTCGTTTACTTAAATCAGGGGGAGACGAGTTTATTTCCCAAAATTGTACAGTAATGCTTTTTCATTAAACGGATGGCTTCTCTGTTAGATTTAGATGACTGAGGTTATCTAAAGAGAGATTAATAAGCAACTGTCACAACAAACTTACATTTTCTTGTATTTTAAGCAACTCATCTACTGTATTTAAGTTTGTTCTTATATTCCTTTTTTTATTTAAACAAATATAAATGTTACTCCAGTTGCACATTTGCTATGAACATCTTGACCTTGTTAGTTTGTAACGTCATGTGATAGTTAAGTAAACAAAGTTGATGCTCATCATCAAACTGTTTGTTCTCCTTTTTTCCCAAAATTGGAATCGAAAAGAGAATCGAAAAGGAATCGAATCGTTTCACAGAATCGATAAGGGAATCGGAATCGTGAAAATCTTTTCAATTCCCAACCCTACCTAGAACCAGAACCAAACATCGAGAAGCAACATTATCTGGAACTTCCAGAAAACTGTCAAATTAGTGAAGCCCTCAGTTCCTTTAAATCAAGATTTATAAAATTTCTTGTAATAAGACATCTGCCTTTAATTTTCTAAGCTGGTTAAAAAATTTTTAACTTTTTCTCTCTGATGCCAGCTCCATGCACATTCCATGTCACAAACTTTAGATTTACCATAGACGTGAGGAGAAGCTGAAGATGGAAAGTGCATGTCCCTACAGAAATAGATATACTTAAACCCAAGTGAAATCATATATAGTGCCAGTGGTTGTCTAATCAACAGGAAAGAAGCAGAGGAATACGATAAAGAAAGACAGATCAAGAAGGTGCAGAGTGAGAAGGGGTGAGAGACAAAAGATTACCGAAATATACGGTGCACTTAAAAGCCATTTATGGTGCGCTTTATAATCCGGTGAGCCTTATATATGATTACTGTTGTGCTTACTGACCAATTTTATGTGGCACAATGCGCTCAAAAATCTGTTAAAATGTGTAAGTACGACTTTGGTAAGCAACAAAGCCGCTCCGCTAAATGGATTTTTGGAGCATTACCATGCACTGTGTCACTACCTGCCCGGACCTCTGAGCTGTATACAAGACTGCCTGACTGTAATAAGATAAGATAAGATGCTTTATTTGTCATTATACATACAAGGAATATACAATGAAATTTCGTAGATCAGATGGAAGGTTATCCTGAACTGCTGCAACTGAGCACGCTGCCACTAATGGCCGACCTGATCAGCATCTCTTTTAGTGGTGGAGGAAACTTACGCAGACATGGGGAGAAAATGCAAACTCTACACAGTAGACACCGTGTTGAAACTAGAAGTGCATTCATGTAAGGGCCCTCACGTACTCGGGCGTAGTTAACTCCTCGGAGATCTGTGCATACTTGAGGTGTACTCAAGGCTTTCGACGCGCGGACTCCGTGCATACAGGTAGTATATGCAGCAATTTTTATGACCGCGTACACGGTTTCACACTATAAACTTCTCGGCGGCAAGAAGTCTTCACCTAAATTTTTTTTGACACCGAGCTTGATACACTTGCAAGGACGCACAGCATCACAGTCCCTCTCTGTTCTCAGGTGTGCGGTTGGAGCCTGTTGTAAAAGAAACAGCTCAAGGTGTTCAGCTAGCTAATCACACATTTTCCATCCGTTCAGCCGCTTGGTCCCACTGCCAGAAAGTGTGGGCATTGTAGGAATTTCCCACAAGAAACGTAGGCAACAGTACGCTCGACTATGAAGTGTAAAACGTCCGCGGAGAGTCAGCATGGAGTCTGCCATGCTCACAGTATGCACACAGTACGCCCGAGTATGTGTGAGCCTTCAGGCATCCCGAGCCCGGAGTACACGCTAGCAACAATAAACCTAGTAAGTTAATTCAATATAAACATTATGTTTATTTTGGCCTTATGTCACAAACAGGGCAGTGTTGTTCAACTAATCTGTCCTCCCGACAGAGACGGATAGCTCTCTCTCTCTCAGGAGAGAGCTGTGTACATGAAGGGGCGGAGTGATATTACACACTTGGGAAGAATCTTTAGTGTACCTTATAATCCGATGCGTCTTATATGTGGATAAAGACACACATAGACACATTAATTCACTGTGCGCCTTATAATCCGGTGCACCTTATGGTCCGAAAAATATGGTATATTATAAAGTATATGTCTGTGTTTGTGGATATGAGTGAGAGTGTGTGTTAGTGTGAAAAGAGATTGGAACAGAGACCCAAGAAGATTGCCTTGACTTAACCCACATACAGTGCAAACGACCTGCTGAGAGGTGCATACATTAAATTTATCACAGTGTCAGGCTATATTCTTTTTTTAACCTGTGTCATATGCAATTCATCTGTTGTGTTGCTAATAAAGCCACGGAGTGACCTCCCGATCCCTGAATATGAACATAATGTTTATCTACAGCCACAGTGACCCTGGTGCCCTCTGCAATGTATTTTCTCCTGAAATAATACTCACCTCTGATCAAGGATTTGCTTTGGAAACTGGTCATTGACACTGAAATTTGTTCCACACAGCCCTTCTTTTGAACTGCTAATTTTTTCTTGCAATGCTTGAATTTAGCTACAACTGGCTGAGGCTGTTTTTTTTTTTTAATCAGGCTTCTTACCTCCATTGCTTCTGAACGAGATGGAACGTGAATTTTTTCAGCTCATCGCCTGGGAGCTTCAGCTGTTGTCAGAGGAACTCAAGGACAGGGGTTTCAACGTCCTAGTCTTGCCGCTCTGGGATACCGGCAAAGATATCCCTCATACTTTGACCCTGTATATCCAGAATGATCTCCGTCATCTTCCTATTTTCTCCAGACAGCTGCGTCTGTCATGAACCCAAGACAGAGGACCCAGTATTCAAACCAGACAGCAGGATGAGTGATTAAGAAGGTTTATTATAACAGGGACAGGCAGGCTCAGTGGTCAGAATAACAGTCCAAAGTCAAAGACCGGGTAATCAAAAAAGAGCAGGATAATCCAGAACAGAATCCGAGTGCAGAGTCGGGATACAGATCCGAGTTCGGTACACAAGCGGGCAAGGTAAGACAGACAGGGATCAGGCAAGCTCAGAAAATCCAAAAATAGAACCAGGTCAGGCAAAACAGGCAGGCAGTCAGATCAGGCAGGAAAAACAGGTTCAGGGGTCAGGCTGGCTCAGAATCCAGAGACAATAGGGTTTGCATCGACAGGTCAATAAGAGAGAGAACGCTGGAACAAAACTCACCATTGGCTTGTAAATGATCAGGCCCTGAGCATGTAACAGAAGCAGGACTAAATAGGGAGGTGAGCAGGTGAACAGGAGTGAAGACTAATTACCAGAAGCAGGTGAGAATGATCAGAGGGAAGGTGTTGACTGAAATGAACTGATATGATTGGCTGGTGTCTAAACAGGGAGGTGACAAGCAAACAGATAGGTGGAGAGGTGAGCTGACAGAATGCTGGCAGGTGAACTGAGGTGACTGATTAGAGGCTGGTGACAGAAGAGATCTGAGCAGGCCAAAAAAACTGCTAACATAAAACAAAGAACAAAATCAAACCAAAACAAAACCCAAACTATGACATTAATCAAAACTAAGACAGAAGCTAAACTAAGGCAAAACCCAACTATGACAGCGTCATCCCATCGGTGAGTTTCCTGATGTCCTCCCTCAGCATATGGTTTTCGGCTGTGAGTGAAGCTCTTTGTTCCTGGCTGAACTGCAGCGACTCCTTCAAAGCTTGAAATTCCCTGTGTAGGACTTCTACTAAGGCAAGACAGAATCCAGGCAAGTTAGCTTCTTGTCTATGGATTCCAGGACATCGTAGTGGCCTCTCTCAAGATATAGTAGAAGCGCTGGTCAAGTTCGAACGGGTACGATTTGAGGTTGGTGTGTATGTGGAACATTTTGGCTTACCCATTACGATGTTGTCCAAACACTCGTCCAAGTAGCTCTCCAGGCTGGTTAAGGTCTCCTTGTCCAATGTGTTTTATTGGGAAATAAGACACAATTGTTAATATTTAAACATTACAATGTTTTACTTTAATTTATTGGCTTGCTTTTACCTCAGTAGATTGAATTTGTTTTACCAGTATACCACCATGTTACTTATGCACAGCTCTCACGTAGGGCTGGACGATATGGGAAAAAAAGCATATCGATAAAATAGAAATCATATTGATCGATAATTAGCAACAAATTTAAAACATATATTTTAACTGCAGCCCAGGGCCATTTTATTTTACATAGAGAACACACAAACAGTGAATTCAATCTCAACCCTTTATTCAACCAACTTTTTACCAAAACTGCAAGTTTTTAAAAAAGAAAAACAGAACTCGTGCACTCTGAACTTTTTGAAGGGTGCGGAGCTTGGGGAGGAGTGTTCCTGGGTCTGCGTTTGTGATTGGTTGGGAGGATGTAATGACTGTAGTATTAACTTTCATGATAGGCTAGAATGAAGAAGGAAGGAAAACTGTTCTATTGAACTTTTTATTGACCCTTTTTTTCTATCATCGATATACGTCCATCGATCTGTATATATTGTTATTGAATTATCGTCCAGCCCTACTCTCACGAGATATCAGCCGCTCATCTCTCTCTTTACACTGCATTCAGCCATTTGTGCTGTGACAATGATAAGCTACCCTCTAGCTGCCCGGCTAGATCAGTGCAATCTGCTAGGCCATCTGAAACTGGATTTAAGAGTCCCCACTTGGCCGTCCTTGATTAAGAGTACACCACAAAACCACCACACAGAACTGTGCACAGTTCTGTGCACCTGACATGTATGTTATTTACAGTCTAATTTGCTTTAGCTATTTCAAAAAGTAGGTGCTGACAATTTTGTGCAATAGTTTTATTTATTTAATGAAATATATCAATAGCAATTTCATTTGGAGCCACCCAGAATCATAAAATTGCGAAAACCTTTTTTAGATTTACCAGAAACATTAGATGTATATAGTATCAGATTAATACCTAGGATATCAGTCTGTATTTTACTCAGTGATGGACCAGAAAGGAAATTGGTGGTTTTGAACCTCATCACTGTGTCATGATGCAGCCTGTCTGCTGCAACATGCCCATTTGTTTTGTAACGTTTCGCCCTCCATACATTCCAGTCTCCTCTCCACTTCAGTAATTATCCACACCTGTCAGTCATCATCAGCCAGCATTCAGCACACCTGTCAGCCTCACTATATAAACTCCCAGTATTCAGTCCTTCATTGTCGGTTCTTTCTGTTGGATCTGTTAAACTCTGCTCATGACTGCTCGCCTTACCTTTTCATTACCAGCCCGGGTTCCCTTCACCTCCGTTCGCCTGCTGTGGTTCTGGTTCAGCTCCCACTCCGGTCCAGCAAGTATTCATCCAGTCGTGCCGCTTAATTCTGCTGGTCTAGTTCTGGTTCCAAGTCTCCACTCTGCCGTGTTGCTGGTCCTGCTGCCTCCATGCTCTGTCTCCGTCCAGCTTGCCAGCCTCAGCCACTAACAGCCTCCTACTTCCGTCTGGTCTGAACTCTGGTCTTCATCATCTTCAATAAACTCACTAAACAGAACTCTGTGTGTGGTTGTGTTCGGGTTCATCACAAAAACATGACACACTGCTAATTGTTTTCAGCTCCACAACTGTTTTTAACAACCCAAAATTGTATTGACTCTGATGGTTCAATAAAGGCATCAATAATCCAGAAGGGCTGCTTAAAAACTGTCCTGTGTAACTGAAAATTGCTGTATGCCTGAGCATGTTATGCAGAGATGGCATAGTGTGGGGAGGAGCCTAGATGTTTTTTTGTATTTTCTTAAAAGGCCCACAAAAAGCAAGTCAATTTTGTGTAAATTAACAACACTGCTGCATTAGAGACTGTTGCATTATACTGCCGCCCCACACACACACAAACACACATTTATATGGTAGAAACTAGTGATGTTACGTTATGTGCCGAGGCTTCGAGGCGTGTGTCGAGTAATGGAGGGGGCGTTTCCGCAATGCGCGTATCGAGGCTTGCTTCATTTAGGGGAGGAGCCGAAAACGATGACGTCCGAAGGCTCGCTGCCCGGCTGTACCACGTCACTGCTTCGGGAAGTGGTTCAGATTTCGGCGCGGGGTTTGACAGCTTTAGAAACCCCACAGGCTCCATTCAGAATGTGGGTTGTTGTAGACGAGTTGCGGTCAGTTGAGAGAGTGGATAGAGTTTTGATAGTTTGGATAGTGGTTATTTAGTTTGAGACAGTTAGTTTGGCGTTTGGAGAGTTTAGGAGAGAGATAGATAGATAGGAGATCAGTGCTCTCAACTATCACACATTGACCGTCACTGACTTCACACGGTCACACGCAAACATGGCATTTTTCACGCATAAAAATCCCAACGCCCATCTGGGCAGCGGACGATAAAAACTCCGCCTTCTGCTGAGATGTTTCAGCTTCTTTCACAGCTTGTAGCCATCAGTAATTCCTGCTGCAGTTCATGTTAACAGAGCAGCAGGAGGAGCGATCAGAGTTATGAATAATTTTAGTCTTAACCAGTGGTGAAAGTGAGCCGGTAAGGTCCTGTACTACGTACGCAGGAGGGGAGGGGGGCGGGGGAAGAGAGCTGCTGCCAGATAAGTTGTTTTTATTAATTCTGCATTTTTTAACTACATGCACCGTATTTCTGTGCCTCAGCGCTTGCTCCTCTCCCCCCTCCTTTCCCTCGAACCCAGGGGCTTTTATCACCGTTCACCATTCAAAACGTGAATCACTACGTTTAATGTCCTCACACCCGTAGCAAAGTGTGCCAATTAAAGTCACTAGGAGAGTTATGGCTGTGTTTCATGATCTTTTGTTTTAAACAAAACAGAACCGTGGCGCTTCGGTGCGCTGCTGCCTTGCGCTTTTTTCAGGTGTGCAAAATTACGTTACTTGTAATTTGGGTGCGCACTTTTAAGAGTCATTTTAAAGAACTTGTAACATCAGGAGGTTGATCTCAGACCGGTCAGCTCCTATGATCACTGTATAGGAGCCATTTACAGTTTTTATTTATGCATTTCCCCCCTGTTTATCCCTCGCACGCAGCGCACCATCGGGTAAAATCCTCCCACCTCACCGCCCAGAGCGCACTGAGGAGAGCAATAGAGATTTGTCTGGTCGACTGAGATGAGAAACCTGTTGCTGTGAAAGGTGATATAGGTTATAAACTGTTACTGTCTAGAATTGCATTGAGCTGAAAAGAGAGGAGACATCAGCAGCTGGATCGTGAGTAAAGACGCAGCGGGAACCTCTGTGTGCTTCAGTGTTGCTGCTGAGGGGAAACTGTGGGACCGTATAGTACTGGGCTAATCATTGGTCACAGTACCCCAATCTGTACATGCACTTATTTATTTATGCACCCCGGCATCATCTGTGCCATGTGAGCGTGTCTTTTCAAAGGCTGGAGAAGTAGTATCAAAAAAGAGAAATCATTTGAAGTCAAAAACTGTGGAGAAATTGTTGTTTCTTAATAAAAATGCATGAAATCATCCAAGTTACACAAGCATTAGCGTATTCACTACCCCCTGCCTAGTTCCACAAGCACTTTCACTGTCCTCTGCCTGATTAAGCCCATCCCATTTTTCTAGAGTCACAGAAAAACATTATTACACACCATGCCATATCACGTCACTACTATTTTGGGAATAATTACACACAGAGAATACATTCAAACAATGTTTTATTATACACATGTGTATACAAAATTTATGTAGACAAATTATTTCGTCCTACACCTTTTGTGAAGTCATTCCCAGGTGTTAAGATGTTAAGGTGTTAAGATACAGCTGGCTGTGATTATACACCTGGCCAGTAGGTGGTGTCGTGTGCACATGAAGCATCAAGAAATGAACCCTTTCTCGAACCAGTTGGCTCAAGTGGTTCAATGCCTCATGAGGCTTCATCTCACCATCACTAGTAGAAACGGCCTCTGGTTTCTCAAAACCTCCTACTGCAGCTTTAGAGGGGGCATGACATCATGGTATAAACAAATTCATGTAGTTGATATTACTGCAAATGTAAATTCTACAAAGAATTTCATTTAAAAAATAACATCACCCTTTTCTAGGGGTTGATCTAGCAGGCCAGATTTCCCTCCTCAAAAGGGCTGGGTACAGTAAAGATATGTGACTCTACCTAGTTTACTTCACTTTGATTGGCTACAACAGGAGCGATTCTAGGATCTGACCTTTAGGGGTGCTCAGCCCCCAGTGTTGACTGTGATTCCTGGCATGAACAACAGGCTTTCCATTTTTAGTCCAGATGTAAGATTCTTAGAGTTCACTCATTTTTGAGCTAAAGCTCGTCAAACAAGCTACAATATAGGCCCATCCAAAAGCAGTGACAAACAGATTGAAATGTTTTCACGCGATAAAACCTTGTGCATTTGTAAAACCTGCATGATGGCAATAGTTAGACTAGCTATATTGAAAGTGAGGAATAAAGTGAGGAATAATTTCTCTAAAGACAAAAAACTAACTTAGCTTTCTTGAAATTAAATTTTCTCTGGCTTAACAGAGCAAAACATGGTAGCCCACAAAAACCTTTTGCTGCACAGTGTTTGTCAGCTGGCTGAAAAAAGGGCTGATTCTACTACACCTTCGTTATTGTCGTATTGCTTTGCTTACAAGAGTGACAAATTTAGCAGTTTGGATATATACCCAGTTGTGGAGAAGCATTTGTATATATATATATATATATATATATATATATATATATATATATATATATATATATATATATATATATATACATACATACAGGGGTTGGACAATGAAACTGAAACACCTGGTTTTAGACCACAATAATTTATTAGTATGGTGTAGGGCCTCCGTTTGCGGCCAATACAGCGTCAATTCGTCTTGGGAATGACATATACAAGTCCTGCACAGTGGTCAGAGGGATTTTAAGCCATTCTTCTTGCAGGATAGTGGCCAGGTCACGACGTGATGCTGGTGGAGGAAAATGTTTCCTGACTCGCTCCTCCAAAACACCCCAAAGTGGCTCAATAATATTTAGATCTGGTGACTGTGCAGGCCATGGGAGATGTTCAACTTCACTTTCATGTTCATCAAACCAATCTTTCACCAGTCTTGCTGTGTGTATTGGTGCATTGTCATCCTGATACACGGCACCTCCTTCAGGATACAATGTTTGAACCATTGGATGCACATGGTCCTCCAGAATGGTTCGGTAGTCCTTGGCAGTGACGCGCCCATCTAGCACAAGTATGGGGCCAAGGGAATGCCATGATATGGCAGCCTAAACCATCACTGATCCACCCCCATGCTTCACTCTGGGCATGCAACAGTCTGGGTGGTACGCTTCTTTGGGGCTTCTCCACACCGTAACTCTCCCAGATGTGGGGAAAACAGTAAAGGTGGACTCATCAGAGAACAATACATGTTTCAAATTGTCCACAGCCCAAGATTTGCGCTCCTTGCACCATTGAAACCGGCGTTTGGCATTGGCACGAGTGACCAAAGGTTTGGCTATAGCAGCCCGGCCGTGGATATTGACCCTGTGGAGCTCCCGACGTACAGTTTTGGTGGAAACAGGAGAGTTGAGGTGCACATTTAATTCTGCCGTGATTTGGGGAGCCGTGGTTTTATGTTTTTTGGATACAATCCAGGTTAGCACCCGAACATCCCTTTCAGACAGCTTCCTCTTGCGTCCACAGTTAATCCTGTTGGATGTGGTTCATCCTTCTTGGTGGTATGCTGACATTACCCTGGATAACGTGGCTCTTGATACTTAGACTTAGACTTAGACTTAGACATCACAAAGACTTGCTGTCTTGGTTCCAGATGCGCCAGCAAGACGTGCACCAACAATTTGTCCTCTTTTGAACTCTGGTATGTCACCCATAATGTTGTGTGCATTGCAATATTTTGAGCAAAACTGTGCTCTTACCCTGCTAATTGGACCTTCACACTCTGCTCTTATTGGTTCAATGTGCAATTAATGAAGATTGGCCACCAGGCTGGTCCAATTTAGCCATGAAACCTCCCACACTAAAATGAGAGGTGTTTCAATTTCATTGTCCAACCCCTGTATATACGCCCACCTGTCAACTGTAATCACCTGTGAAAGAGAGAGAGCAGGCAGTGTTGACAGGAAACTGCACAGCACTGCCTGCAGAAATATCTTTCTGTCTAAATACTTAAAACATATATACAGGGAACATAGACGTTCACTACTTTCTGCCACATACAATATGGCGGTGACGTTGACGTGCAAACCTGCGCCCAATGAAGCGTCTACGTATATATGTCTGTGATCAGGACCCTGCCTACTTCATGGACTCGAGCAGTTCCTTTCATGTCCTCGTCCACTGGTGCAGGGTACGCCCCTTTACCTGTTGCCGTTGAGCCACTGTGCACATCATCTTCCCATCCCTCCTCTGTTCCTTGATATGAGCTGGAGGAGACTCTGAAGCAATATGCCCATAACATTAAGCAGGTCAGGAGGGTCCATCTTCTCCATTCATCCACTGTGTTGTTGGGGAGTTGAAGTGTAACTATGAGTCTGCGTTGAGGGCCTCTATTGCAGCCCATGATCATCATCTCTCCAGAGTTCTGCTGCTGGTCCTGCTGCATCATGCCTTCTGGGTCCTCAGATCAGTCACTGAGGATCAACTGGGCACCTCAGTTCTAGTCACTGAGGGACAGATGCACATCTCTGAACCTGCCACAGTGAGTACACATACCTCCTCAGCATCACCTGGGGGTCCCAGAGCCACGTCATCATCTTTATCACCTTCTGCACCTCCTCTCTTCGTTCCTGAGTTCAGTTAAGAGGGGTTTAAGAAGGACCCTCCTGTCAATATTCCCGAGTTCACAGAGGAGGAGGTGTGGGTGGATCCACCTCCAGTCAAAGTTCCTGAGCTCATGGAGGAGGGAGTTCAGGTGGACCAACCTCATGGCTTTGTTCCTGAGTTCACAGAGGAGGGTGTCCAGGTGGACTCTGTCCAGGTTCAATAGTTCTCTGATGAAGACATCCAGGTGGACCTAATTCCTGTCCAGTTATGCAAGAGGAGATCCAGTTGGGAGTACCTTGTGTTCCAGAGATCTATCAAAAGCTCTCTTAATGGCTATAGGAACCAGGGCCTTGTCATGATTCCAACCTCCCAGGTCCTTGTTGTGACTTCAAACTCCCAGGGACCCACCATGAATTCAAGTATCCAGAGCTTTTATATAAGGTTCCCATGTCCAGAGCTCCTGCAGATTCTGCATGGGTTTAATTCTGTCAAGCTCCAGGTCACGTCAGACAGCAAGTTCCAGGTCACCCCCCCACACCCCCCACACCCACCCAAGAACCTTGCATCAGCACTGCTGCCCCCACTAGTGCACTGTTATCACAGTTGTGTATGTTATTTGAGAAAGAAGATACATGCAGTTTTGTTTTGTTTCTGACATCATGGATGCTTGAGAAGTTTTGGAGATATTTTGCCAATGAGTGAATACATTATACTGAGCCAAGTCCTACTGAACAGAAGCAATGGTCACCTGTCTCATTCTTTCTCTCACTTTTTTACAGGACCCTTATATGTCAATGGTTTATCTACCCGAGATCTGTTGCATCTGCTTAAAAGGTATGACTATTTTGATCCTAGAATTATATTACACAAGTAGCCTGCAGCAACCCTTGGGAAGTAGTTTTACTGTGTGCTTGGATTTGTCTCAGAGATAGCATCTTCTGTCAAAACTCATATGTGTGACTGATACACATGCATGCTCAGACACATGCATATGTTTAGATCAATTTATTGGTGAAAATAGTATGGATTTCATTCTTCAAAAACCATACAATCAAAATGGCTTAATAAGGACAAAAAGTACAACCAGGTATAAACCCTCTGAAGGGATTTGCCCCAGTTTTTAGACAGAGGCTCAGAGTTGTTGTCAGGCCTTGGTGTGTGGTGTGTGTTCTTCTTTGATCTGCTGTTTAATGTCTTTGCTCTTTGACTCCCGGTTTTGCTGTCCCCAGCTGTGCAGCATGGTGTCAGGCAGTTTCACAACACAGGATCTTTTGAAATGTAAATTACAGTGGGGCATGGTGGAGTGTGGTGAGCATGCGTATTACAGTTGAGAAACAGAATTTAGATGTTTTCATGTAAAGGTAAAAATCACACAAATGCTTCAGCTGTTTAATGATAAGTTAATGACAAACCCCTAAATATTCAATTATTAGATACAAATCTACAAAACACAGACATAACGTTAAAAGTTGATTAAACCCATTGTTGCATTATTGTTTTTTTAATGATAGAACCACAATAAACTTTTAATAACCATTTCCTTTTTGCATTTAATATATTTCCTCAAAACTCCTAGTAAAAGGGTCTTTTTAAAAAAAAAATCTGGCCAGTTTTGGCCTTTTAGTTACATTAACTTGTTTGGGTTCCTTGGAATACAGGGTGATTTATTGTTTGAATGCTGTAAGAAATTCACACTGAGATCCTGTTTTTTTAATTTTTATATCATAATTTTTTCGCACCAATCTACTTCTGCCTACTTTGTTATATTTCAGCCATTCTATTATGAAAATATTTGGCTCATTCAGGACATTACAACTTGGACCTCTGGTATTAGTTTTTGAAAAAAATCTAAAATCTTAAAAATGTATCAAAATTCTGCAAAGACGTTTCCATTCTTTGAAAGCTTACTACTTCTATTTACTTTAATCTTGAAACTCCAATTAAAGTTTAAACGAGCCACAAGCCATTAGACGTTCTTCAGATGATTACTTATTTTGATATCTGTGACCATTTTTCTAAAATTGCAGTTTAGGTTTTATGCAATTTTCTTCAGGTTTTGAACTTTACAATATAATCCAATGACAATTTCCAACTGACACCGGGCACACTCTAGCTGGTCACAGTTATTCAAATTTGAATGATTTTTTTAAAAACAAATTGCTCATGTTTGTAGAAATTAAGTAATGTATTCATCAAAAGACAGCACCACAGTTATGTTTTCAGGAAACACAAGTGTCTTGTTTAACAGTTTTATGTTTTTGTATAAAACATTCCCTGAGTGCAGGCATGTCACATATCATGAACGCTGTGGCTATTAGGATCAATACAAAGTATTTTTGGCATCTCTCAGAGCAAAGGTAATTTTTTTTTTATTTCCCCATCTCCTAAATGGCAGCTTGTAGACAGATGAGCCTCATTACTTTTTTACTTCAATGGGTCTTGTCACTCAGTTCAAAGATTTTATTCAATGGAAAAAAGAGAGTGACAGTTTAAAACTGCCACTTTAGTTACCACAGTGGAACAACAGGAGTGAAGCCAAGGGCTGAATAATTGTGGCCTCTCTGTGTCTTATTCTTTTTACTGTCTCTTTTTCTCTTCTCTCTGTCTCTCCTCTTTGTCTCTTCCTCTCAACTCTGTCTGCTTCTCCCCTCTGTCCGTTCTTCTCTCTGTCTCTTTCTGTCTCCAGTTGTGGAGCTACTCCTATTACTACTACTTTATAAAGCACTTTAAAACAACAGCAGCTGTGACAAAGTGCTGTACAGACAATAATCAATAAACATTTAAAATGGAAAAACCACATTGTTTAAGATGAACTTTGGTTCTGGAACTTAGATCTGGAGTGAACCCGAGATTCACTGAATAACGCTTCTGATGGTTTTCAACTATTTTTATTTGTGTTTTTGTTTCTTTTGTGTGTATATAGTTCCTTCGCTTCTTTTTTATCTTAATTTTGCTTAGTAGTTTTAGTTAAGTTTCACTAGCCCAGTAGAGAGGATTTGTTCATTGAAATATAGTGTTAATTCAGATAAACATGCTATAGTAGTGTTCTCTGGATGTTCATTTTATTTCTGTTAATTCTTTTACTTGAAGAGAAGTAGCCACTCCTTTATTCCATACGTGTGCAGAGTTCGCTGTGAAAAGAATTCCAGGGCTTGAAACACCCTGTCAACTATTGTCATAATTTCAGCTATTTGGGCTAATATTCACTGGACAATAACTAACGCACTGAAAGCTATTTATTAAAGATTAAATGACTTAAAACAGTGCGTAATGGCACAACAGGAGTTTCTGAGAAACTCAGGAGATTTTTTTCTTAAAACACATCATACCAGTAAATTTTAAACCTAATAACACTTTTAGGCAAAAACCGGTTCATCCCAAAGACAGAACACCCAAACCACAGCTGAGTGGCATTGAGTATGTGGTCCAATGCAGAAAGGACTGCTCAGACTCCACATCGGAGCACTACATCGGAGAAACTAAACAACAACTGCACGAACGCATGACAGCACAAAAGGGCCAGCAGCTTGAGGCAAGACTTGCACCTCAAAAACAAAGGACACACTTTTGATGACAATGAAGTCCAGATTTTGAACACGGAGAACAGATAGTTTGAAATAGAGGTGAAAGAAGCCATCACTGAACAGACGGGGAGGATTGCTCTTCCAATAGCGTTCCGCGCACGTGACGTCACCATCTCATGAGCAACGCCCCTTGCCGCTAAGGTAGGACAAACAGGTTGAGAGCGCACGTAGCAACCAGCCATTACACGTGCAACAGATACAACGATATGACCGACTTTTCAGCTGTTAAACTATCGCAAGAGGATGTCCCAGGTGCCCAGTTTACTGGTAGAACTGTTGAAGAACATACCAACGTTCAGCTCAAACGATGGCTTGAGTGTCGAGGGCTTAGAAAGACAGGAAAACGGGCCGAGTTGATAGAACGGTAAGTCGATGTTTTTTTCCTGCTCGGCGTTCATGGCGTCATCGGCCGTTTTTTCTGTTTGTAATCACCGTCCAGGAATCGGTATATTTTGCCAATCGGTAGCTACAAAATAACTGTTTACATCTCAGAACATTGCCCTTAATAAATTCATGGCGAATTGTTTGTTTAATGTTTGTGTTATTTGAAGTTTATTTGAGTAGGGTCTTTTTTAGGCCTATATGCTATCCGGGTTGAACTGTTGTGTAGGCCGACCGCACAAGTGTACCCAGCGCACACATTTCTCCTTGGCAGTCTTGAATTTCGGGAAATTAATGAAGAAAACATCCTTCATATGCGGCCTATCAGCGTACCTCCAGTCGCTGTTGCACGTTCCATAACAACGTTTAAAAACCATGGTTAGGAGACGTCTTAGACTTGGAAAAAGCAGTCGTTTTACCGAGTAAAACCAAGGGTAACGTACAGCTCTTTTACAGCAAAAGAGTTTTGCCCTACTGCGTACATACCACGTGATATGACGTCACGTTCTAAAAATAGCTCGCTCGCGGAACGCCATTCCCCAGTGTTTACAACTCGGTCCTCCAACACATTCCAAAAAGATTACATAAACAGTCTCATTAGGATTCATATGACCAAGTGCTCTACTCACACCAATTCAATTTAATTCAAGTCAATTCTATTTATATAGCGCCAATTAATGATACATGTCACCTCAAGGCACTTTCCGAAGTCAAATTCAATCAGATCATACAGATTGGATCAGATTATACAGATTGGGTCAGTGTCAGGGTTTAATTTTGACTCGGTTTTTGTTTACTATTTGTTTTCAGTTTTTCCTCCTTGTTAGGGTTTTAGTTATGATTTGACTTTATTTTCTGTTAGTTTTCAGCTCCTCCTTCCCCTCACTTAGCTTTCCCTTCACTCCCTCTGCAGTCAGTCACACCAGTTAGTCATTAATCAGTCAGACTCATTTCACCTGCCAGCCTCCCTCTGTTGTCACTCCTCTGCTGGTTCGTCTTCAGTACACCACTACTCCTCGCCTGTCTACCTGAGTTTCCCTACTTGCTGTTGGAACCCTGCCACCTCTACATCTTAAGTTTAGCCTGTTGCTGGATCCTTTCTATCTCATCTTAGTTTGTAGTGTTGCCTCTGCCTGTTTCCAGACTTGTTAGTAGTGATGGTGAGATGAAGCCTCATGAGGCATTGAACCACTTGAGCCAACTGGTTCGAGAAAGGGTTCATTTCTTGAAGCTTCATGTGCACACGATACCACCTACTGGCGAGGTGTATAATCACAGCCAGCTGTATCTTAACACGTGTGATGCATTGATTTTTTGTCTATTATGGCTCTTGGGAATGACTTCACAAAAGGTGTAGGACGAAATCATTTGTCTACATAAATTTTGTATACACATATGTGTATAATAAAATATTGTTTGAATGTATTCTCTGTGTGTAATTATTCCCAAAATAGTAGTGTCATGTGATATGGCATGTTGTGTAATAATGTTTTTCCGTGACTCTAGAAAAATGGCATGGGCTTAATCAGGCAGAGGACAGTGAAAGTGCTTATGGAACTAAGGAGGGGGTAATGAATAGGCTAATGCTTGTGGAACTTGGATGATTTCATGCATTTTTATTAAGAAACAACAATTTCTCCACAGTTTTTGGTTTCAAACGATTTCTCTTTTTTGACACTACTTCTCCAGCCTTTGAAAAGACACGCTCACAAGGCACAGATGATGCCGGGGTGCATAAATAAATAAGTGCAAGTTTGTACAGATTGGGGTACAGTGACCGATGATTAGCACAGTACTCCAGGGGGTTCTCCAGCCTGTCCTGAATCCAACGTCATCCACAATAGTGAAAGGCTGGGTATCCTTCACTATCATGGAGACTAGAGCTTAATCCAGCTCTTGTTTTCTGGTGGCTGGTTAAAAGGGAATAAATACAGTGTCTGTTACCTGTCTTTATTTGCACAACAAGCAAACATCAGCATGCAAAAATTGTGATAGTGTGTTTGTAATATAGTAATGCGCCAGTCATCCGCGCGGTTACTGGCGGAGGGGGGGGGGGGGACGCGTCGGTGAAGTCGCTTCTCACTTCAAAATATCCATGTATTTTTGCCTGTTTTTTCCCTGCCATTCCCTATATGTACGTGAGAAAGCAACAACAAAAAACCGCGTGTTAACGTCAAATAAACATGCAAGAGTTAGTTTTTTTTATTTTTTGGAATGTTGGCGAGGCGGTAGCGTAAGTTTGGCGAGGCGGCCGCCTCGCCAACATAGTGCTGCGGGAAACACTGCTGTGGGGTTTCTAAAGCTGTCAAACCCCGCGCCGAAATCTGAACCACTTCCCGAAGCAGTCACGTGGTACAGCCGGGCAGCGAGGCTTCGGACGTCATCGTTTTCGGCTCCTCCCCTAAATGAAGCAAGCCTCGATACGCGCTTTACAGAAACGCCCCCTCCATTACTCGACACACGCCTCGAAGCCTCGGCACATAACGTAACATCACTACTTGTTAGTCTTCTCTCTGCTCCAAGCCTCATCTCTGTTTGTTCTACCAGCTGCTTCTGTGCTCACCCTCCTGGAAATTCTCTACCAACCCTCTGTGTCGGTCTCCAGCAACTGTGGAAATATCCTGCCTCATCTGTGGAATTTATCCTCCTGTTACTCAGATCTGCAAGTATTCATCCAGCCAAACTATCATCCTGTTGTGACTCTGACCAGCCGGTATTCATCTAGCCTAGCTAGATATCCTGTTGTACTCTGACCAGATAGTATTCGTCACTGCCGTGCTGTGGATCCTGCTACTGGACTCTGGTTCCCTCTCTGCCGTGCTGTGGATCCTGCTACTGGACTCTGGTTCCCTCTCTGCCGTGCTGTGGATCCAGCTACTGGGTTCTGGTTCCCTCTCTGCCGTGCTGTGGATCCTGCTGCTTACTCTGGACTCCAAGTACCCTCTCTGTCATGTTCCTGGTCCTGCTTGCCAGCTCCTGCATCCTACATTCCCGTCTGGTACTGACTCTGGTTCTTCATGTCATCACCATCCACTGTTGAAATAAACCAGCTCTGTGTGTGCGTGCTCTGTCCGGGTTCATGCAAGACAAAATCATGACAGTCAGATTATACAGATTGGTCAAAAAGTTTCCTATCTAAGGAAACCCAGTAGATTGCATCAAGTCTTGACAAACAGCATTTGCTCCTCCTTAAACAGCGTAGAGCCACAGTGGACAGTCGTCTGCATTGTCCATAGCTTTGCGGCAATCCCTCATACTGAGCAAGCATGAAGTGACAGCGGAAAGAAAAACTCCCCATTAACGGGAAGGAAAAACCTCCAGCAGAACCAGGCTCAGTATGAACGGTCATCTGCCTCGACCGACTGGGAGCAGAGACACAACAAGAGAGACAAACAAGCACAGAAGCACACATTGATCCAGTAATCTGTACTACATTAAATGGTAATAGTAGATGATATGTCTTCCCTGGATGATGTCTCAGCTAACAGAATGCCATACCAGGTGTACCTACTATGAAGAAAAATAAATGACAGAAAACAAAAAGGTAAAAGATGAAATAACAATCAAGCAATGCAAATTGCAAGAGAACAGTAGGAGAACTCAGCAGAGTGAGAGAAATAGACCCTGATGTCCTCCAGCAGCCTAAGCCTAAGCCTATAGAAGCATAACTATAGAGATAGCTCGGGGTAAGCTAAGCCACTCGAACTATGAGCTTTTTCAAAAAGGAAGGTTTTAAGCCTAGTCTTAAAAGTAGACAGGGTGTCTGCCTCACTGACCAAAACTGGGAATTGATTCCACAGCAAAGGAGCCTGATAACAAAAGGATCTGCCTCCCATTCTACTTTTAGAGACTCTAGGAACCACCAGCAGACCTGCAGTCTGAGAGTGAAGTGCTCTGTTAGGAACATGCGGGGTAATCAGAGTTCTGATATATGATGGAGCTTGATTATTAAGGGCTTTATACGTTAGAAGAAAAATTTTAAATTATATTCTTGATTTAACAGGAAGCCAGTGAAGGTAAGCTAAAATTGGAGAAATATGATCCCTCTAGTTGATTTTCATCAGAACTCTTGCTGCAGCATTTTGGATCAGCTAAAGACTTTGAACTGCATTTTGTGGACTTCCTGATAGTAAAGAATTACAATAGTCCAGCCTTGAAGTAACAAATGCATGGACTAGTTTTTCAGCATCACCCCTGGGCAGAATATTTTTAATTTTGGCAATAATTTTGGCAAGTGAAAAAAGGAAACCATGGAAACCTGTTTAACCTGTTTATCAACCAAGCAATAGCGTTTAAGGACCCAGGACAGTGGCGGGTGGACATCGATTTGCATCTGACTTAGAATGTGGTGATGAGGATGGGCCTCAATGTGCTTAAAAATAGCAGCGTTCCAGCTTCTGATTGCTCAAGTGTGGACCACCATAATTGACAAAGACTCCTGGATAGGTGTCAGAATGTTTTCAGAAAAACTGAGCGAAAATCCGCTTTCGTGGATGATTCTGACCCAAGTCTGGCAATCTGACTTTGTCATTTCAGTATTGAAAAGTGGAGGTTCAACTATTTAAAATAATTATAGGCTAATTTTTAAATTATCTGTCTGAGTGAAGGTGCTTGAATATCTTGCTAGTGAGCAAATAAAAGATAACCTTGCTAACGATCATATTATTTTGATTTCCTAATCAGGATTTTGTTGAAAAGAAATATAGCACTGCAAAGGTAGCAGTTAAAGGGGCCATGACATTACTGTATAAACTATTTCATGTAGTTGATATTGCTACAAATGTAAATTCTCCGAAGAATCTCACTAAAAAATGTCACCTTTTTATGTGAGGTTGTTTTGACAGGGCAGATTTCCCGCCTCAGTAAAAGGGTTGTGTATGGTAAGGATATGCGGCTCTGACTTTACGCTGATTGGAGACAACCATATTAGGGGAAACTGGTCAAACACACCCACACATGCCCTTGCTTCCTCCATCCATACCTCTGTTCTCGGTGCAACACTCAGTCACAAATCCATAATATGGTATTATGGCAAGTGGAAATATTTGTGTTGCAGGATGTTGGACAGTCAAGACCAAGCTGACCACAGGATTTAACCTGGGAGCGCGATTCATCATCCACACAGTGGAACAAAAGTCCAAGGTCCGTGGCAGTAGTGCAGCAAGCTCTCCCTTTGTTTTACTTTTGGGGTAAAGCTGAAATTGGTGGAGTCAACCATTCTTCCGATTATTGTTGCCTTTGCTCAATGCCTTCAAAAGCTAGATAGCGTGTATCATGACACGTTGAGGTTTATCACAAACTGTGGAGCTCTACCTCATTACTGTATCTTATTTGTCAAAGCAAACTGGCCATCTTTGCATTTGGGCCAACTTGTCCATTGGTACATTTTGATTTACAAGGCAATTTTCAAATGATGGCACCTTATTTATCATATTTTTTTTATTTCAAATAATAGGGCCTAAACTCGGCTTTCTCTGGACTTTGTTTTATTGATATCACTGTATCCAAGATATATACCTGCAATTGTATTATGTGAATGTAAATATATTCCATGACTATATTTAATGTGATTATGTGTTGTAACTTTGCTTTTTAACAGTATGCTGCCACTGTTGTTCAAGTCTCTCTTGCAGAAGAGATATTTTGATCTCTATGGAAACTTGGTCAAATAAACATTATTATTATTATTATCATTATTATTATTATCATTATTATCATCATTATTATTATTATTATTATTATTATTATTATTATTTCATTTTAAGGCAGACGTCTATTCAGCAAAGTTTATAAAGTTTTTCTACCCACAATCCACCTTCCTGTTTGCACAGTATGAATTAGGGTATGAATTTCAAATCTTGACAGAAATATTCCTCAGACAGTTTAATAAAATTAGTTTCCATGTTACAGTGTTGACCTCTGTTCTCTTTCATCCTCGAGGTTATGATTAGTTGAAGCTTGGTGTTGACAGACCATGTAGCAGAACTGTTTTAGTGATATTAAAATAACAAAAATGACATCCAGCACACTCACACAGAAGGAAAGAGGTCAGCCTCGATTCTTTAGAGAAGAGATTAGAGGGGCTGGGTGAGATACACCACATGAGACAAAGCAGTAAAAGAGAAAACTTAAGCAACATATAGAAATAAAAATGGCAGTCCACGGCTCCAGAAGGGAAAATACGGCTGAAACAGACTGGTTCACAAAAACACAGAAAGGCAGTAGGGAAGTTGTTTATGGTTAGAAAATAAGTAGGTCTTTGAGGAACCAGCAAAGGGTCAAAGTCACTTCATCAATCATAGCAGTCACAGCACAGTGAAGACTTGGGAGCGTTTTTGTATGAAAAAAAAATAGATTTTATGGTCTTGAGTGACAAAGTTCCTTTTGATCACTGTCAGCTGATTTTGCAAAGCAGAAAAACTGTTTGATATTATGAGTTAATGATTTGGTTGGAGTGAAGACCTAAGGATGTGTTTAAAATAAAGGTTGCTGGCATTTTTGTGAGAATTAAGTCAAATAAGTTGCATGGAAGAATTTACTAATGCCAAAATGGAGAACATTTTAAAACCCCTATGGAGAAATTCCTTTTTCCTTATGCCAAAAAATCTTTCTATGGGGCTGAGATCAGGGCTTGATTATAACCATTTCAAACATTTACTTCATTGTATTTCAGCCAATTTAACATCAATTTGCTGGTCTGGTATGCCTAACACCATTGTTAATTTCAAACACCCATTAGAGGGCAAAACTTTAACGTCCTATCTGATGTCTTGGTGTTGTTTCAAAATTTCCACGTCAAATTTTTTCTGCTCGGTGCCAGTCCTTACTTTAGTAAAACATCCACTTAGCATGATGCTGCCACACTCATATCTCACACTTAGGATGGCGTTGCAACATTTTCCCTTTATCTTCATAACTTTGGCAAACATTCCTTAGCTAGTGTTAACTGAAGATGACAATGAAGAAAGCTTTGATATCAGAAGCTGTTGCCAGCACAACATTTGAAGAAGACAGAGACAGTGAAATGGGGAAGATGTGTAATGCTGATTATAAATGCTGTGGGAGAAGAAATGGGAATTCAATCTGGGGAGACTCACACTGACAAAAAGATGCAATTAGAGAGATTTATTGACATAAATTAGAAAAGTTCTTTGGCGCTTGGACCCCGACAGAAGACATGAAAGCTGTAAATATCGATGAGCTTGGATGTTCATTATCGATGAGCTTGGATGTTCATTTTAGGATTAGTGAAGTCTCCCCCCCAGGGTTCGGACACTGGTGGTGTTGGCCAGAGGAGAGAAGGAGTCAGGAGAAGAGAAGGAGGATCCATGGGTGGAGAGCCTTATAAACAACGTCTTATGGGACTGTAGGATGAGGACTTGATGCAGATTGGCTGGTGATCAGTGGAAACAGGTGTGCTGGGGTCAGTCTTCCAGCTCGAACTTTCGTCTGAACTTCATTTTAATCTGGGGAGACTCACACAGACAAAATGAGGCAATTAGAGAGATTTATTGACATAAATTAGAAAAGTTATTTGGTGTTCGGACCAAAGCTGTGAATGTCTTTGAGTTTGAATGTTCATTTTAGGATTAGGATAAGTGAAGTTTTCCCCTAAAAAAAGGGTGCTGAGGCTGAGGCTGAGCAAGTGACAAGGCAAAGCTGAGAATGGAATAGGATTAGTGAAGTCTTCCCCACAAAAAGCGAGTGTTAAGGCAAGGCAGAGCTGGAAGGAATCAAAACAGTGAATTGGAGGAGCTGAGAATGGAAGCTTAAGAGCGAGTTGTTAGGAGAGGAGGTGAATTAGAAGCTTAGGGATGTGACAAAGAAGCATGTGATTGTGAGGAGAGGGTTGATGAGCCTAACAAGGCATAGAGAGGGGAGGATGGACGGTGAGGGGAATGATAATGTTGATCGTGGCTGACAAGGTGTAGAGAGCGTGTGGGCTCAAGAACCACATCTCCGTTACTCACGCTCCCTGAAGACTCCACCGAGTCTCAGATCCACACCCTGCGAAAGCCCTCCTACCTGAGCTCGCCTGCCTGTCCACCCTCAGACCACAACATCTGGAGAACACCTACCGGCTCTGCACCTACCACCAACCTTCCCTCTGATTTGTCCAACGTCCCACCCGAGTACCATGATCTTCAACGAGTCTTTAGTAAGGATCTAGCACTCAGTCTTCCCCCTCACCGTCCATATGACTGCCCCATTGATCTTCTTCTGGGAGCTCCTTTGCCGTCGGCCCGTCTGTATAAATTATCCCAATCTGAGCAGGGGTCCATGGAGACATATATTAATGATTCCTTAAAGGCAGGAATCATTCGCCCATCATCTTCTCCGCTAGGAGCCGGATTTTTCTTTGTGGCTAAGAAAGATAAATCTTTACGTCCGTGCATTGATTACCGGGGGTTAAATTAGATTACTGTTAAAAATAAGTATTCTCTTCCCCTCCTGGCATCAGCCTTTGACACTGTTTGGGGAGCCACCATTTTCCCTAAACTTGATCTTCGGAACGCTTACCATTTAGTTTGTATCCTCGAAGGTGATGAGTGTAAGACAGCATTTAAAACCCCCATCGGCCATTTCGAATATCTCTTTATGCCGTTCGGCCTCACCAACGCTCCTGCAGTTTTCCAAGCCCTGATAAACGACGTACTCAGAGACTTTATTAACCACTTTTTTGTTTGTTTACCTCGACGATATCCTGTTTTTTTCCAAAGATCCCCGACAACATAAACAGCCTGTCCGTATGGTCCTCCAACACCTTCTGGAAAACCGGTTATTCGTCAAAGCAGAGAAATGTGAGTTCCATCAAGAATCCACCAGTTTCCTCGGTTTCATATTTGAGGGTGGACAGGTGAAGACAAATCCAGGAAAGGTTAAAGCTGTCACCGACTGGCCCACACCCAAGACAAGAAAACAGCTTCAACGTTTTCTAGGTTTTGCCAACTTCTACAGAGTCTTCATAAAAAACTACAGCATCATCGCTTCACCTCTTTCAGCCCTCACTTCTACCAAGAAATGTTTCCTGTGGACAGAAGAAGCAGATCAGGCCTTCAGAATTCTTATTCTCCCATCCTCACCTATCCTGATCCTGCGGTCCAGTTCACCCTGGAGGTTGACGCCTCGGACTCGGGAGTGGGAGCTGTCTTGTCCCAGATGTCGGCTTCAGATGGAAAGCTTCATCCCTGTGCCTTTTTCTCTAGGCGTTTCAACCCTGCTGAACGGAACTGTGACGTAGGAGACCGGGAGCTCCTTGCTATTAAGATGGCTCTTGAAGAGTGGCGCCACTGGCTGGAGGGAACAGAGTTGCCCATCATTATTTGGATCGATCATAAAAACCTTGCATACATCCAGTCAGCCAAGAGGTTGAACTCCCGCCAGAGCCGTTGGTCCCTGTTCTTCTCCCGGTTTAACTTCACCATCACCTATCGTCCAGGTTTCAAAAACACCAAGTCAGATGCACTTTCTCGACTATTCTCCACCACCACGACCCAGCAGAACCAGAAAACATCATCCCGGAGTCCTGTGTAGTGGGTGCCATCACTTGGGAATTGGAAAGAAGGATTCAACAGGCCTTGATAAACTAACCTGACCCCGGAGGTGGTCCTCCCCGAAGACTCTTCGTGCTCTCATCCGTCCGGTCTCAGGTTATTCAGTGGGCTCATTCATCTCGTTTCTCAGGTCATCTCGGTTCCAGTCGCACTATTGCACTCATCCGGCGTTAGTTCTGGTGGCCATCTCTAAACAAGGACGTTGCAGAATTTGTTTCAGCCTGCTCCGTTTGTGCCAAAAACAAAGGTTCCAGTAGACCTCCTGTTGGTCTTCTGCAGCCCCTTCCGAGACCCAGTCGTCCTTGGTCCCACATAGCCCTGGATTTCATCACCGGTTTACCATCCTCCGACCACAAGACAGTCATCCTCTCCATTATCGACCGTTTCTCCAAAGCATGCCATCTGGTGACACTGTCCGGACTTCCCTCGGCTCATTAGACCGCTCGACTTCTTATCAATCATGTATTCAAGCTCCATGGTTTACCTACAGAAATTGTCTCCGACCGCGGTCCACAGTTCATCTCTTGAGTCTGGCGTGACTTCTGCCAGTGTTTAGGGGCCAAGGTTTCACTTACATCAGGTTTCCATCCACAGTCTAACGGACAATGCAAGCGGCTGAACCAAGAACTCGAAAACACCCTCCGCTGCCTCTGTTCTAATAACCCCAATACCTGGAGTCAGCACCTCGCCTGGGTCGAATACTCTCACGATTCACACACATCTGCAGCTACTGGTTTCTCCCTGTTTGAGGCTTCATTGGGTTATCAACCATCTCTTCTTCCCTCATCATTCCCCAATTCTACCCTTCCCTCCGTCAGGTCACACCTCTCCCGTTGCCGCAGAATCTGGGACCAGACCCGAGCAGCTTTAGAACGCGCATTCATCCGGGACAAGAGGTTTGCTGACCGTTGTCGCCTCCCTGCACCCACTTACACTCCTGGACAAAAAGTATGGCTCTCATCCAAGGACTTTCCACTTAAGGCGGTCTCCAGAAAGATGGCTCCCCGGTTCCTCGGCCCCTTTGAAATAGACCGGATCATCAGTCCCACTGCAGTCCGCCTTAAGCTTCCCTCTCATCTTCGTGTTTATCCCACTTTCCATATCTCTCAGATTAAACCTGTTGTCTCCAGCCAGTTATGCCTTCCAGCCAAACCCCCTCCACCTGCCCGGGTCGTGGATGGCCATCCGGCCTTTACGGTCAATAAAATCATTGCGTCCAGACGCCTTGGTAGGACCTAAATCCTTCTTCCGTTCAATTGATGCATTACTTTCAAGTTTTATATGGGAGGCAAATCTTCAAGACTTCGTAAAGCGTTGCTTGAAAGGCCAAGAAAAGGGGGTGGGCTTGCTCTCCCAAATTTCAGGGTTTATTATTGGGCAGCAAATCTGCAAAAAATAATTTACTGGTTTCAGGCTCCATACACGGGTTGGTGCAGCGAAGAGGCAAAGCTCTGTAATCAGTCATCGCTTCCCGCACTGTTAACAACAAAACTCCCTTTCTCCCCATCACGTTTTTCCTCAAGTCCGGTAGTGCGTTCAACGTTGAGAATTTGGATACAGTTTAGGCAAGAATTTAACTTGTCTGACCTTTCTATGTTAAGTCCTATATGTAATAACCACCTTTTCCCAGCTGCCAATCTTGATGTTACGTTTACACAATGGGACACTAGGGGTCTTACCACATACAGGGATTTTTTTATAGATAATACTTTTTCTACTTTTACAGATCTGGCCAACAAACACGCTATTCCTAAATCCATTTTTTCCCGATATCTTCAGATCTGCCACTTTATTCATATGTATAACCCATCATTTCCTCAATTACCTGAGGATTCAAAACTGGATGTTATACCCCCATAACGTTAAAGGCCCAAATCTCTAATTTATATAACTCAATCATGTCATTCAGTAGCTTATCAACATGTGGCATTTCAGTGTTTGGACTGTACACTCTCGAGTGTTGCCAACAACGCCACCTGGGATTTTCACCCAGGAATTGATAAAGGGGCGCAGGTCCGGTTTTGCAATAAGCGAGAGACAAGTTTCAAGACAATAATAATTTATTACAAAGAATCAAAGTACCTGTATCTGAACAAAAGAAACTTCACAAAATAAACCCAACCAGGCTTACCGGCGGGTACGGTCGGGTCCTGGATAGTAGGCTCCAAGACAAAAAAAAAAATCAAAACAAACACCCGTGAAGTCACTCACTCTCTATTATTCCCTCCACCTATTGATGTGCATCACTTCAATCACACCAAAAAGGGACGCCGCGTCCAGACCCGAGCGCACCACCGGCAGTCTAAAGAAAATAAAAAGGAAAAAGTCTATCATTAAAATACAGGCAAATAAAGATAAAATTATGTAAATAAAACCATAAAAAGTCCTTGTGCTTGATAAGCACAACAAGATGAGCAATCTGGTCCAATTCGATCCGAAATCAGTGCGATCAACCTCTCCTTGTCCTAAGTTCAGAAGAGGGGTAGGGGCGTGTCCCACACGCCGATCTTGGCCGCTAAATAAGCGGTAGTTCAGTCCAAGCAAAGCAGCAGCATTAAGTGGGATGATCCGTGGAGATTCCTAAACAACCATAATAGTTTAAAACAAAGGAATAAATCACAAAATTTGTCACCGAGTCCACATACCGATCCGGACGAACTCTCCTCACTTGTACCCCAAATGGGAACGCTCAGATGTCGGCTCTTATTGTAGGAACCACCTCACCCACGATGAAACGTGGAGGTACATATGCCCGTACGTTTCTGCTGATAAAAGGCTCTATAACTACAATGTACAAGCAGTTATAAATACGCAGCCAGCCAACCTCACCTGTACTCTACGCACAGACGGCTCAACACGGAAGCGCGGTGCGCGACGTGTCCACAGCAAACAACGAGTCTCAGACTGGAGCTCACCTCTGTTTTTATACTGAGCGCCCTCTGGCGCTATTGGCCCGCTTACAATCACCCCGCCAGCAGGTGCAGCCTATACCTCTTCCTGCCACATTCTACCCCCCTTTTTGTGTCGTCGTCTCGACGACTCAATTCCATAGTCTAAATAGGACAAAAATAGAGTTGGCTGTAGGATCAGGAGAGTTTACCGCCTGTGGAGCTTCACCTGTTGGTCTGGGAAGACGGTTAATATTAGAATGCTGGCCTGCAGTTGTCCTTACTGACCGCCGCAAAACTGGTTCACTTTCAGCCCTAAAAGGACCAGGTGACTGACCAGAAGATGCTACTCCCCCATGAGTAACAATGCCTGATGGACCTGGCAACTGAGATAGTAGATCCCCTGACTGAAAAGGTTGGTTAGCCTGCACCACTGTTGGAGCAGGTGGATTGCTACTCACCAAAACATACATATCCTCATCACCTGACCTTTCATCTTCAAAGCGATGATCACCAAATGGTGAGCTGGGGCCAATGGCACCTTCTCCAGACTCTTCTACCACCGCCTTTAACAGTATGCGATTAACATTTCTGGTTTTAGCTAAATCAGTTGCAGGTGCTATAGTATACACTGAACCTCCTTCACTGGGCTCTCTGAGGACTTTATACTTTACTGGGCCATATAGGTCATGGATCTTATGACGTCCCCGTGGGGTAAAGTCCCTTAGCCACACTAATTGACCAACCTTCAGGGGAGCATGTTGAACTCGTTGGTCATGGTAACTCTTGCGGCGCTCCGCTGCAACCCTCAACCTTTCACGAGCACCCTCAAAAGCTACCTGAAGGCGGGCCTGATGCTCCTGAATCCAATCATGGACATTTCCAGCCACAGGTTCCTGAACTCTTCCTAAAAGGAAGTCAACCGGCAGCCGAGGTTCCTGTCCAAACATCAAGAAAAAGGGTGATTCCCCGGTTGCCTGGTGGGGTGTGGTGTTGTAAGCATACAGAACATGTGGCAAACATGAGCTCCAGTCTCTTTTACGAGAGGGAGGCAATGTTCGCAGCAGGTCATGAAGGGTACGGTTAAACCGTTCACACTGACCATTACCAGCTGGATGATATGGTGTGGTGCGTGATTTTTCAATGCCATACAAATGGCACAACTGTTGAATGAGCAGACTTTCAAAACTACGACCCTGATCCGAATGTATTCGGACAGGTATACCAAACTTAAAAAACCACTCCCTCACCAAGACCTGGGCGGCAGTTGAAGCACGCTGGTCTCGGGTGGGAACAGCAAGGGTGTATTTACTAAACACGTCAGTCATGACCAGCACATTCTCAAGTCCCTTGCTTGTAGGTTCCAACATTGTGAAATCAATAGCTAAAACTTCATTAGGTCGTGACGCTAACAAATGTCCCATAAATGTACGAGCCTGTGGCTGAGACTGTTTTGCTACCTGGCATCTTTCACAGTTCTGACACCAATGTGCCACTTCTGCGGCCATACCTGGCCAGTAACAGCGTTGGCGTAGGAGTTCTAGTGTTCGCTCCACCCCTTGGTGGCCATGCTCCTGGTGAACTTGTTTTAATGTTTCCTCCCTCAAACATGTTGGCAACACCAACTGTACAATTAACTCACCACCAGCAGGTTTGAACACTTGCCGGTACAAAACGCCATCCTCCTCCACTAGCTTGTCCCATTGTCTGAGTAACACCAGAACCTGCGGGGATACCTGCTGCCGTTCGTCTGCAGTTGGACACCGCTTCCGCCTCCAGAAAACCAAGAATTCCTGGATGGTTGGGTCAGCTTGCTGGAAAACACTGATTTCAGAGATGGTATGGTTAGGCAAGGCCATAACAACCTCTTGAGTAACCTCCCTTTTCTGCCCCTGAAAAACCTCTCTCAAGGGCTCAGGGAGAACTGTACCTGGAACCATAATTTCCAAATCTTGTACACCAACAGGATGCTGTCTTGATAAAGCATCAGCATTCTTGTTGGTTCTGCCAGAACGATATTTGATTTCAAAGTCAAATAAAGCCAGCTGAGCAGCCCAACGCTGCTCCGTTGCTCCCAGATTGGCCGAAGCCAAATGACTCAATGGATTATTGTCGGTAAAGACAACACATTTATGGCCCAAAAGGTAATCCCGAAATTTTTCAGTCATAGCCCATTTAAGTGCTAAAAACTCCAGCTTCATGGAGCTATAATTCAGCATGTTGCGCTCCGTAGGTCTTAAACCACGGCTTGCATAAGCTATGGGTCTCACCTTGCCTTCTTGTTCCTGTGAGAGCACTGCTCCCAAACCACCATAACTTGCATCTACCTCCAAAATGAAGGGAAGTGAAAAATCTGCGTAACCCAATACTGGTGCAGTTGTTAATCTGGTTTTCAGTTCGTCAAAATTACATTGACAGTCCCCTGTCCAACCAGGTATGATGCTCGGGTCACTCTGCTTCCTTGACCTGGTGCCCCCTAGTTCTGCAACCAACCTGTGAAGAGGGGCAGCTAGCTTTGCAAAGCCCTCCACAAAGCGGCGATAATAGCTAGCAAACCCTAAAAATGATCGCAGCCCAGAGACTGTGGTGGGGGGCTGCCAATTGGCAACCACTTCTGTCTTACTAGGGTCAGTTGCAACACCCTCCGCAGAGATGACATGTCCCAGATAGCGCACCTCTGGCTTAAAAAACGCACATTTATTTAACTTTACTTTAAGACCTTCTCCTTGAAGCCGACTCAAAACCACCTCCAGCCTCTCCAGGTGTTGTTGGACTGTGGAGGAAAAAACAACAATGTCGTCCAAGTACAACAGAAGACTTTTACACTGCTGGTCACCAAATAGCCGCTGCATCAGCCTTTGGAAGGTGCTGGGTGCATTGCAGAGGCCAAAGGGCATACGGGTCCATTCAAAGAGGCCAAATGGAGTGCAAAATGCGGTTTTAGGCCGATCTGCCTCCGATACTGGCACCTGATTATATCCACTCACCAAATCCAATGTGGAAAACCAGCGTGCCCCACCTAATGCATCCAAGGACTCCTCTATACGAGGAAGGGGAAAGGCATCTTTTCTGGTTTTAGCATTCAATTGCCTATAATCAACACACATGCGCAAAGTCCCATCCTTCTTTTTAACCAGCACAATAGGACTAGCATATGGGCTGCTGCTTTCCTTAATTATTTGTGCCTCTAGCAATTTGTGAATATGTTCTTTAGCTGCCTCATACTCAGAAGGAGGTATGCGTCTGTAACGCTGTTTAACTGGTGTGTCATCCAAAAGAGGGATATCATGGGTGACTAAATTAGTACACCCCAAATCACCATCATGTGCAGAAAAGACTGAGCTATAATCCTTAAGTAAAGCTCTTACCCGACCCTGTTCCTCAGTTGACAGTCCAGTCACATCCAATGCATCTATTTGCTCATGGACTGAAGGAGCAACAATTTTCTCTCCCATAGAGGCAATTTCTGACGATACTGCTTGGACACCTGCAGGTAAGCTGACAACATGAACAGAACTCAATGTACCAATACAGGTACGAGGGTGTAAAACCACATCTGTAATTCCCACATTCACAATGGGGATATAAGCAGTTACCCTTGTGACCTGGACCAAAGAAGGTGAAATAAGGAGCCCAGCAGGAAGGCTGGAATCCAAAGACTCAAACAAAACAGCTTTACCTGAATAGCTCTCTGAACAAGTGGCTGGTATAGTTTTCAGTGTGCCCCCAGGAATATGGTGAGCCTTCTTACCACACACTTTTACTTTACCGTCATCTGGAGGTTGAGTGGTGGCATGATGGCATCTATGGAGAGCCTGTTTAATGAACTCTGGAGCTCTGGAAACAGCAGGTGAGTTAAACAAAGTTGAACCATGATGCTTAAAAAGCTCACCATAACAGCGACTAATCACATTCATCCCCAAAACACCGGGAGCCTGTGATGATACGCCCCAAGGAGGATCTTTGACCACCAATACCCCACACTGAGGAACCATCTTACCACAAAGTTCAATATCCAGCTCTAAATAGCCTATGTAGGGAATAGCAAGGCCATTGGCAGCTCTAAGCTGAAGCCAATGACAAGACTGCAATTTCTCCCGACCCCACAACTCAAAATATTGAGTAAAAAAACTCTCGGTAACTGTAGACACCATAGAGCCAGTGTCTACCAAACAAGGAACTTTGACTCCACCCATGCTCACAGCCATGTGTGGACACGATGACACCAGATTAGAACCTTCCTGAAAAACCCCACCCCTAGAGCCGATAACTACCCCACCCGAATCGTGGCTCAGCGACTCGGTGGGAAAGAGTTTTCCGCCACCTGAGGTGATTTCTCGGAGGCCCGTACCGGAACCCGAACCCCATCACAATCCCTAGCAAAATGGCCAGCCTTCTGGCAGCGCCTACAGATAATAGAGTCTCGAGAACGGCCCTGCTGGCTGGGTTTTTGCAAGCGAGCTATACTCTGGGAAAGTTGATCAAGCTGTGACTGCTGCTGCTGCAACATGCTCCTCAGATCACTCAGTTCAGAGGTGTTGTGTGAACTAATCGCCCCTTGAGGGCAGCTCTGCACGCCATACTGCGAACCAAATGCTAAAGGTACAGAAGATTTTAAACTGAGTACACTACTTGGTCGCACCTCACGCTCCCAGCGAAGTGCCTCTGCCCTGACCTCAAGCAAGGTGGCTGTTGGCTTCCTGCGCACAAACTGCTTTAACTCGCGACGAAGAGCCCCATCACTCACATGCTCGACAAATTGATCACGCAGCAATGACTCTGCATTTTGAAAATCTCTAGGAGCACGGGATTTTACAGCCTCCATAAGACTCATTAGAGCCAGCGAAAACTCCTGTAGCGTTTCACCATCCCGCTGCCGGCGAGAGAAAAATGCCTCCTGCAGTGCCACATAGGATTCGTAACACCCATACAATTCTTTTAAAATATCCATAATTTTAGCGGGATCTTCACGTTCTACGGTAGGTCGAAACTTTATTTCATCGCGTGCCTCTCCCTCCAAGTGATCAAATAAAAAGAAGGCCTGATCAGCTGGGGACAAATGACGTACCCTCATGCAGGCCTGTACTTCCTCAAGCCACTCGGTTAACCCGATGCCTCCCTTCCCTCTGAACAGGGGACATTTTCTATCACGTGGCACAAAAACAAACCTCTCCGTTATAGAAGGGCTTCCCTCCAAATGTGACCCAGCTACAGATTGTGCAGTACTAGGTCCAGGCCTGGCTGCCTCCTGTTCCTGGCGCAACTTCTCATTTTCAGCTCTCAACTGAACAATTAAGCTTTTCAGGTCCTGCATTTCTGCCTCCATAACTGAATCCTGCCACGTAGAGGGGTGATACAATGATGCCAACCTCCAAAACACAGGAGAGAGAAAAAAAACAAGTTAAAAGTTAAGTTAAAACACCACCACTTAACCAGCTGCTGCTTTGCCAACCAATCAATAAAACAGATACTAAAAAAAAATTAAATAAAACACTCGAAACAGTCTCCGCTTAAATTTGCAAAAACATCCTGTCAACAACGCCAAAATGTGGCATTTCAGTGTTTGGACTGTACACTCTCGAGTGTTGCCAACAACGCCACCTGGGATTTTCACCCAGGAATTGATAAAGGGGCGCAGGTCCGGTTTTGCAATAAGCGAGAGACAAGTTTCAAGACAATAATAATTTATTACAAAGAATCAAAGTACCTGTATCTGAACAAAAGAAACTTCACAAAATAAACCCAACCAGGCTTACCGGCGGGTACGGTCGGGTCCTGGATAGTAGGCTCCAAGACAAAAAAAAAAAATCAAAACAAACACCCGTGAAGTCACTCACTCTCTATTACTCCCTCCACCTATTGATGCGCATCACTTCAATCACACCAAAAAGGGACGCCGCGTCCAGACCCGAGCGCACCACCGGCAGTCTAAAGAAAATAAAAAGGAAAAAGTCAATCATTAAAATACAGGCAAATAAAGATAAAATTATGTAAATAAAACCATAAAAAGTCCTTGTGCTTGATAAGCACAACAAGATGAGCAATCTGGTCCAATTCGATCCGAAATCAGTGCGATCAACCTCTCCTTGTCCTAAGTTCAGAAGAGGGGTAGGGGCGTGTCCCACACGCCGATCTTGGCCGCTAAATAAGCGGTAGTTCAGTCCAAGCAAAGCAGCAGCATTAAGTGGGATGATCCGTGGAGATTCCTAAACAACCATAATAGTTTAAAACAAAGGAATAAATCACAAAATTTGTCACCGAGTCCACATACCGATCCGGACGAACTCTCCTCACTTGTACCCCAAATGGGAACGCTCAGATGTCGGCTCTTATTGTAGGAACCACCTCACCCACGATGAAACGTGGAGGTACATATGCCCGTACGTTTCTGCTGATAAAAGGCTCTATAACTACAATGTACAAGCAGTTATAAATACGCAGCCAGCCAACCTCACCTGTACTCTACGCACAGACGGCTCAACACGGAAGCGCGGTGCGCGACGTGTCCACAGCAAACAACGAGTCTCAGACTGGAGCTCACCTCTGTTTTTATACTGAGCGCCCTCTGGCGCTATTGGCCCGCTTACAATCACCCCGCCAGCAGGTGCAGCCTATACCTCTTCCTGCCACAAACAGACAACATCAAGACAAAATGGGAAGAAGATTTAGGGACAGTCATTTCAGAAGAGACGTGGGTTAGAGCTCTTAACCTTGTGAATGGGACTACTTCTTGTGTACGTCTCAATCTGATTCAGTTTAAAACTCTCCACCGTACTCACTATAGTAAAGTCAGACTTGCTAAAATATACCCTGAAATAGATGGAACGTGTGATTGCTGTAGAGTCACCAACGCAGACTTAGCTCATATGTTCTGGTCGTGCTCTAAGCTGGAAGAGTTTTGGAAATCAATATTTGGGATTTTGAATGTTGCATTTGACCTACATCTAAAACCAAGTCCTTTAAAGGCTATTTTTGGGGTTGATGCTGAGATTTCTAGCAACGAAAATGTTATTGCTTTTGCAACTCTGATCGCTCGAAGGAGTATACTTCTAGAATGGAAATCCCAATTTCCACCTAAGGCATCAATGTGGCTTTCCGATATGATGATGTTCCTAAAAATTGAAAAAGTGAAATACTTTCTGAAAGGATCGACCAAAAAATGTTATAAAACATGGGACCCTTTACTGGGTTATTTTGACAAACTTGCAACTCTCCCTTCTAACTAGTAAACAAGTCTTGATGTAAAGAGTTTTAATTTTGGGATAATAATTTCCTTTTTTTTTCTCCCAATTTTTAATTCTTATTTATTTAATTTCTTTTTTTTTTTGCCGGCATAGGAATAGTTGGGTTGGATGGGGTTTACAAAAATATAAAAATGTTGAATGTTGTGGTTCTTGTTATATTGTACATGGCCAAAGGAATTGTAACAACTGCTAAACACTACAATCTGAGTGGCATTGTACATCTGTTTTAACAACAATAAAAATATGATTAAAAAAAATATCTATCTATCTATCTATCTATCTATCTATCTATCTATCTATCTATCTATCTATCTATCTATCTATCTATCTATCTCTCTCTCTCTCTCTCTCTCTCTCTCTCTCTCTCTCTCTCTCTCTCTATATATATATATATATATATATATATATATATATATATATATATATATATATCAGAAGGGAAGTACTGTAGGTTTGGAGGAATGAATAATTTGGAGTATGAATTAGTTTCTGCATCTCTCCTTCCTTGTTGTCGTTCCTGCTCCTGTGTATGTAGCTTTAAGTGACACCTTGTTTAAGGGAGTCCATGCCCTCCTTGACCTGGCCTGATGTAATCCCTCTCTGGCTGACAGCTGATTGCAGACCTCTTATGCTGCTTCTCTCACAGCTAAAAGCACCCACCCTTTTTCCATCCTCAACTCCAAGCAATCCATCCATCCATCAAAACCTCCCTCTGCTTCAGTGTATTTGTCTCTCAGTCCCTGTACAGGCCTTTGCCTATCACCTTCCTCCTTCCCTGTCAATGTTCTCCTTTCTCTTTATTTGTGCATCTTCTGTTCCTTCACCTCAGGCCCCATCTTGTTTTGACTCAGAATCATGTCTGGTTCTTTCTCTCCATTCCATTAAAACTAAAGTCTGGTTGCTGTGCTCTCTCAGATTAAAGCACCTCCATGTCCACGTCTGAATTGTCTTGCAGGAAACCAGCCTGACCATCTTATTTTATTGGCTAAAACACTTGACTTGACCTTTTATTAAACCTGTAAATCATGATCAAAGTACCACATTTACAAAAGAATTGTCTTTGATCCCCGCAGACTGCCACTGTGGGTCCCTGAGCAAGGCCCTTAGCCCAAGATTGCTCCCTGGGCGTTGTGATACTGATAGTTGCCCACTGCTCCCTAAGGGATGGGTTAAAGGCGGAAGCCAAATTTCATTGGAATGTACAATTGCGATGACAAATAAAGTTATCTTTCTTTCTTTATTTCATATGTATATCAACATAAACAATTACCATTACCAAATCAATAACCCAAATTAGGATCTAGGAATATCAAATTAAGAATTTACATTATAAAACAAAACGAAAATATTGTTAAAAATGAAAACTTTGTATTTGACTGGTGTAACTTATGTAAATTTAGCATCTAACTGTTCATTCTCGAAATGTTAATTTTGGACCACAACAGCTTTGTTGCACAGCCGGATTTTGGTGGAGCATAAAATACATAACTTAGCCACTCCCTAGTCAAAGATAAATCTTTAGATTTTTTTTTCCCACAAACTAAATGTCTGGAGTAGTTTAGCTGGGAAATATGGGGAAGAATTTTGCTAAATTTTCTGAACTTCTGTTCTGTCTCTCTTCGAGGTCGGTCGTGTTTTTCTCTCCTCTCCAGCTTCACCCGCCCTCCCCCCTCTTCTGCTTCTGCTGCTATGTCTTGTCTTTCTGAGCACTTTCTTCATATCACCCGAATTCTGAAAACCATGGATCTGGTAAGCTGGTCTCTCAATGCTATTGATCACATTTTTTCGACAGGTGTAGGCAGCGAAAGGGGGACCCGTTGTGTCCCAATTTGACTCATTTTGTGGGATACACCCTATATTCTTGGATGGAAAACGGTGTGTCTTTCGACTTTGTCAGTCCTGGACGTGGAGACGCATACATGTTTGGATTCATGACACTTGGATTTCTACTTTTTGGATTTGGTGAATTTTTGATGTATCAGCAAATACAGCGGATGTCGGTAGCTATTTGGCCTTGATCAGGCTACCGGCTGCATATGACGCTATCACTAAGGCGATGAACGAACAGACCCGGAAGCTGGAGGAGCAGAGCCGAGAAGCTGGATGTGCTGGTACACAGACTGGCTTCGGTGGTTGAACTCGAAGGGAGATGGGATAAAATCTGGAAATGAAACGCGGAAAAGCCCAACTAATTTGGAATATTGTATTCGCCATTTGGAGCCAGCAAAGACTTAAAGCTGACGGGAAACTCAGTGCAGCTTGTCCTCATAACAAATAAAGTATTTGGATTATGCCTTCCCTATCTCTACTCCCGGATTGTTATGTCGAAGAGCTCAGTACTCTCCCCGGCTCCCTTCTCCCCCGCTGACATCTGTGGATACTTTCTGAACTGTTGGCTGGTTGATAACATCAAGGACAATGGCATCTGGAGAGTGTTCACATAACTGATGCTCACAAAAACATATGAACTTACACGCGACTAATCTCCAATGTGGAGATTCTCCATCGAGAATTAAAGCCAAGAAGGAGAGGGATGGTCTGTGGAACTCACATTTCTCTTCTTTGACATACAGCTTGTTTTCAAGCAGGCACTGGAGAACTAGGCGCATGTGACGCTGGTGTTCGGTGGGATCCCTTGAGTAAATCAGGATGTCATCCAGGTAAACAAAGACATTGAGATAATAGCGTAGAACATCATTTACTAGGGCCTGGAAGACTGATGGGGCGTTGCAGAGGCCAAAGGGCATGACCAGGTACTCGAAGATGCCTATAGGTGTCTTGAAGGCCGTTTTCCAGTCATCTCCCCGGTGGAATTCGGACTAAGTGGTACGCGTTTCATAAATCAAGTTTAATAAAAATTGTAGCGTCCTGGACCGGTTCGAAAGCCAACGAGAGGAGCGGTAGGGAATGCTTATTCTTTAACGTGATCTGGTTTAGACCACGGTAATCTATGCAGGGGCGGAGCGAACCAAAAGAAGCTGACCCCCAAAGGAGAGGATGACGGCGGATAAGGCCCGTAGCCAGCGAGTCACTAATATAGTCCTCTAAAGCCTGTCGCTCGGCCCGAGAAATATAAAGGCGCACTGGGCAGCAGGTCGATCACACAGTTATAAGGCCAATGGGGAGGCAAGGATTTAGCCCTGCTTTTACTAAAAATGGTTCTGAGGTCGTGGTACTGCGCCGGGACGAGCAAGCGATCCGGGGGGTCCTCTTTAATGGAGACCCGAGGGGTAGAACTGAGGGGTACGGCGGATTGTAGGCACAGCGAGTGACAACGCGGGGATCAGGCTTCGAGCCTGCACTCGGACCAATTGAGGTGCGGGTTGTGCTGTTGCAGCCAGAACCCCAGGACGACGGGAGCACGTTTCACGGGAAAGACATAAAATAATATTTTCGTGGTGGTTTCCGGAGACTACCATTCTAGGACCTTAGTGCGATGTGTTACTCGGGGAAGACTTCCTCCATCCAGGGCGGAAACTGGAGGGGCGTGGGAAGCGGCTGGATATCAATTTGGGCCTGCTGGACAAATGTCTGGTTGATCAAGTTAAAGTCACAGCCGGAGTCTACCAGGGCAGACAGGTTGTAACTTTCCTGGGCTGTGAGAATTGTGGCTGGCAGGCGAAGATGAGGATTATCGGGGAAACGAGATTCTTTCTTGCCCGCTGGCCTCCCCGCTTCAGCCGACGGACCCGATCTTTTGGCCGCTTGGGACAGGCAGCGATAAAGTGCTCCAGGGAGCCGCCATATATACCTAAGTTTTGTTTGGGTCGGCGTTGGGATCGCTCCTCAGAGAACAAACGTACCCTGTAGCGTCCCCGGCTAATAGATGGTCGGACTCTTTTACTGATGGTTCATATCCCTTTATTCCAACGGTCAATGTAGGTATTACATGAACTCACCGTAAGAGCTAAAAGAAATTAGAAAATAAAATACAATTACGTTCCAATTTTAAACCTTACAAACAAATTACCGCGTTAGCTTAGCTAAAAATAGATCAGCACGATGCTAACACTCGATACTGCAAACATACTTTACTTATACATATAACTCAAAACCGGACACAATATAATACAAAATACGATACAAACCTTGTGCCCTTTTAGCCAGGAGCTAATATCCTTAAATAACCATTTAACACTTTAATATGTCGACCGTTTTCCTTTTAACTTTCTCAACAACTCCGAAAAACCGGAAGTCCCCCGATAACCCGGAAGTCCTGAGGTCTCACGAAAGCCCTTCAAAATAAAACGCTTCGTTCAACCATAAAGAAATCTTAATCTAACCTCGTTATTTTACAACACAAATTACACAAGAAATAAGAACAACAAATTAGATTACATTAAAGGTAATCTACATACCCTATCGATCTGCATCATCCCAGGTGGTGGCGCAGGGACCGAAGGAGTTGGCGCCGGCCAGTTGGGCTGGAAGCCTGAGGACAGAGCGGACAGTCGCGGTGGGAATCTATCGGGCTGTGCCCGCCTCCTATTCCTCAGCCGATTATCGAGCCGGGTAACCAGAGCAATGAGTTCATCAAGGGTCGTGGGCTCCTCCAGGCGGGTTAACTCGTCCTTTAACAGTTTGACGCTGCCTTAAGGGCACGGGGCTCCCAACCGGCTGCAGCTGCCAAGGTGCGGAACTCTATCGAAAACTCTGGGAACTCTATCGAAAACTCTGCCACCGGGTGATTACGTTGCCTGAGGGCCCAGAGGCGATGGAAAAGCTCCGTAGGATCGGAGTCCGCAGAAGAAAACACGGTTTTAAACTCCTGATTAAAGCTATCTAAAGTATGATTAAAGTATTGACAGTCAGCGAAACGTGGCCTCGGCCCATCTGAGGGCCCGACCAGTTAAAAGGGGACGCGGAGTCGCGGACGTGCGGAAGGGGCGCGGAAGACGCTTGAGCATCGGGACTAGGTGCACTGATGGGAGGTGACAGAGACGAGGGCGGAGGTCCCTGAAAAGCGCGGGTCAGGTGGCCAACCTGGTCACACAGAGCCTGCTCCTGATCCTGTAGTGCGCGGACCATAGCGTTCTGACCTAGGATCTGATCCTGCCGTCAGTGCGTCTGCTGGGTCTGAGTGGCCAGAGTGGCCAGAGTGTTCTGCTGTCATGGTTCCTAACTTTTTGACCCACATGCAGAACACACTGAAGAGGCAGATTAGGCATGTTTACGAGAGTTTATTTAAACAATCAAGAATGAGATGTGCAGGGATTCTTCGAGACGTCTGGGAGCGAAGGAGGTGTGGGTTGCTCTGAAACATAGTGTAAAGTTACCAAGTGCAACAAGAACGAAGAGACTGACGAGACTAAAAGTGCTTACCACGTGAGACGTGAACGAACCACCGGGGAGAGTGAGCAGGTGCTGCGGAGGCCCAGAGGAGGAGTCTGCAGGTGCTTGCAGCGGGAAAGGTGGCGGCCAAGCAGGGAGTTGCTGGTCGGTGGAGGGTAGGCAGGGCTCGGCCGATTGGGCTGTGGGGCGGCGGCAGGTGGCTGTCAGCTGGGCGTTGCGCTGGTAGAGCGCTGGGACTGGCGAGGCGTCACGCGATGGCTTGGGATCGCAGGGAGAAAGCGGAGTGGGCCAGTGGGAGACCTGCTCAGCTGTGGCTTGAGAGTCACAGGAGGGACTCCGAAGTGGGATTCGGAACTGTCCAACCTAGGGCACAGGAGACAAGATTTAACGAAGGAAGTTATCAATGTGTGCTTCTGTGGTTTTTTTGCCTCTCTTGTTGTGTATCTGCTCTGTCTTCTCTAACTCCCAGTCGGTCGAGGCAGATGACCGTTCATAATAAGCCTGGTTCTGCTGGAGGTTTTTCCATCCTGTTAAAGGGTAGTATTTTTTTTCCACTGTCGCTTCATGCTTGCTCAGTATAAGGGATTGCTGCAAAGCCATGGACAATGCAGAAGACTGTCCCTGTAGGAGTGAATGCTGCTTGTCAAGACTTGATGCAATCAACTGGGTTCCCTTAGATAGGAATTTTTTTTTGACCAATCTGTATAATCTGACCCAATCTGTATAATCTGATTGACTTTGACTTTGGAAAGTGCTTTGAGATGACGTTTCATGAATTGGCACTATATAAATAAAATTGAATTCAATTTAATTGAATTGAGGTTAAATTAGCTTAACTAATTCAGAACCATATTTGGTATGTGTTTCAACCCATTCGCAATGGGTTTCAGCCCCAGCCTGTCTTTTTCCGGGCCTGCTCAAGAGTAAGGCTGATCAGAGCGGAATCGAGCTGAATTGTGAGATGAACAGACTGCTGTTCATTGATTAAACAAAGGAGAGAAGAAACAAGAAGGTTTTCTCCAAGGAAGTCCAGGCAAAAGTTAAACTAAAGAGTGTTGACATTAATATTAACAACCTCCATGAATGGAGTGGGTCAAACCAAAATATACAAAATATTTGACTATTTCCAAATCATGAACCACATATGAAGGAAAAAAAGAGTAAAATGACACTTCAGCTTTCTACACACAGACAGGCACACTGTATTTAACATCTTAAATCAGACCTGCAGATTTAGCAAGGCTTTCTCTCATTTTTCATACTCTGAAAGCTATTAGGTTTTGTCTCTAAAGAATGCGCGGGCCATAATAAAACCACTCTGTGTGCCTGTGTGTGTTCTTATACTTGCAGCTGAGCAAGATTTTTTTTTTACTCATGTTACTAATAAAGTGAGGACTTTGATGTAAAGTGAGGACCTTTTTTTGGTCCACATTTTTTTTTTCTGGGCCAAGGGTTAGGCTTAGCACTAAGGTGTCAATCTTTTTTAGGTTAGGAAAGAGGAAGTGGAAGGAGGGTGTACGGTCTATCCAATCCTTGGACCTCCCTTTACCTCGGTCTCTACCGTGATGATGGACATGCTGGTGGCGTCTCCCATAGCGGACCTCAGTCCACACTTCCATAAAAAAGATTTATAAAAAAAAAAAAAAGTGTTTTAAAAAAAAAACTAAGAGAATCTCTCAATTAAAGAGATTATTTTTCAAAAGTAAAAATAAAAATAAACAAAACACAATTTTTCAACCTCTCTCCGTCCTATTCAGGTAGTAAAATATAATAAATAATGACTTGCTGTGGAGACATTGTTGCTGTGGTGAATAAGCGAGGAGCCAAGATGACTCTTTATGGCAGGGATTTTCAACCGTGGTCCTCAGGACCCACTGTCCTGTATGTTTTAGATGTGTCTCTGCCCACTACACCAGAATCAGAATGATTGCATGACCTCCTTAGCGACCATCAAGGGCTAAAGAGGACAGCATTGCCTTGCTTTTTATTTTTTGTCCAGTAAATACAGTGCGGGTGTAATGCAGTTCAATAGATCTGTAGGAAAATTGTAGACAACTCCTGCTAAATGGGTCAACATCACCATCTGCTGTTGAGTCTGTACCTGTAATCAGTATGAGTATCAAGGGATTCTCGCTAATCCTCAGAGCAACATCTTCACAGCATTCAGCTAACACAAGTGATATTAAAAAAATCCTGAACTGGTATAAAACTTAAAGTAACTGTTTTATGTTTCAAGATAGTGTATTTATATTATTGTTTGACATATTTTCAACTTGTCTTTTTTTGTTCTTTGAATTTTACTGTTGATTAGGTTCATGGCTAACTAAAAACAATATGTACCATCTTTCCAGAGAGAGAACCTGCTGTTTATTGTTTGTTTTGACTGCAGGTACTTGTCAGACAAAAAATCTTTAAATTGTTGTTCTTATATAGTTTATAAAATGTGGCAATGTTGAAAAAAAGCCAGCTTTTGGAAACCGTTATAGTAATAAAATGTATTTAACTGTTATGAAATGTAAAATGGATTCTGGGTAACCCTCAGAGCAATGAGTTCACTGCATTAAGTGAGAGAAGATTAAAAGTTACATTTTTGACCCATTTTTCAAAGGTTTTGCTGGGATGGGGGTTCATGGAAATGTTTTTTTCTTCAATGGGATCACAACAAAACAACTTTTAAAACCACTGCCCTAAGGTTGCTTTACAATTCACGCATTGACTGCTGGGAATCAGGTATCAGAAACCCTATGATTCTCTTCATGCATAAGTTGATGTAGAAGATGGATGAATAGAAGACTTTGTCACCTTAATGTTTGTCCAGGTTAACTCTTTGTAATCCAGACAGGTGCTAATGAACTAAAGAAAATAAATTCAAGCTATGGAGGCATTTTCTATAGTGACCTGTACATCCTTGCCCTGCAGATAGTAATGTTAAGTCTAAAGTATGAATCCAGACTGCCCTGAGAAAAAGAGAAAGGAATGAAAAGAAAAGCATTTCCAGCAGCAGCAAAGCAGCCAGGAGGCTGGCTTTCTAAACCTGTATAGATCTTGAGTCCTAAAGTACAAGCTCTTTGATGGAATACAGTAGTTTAATCAGAAGATTGGTCAGTTTCATTAGAGACCATATCACATTACTCAACAAGTGTGTTCTGCATCGAGTCAAAAGCACCAATGTACACTAAATCACAATCCGCCTGAGATGTCATTGCTGTAATTCTCATCACCCAACAGTAACTTGATCAAAGAGCTCATTTGCCAAGGACTCATTTGCTGAAATTACTTGGTGCTTCTGGGGCATTTGCTAAAGCAGGCAGAGGGGAGTCATATGTTTTGATCCTTGTAGCGATGAGACCTATTCATGGACTTAATAATCAGCTCTCATCAAGAGTTAATGTCAAAGAAGTCTGGAGAGGTTCGGGCAGGAGAGCTGCATCATTATAGTCCTTGAAAAACACCCAGTTTCCCTTTGTTCAATTCTTTGTTTCTTTTCTTACACCTAAGGTTTATATATTGATTTAAAACAAAAACTGTTCAAAAAGCATTTTTAATAGCTTGTGCACAGTTTCATTTGCATTTTACTTCTTTAACTGAAAAATATAGATCCCTCCTAAACCTACTGTACTTGGTTGTCAACTTTTTTTGTATAAATACAGTTTGGCAAAGTTCAGTGGCTGATATTTCTGTTTTAAAGCTCTTTTTTAATTGATCTTATCTTTAATATTCTAATATTTTGAATATATTTTGTGACACTTTATTTTGGGGTCTCATTATCTGTAAACCGTAATCATCCAAATTACAAGAGGTGGAGGCTTGAAATATTTCACTTTATGTGTAACAAATCTATATGAGTTTTACTTTCTGAAATGAATAACAGCAACATATTTTGAATATTCTAATTTTGTTTCAAGTCTTCCTACAGATTCTCAACTGGATTTGGTTCTGAACTTTTGACTGAGCCATTCAGACACTTTTGATCTAAACTATTCCTATTACTATATACTGTGGATCTGATTGTATGTTTAGTGTTGCGTTTTGGTCAAAAAGGTTTATGTTGTCTCGTCTAACCCGAGCACCTTGTTGAGCCAAACCATTACAACCCAGTGTGTCAGACTGTAACCTAACCTTTTCAGGAAAGCCCTGGAAGGGAGGAGCTTCACAGCTGGAACTCCCCTGTCCGCTAAATCCTTTGTCCAGATGCAAAATCAATCTATTTTTGGCAAGTCACCAAAACATTTCTTTCAACTGGAACCAAAGCTAAGTATGATCTGCCTCCTATAATCAACAACAAAGCAGATGGCCACAGAAACAAAATGGGACAGGCCATAAACCAGGAACACGTCTCCCCGGGGCCATTTTGAATTATTCACAGATTCTGAAAGAGTGGAATCTAAGCTTTTCAATGATGTCAAACTAATGGATATCAAAATAAATTTGAAAAGGATATGATTATTTCAATGTTGGCACTCTGCAAAGAAGATTATGGGAGAAACAGGCCTTAAAGTTTCTTGAGAATCACCTGAGAAGCCAGCTGGGCGTTAACAAAAGCTGTTAATTTGAATTGCTTTGCATAACTTGCAGCAACACCTCCCACCCAGCCCTGCTTGTCAATAGAGGGTCCCTGTCAACTCACTGCACTGTTAAGTGAGCCATCAGTTCTATTTTCCTATGTTTAGATAATTTACAGCACTGCATAACAATATTTGTGTTACATCTGTGCATTGAACAAACATCTGTTAGTTATCCAAAAAATTACAACACATAATTTACCAGTAACACACAAAAATAAGTAAAAAACGGACAAAAATTTAAATGATTAATTTAAACTATTTAGGTTTTTTATCTCTGCGATTTTTTTGTATCTGTAAGTTGTAGCCATGATGCAACTTTCATGTTTGTACCTTATTATTACTGTCACTTAATTGCTCATTTTGTTACCATTTTACAATGCATGGAAAGAAAATGGAGTTGCCTTCACGGTGGCACCAGTTTGTGGGTTGGGGATGTTTGTGTCTGCTCAGAATGCAGATATGAATAGAGGCGTGTTCACACCTTTGAAATGCCAGCCTCTCGTCGATTATCCTATTCAGTTGCTTGACCTGTACCCATCAATTATTATGTCTTGGAGACCCTTGACTTCAATGGACCCATGAAGAGAAACAGGGGCAATAACTCAATTTCGATCATGTCATGGACATATTTCAGGATATATACATTATAATTTACCAAAAAGTCCATGTCTCACCATCACCCTTTTCTGTGTTCTGCTTTTTGGTTCTGGGCATGACATGTCGTTTGCTCTTGGAACCTGAGCCCGTATTGTTAGCTTAAGAGCGATTCAGATAGTTGCTGAGGGCAACTAAGTAAGGAAAGGACACTTAGATGTTAGTGACGAGGTGTGATTGACCCAGTTGCTAGATGTGACGCTGTCTTTACGAGCTGTGATTGTTTGATAATAAAAGAAAAAATAAACACAAATGCGCTCCTAGCGATCAAAGAAGAGAAATTAGACTGGATTAAGGAATGCGTCTTAGAATTCAGGAAATTCTAAGATTTTTCCTAAAAATGACGTTGCTAAGAGCCACTTTTAGTCTTAGGAATCTTTGTGAATACGGGCACTGATATTTAAATGAAGATGTGCCTGCCTGTCCATGGAGAGTCATCAAAGCTGTGAATTAAAGCACACAAAACATTAACATACTGCATGTCTCTATGTTATCGACACATGCACATTGTGGAAGTCTGCTCATAAATACCTTATGGGCTGATAACTCTTGATCTGTGGGAACTTTCGGAAGTAGGGACACGGGTGTGCCTGCCAGTCAAATGACCTGATTACCACCGTGCCATCTTCCAGTCCGACCAGCTGTGGGATGTTGAGGTGACTCTTAGGAGAGTTGTATTCCACTACCTGTTGACTGAAGGACAACACAATAGCAATAAACATATTTGTTTTCATGCATATCACTGACTTTCTTTTTCAATTTTCTATCGGCTGGAACAGTAGCTGATGACTTCATTGCACCACTTCCTGATGCATGTCTTCATCAGTCAGGAAATTCACCTGTTTCTGCAGCCCTTCACAAGAGAAACCGAAAAGTTCACATTTCTGTGGTGTCAGGACGTACAATGGCCCAGGCTGAAGCGGGTTGGATCAGAAGTGCAACTGAAAAAGACACACAGAGAGAAAAAACAAGAATTAGATAAAAGAAAAGCTATGTGTTGTTAAATCAGTCTTGTTTGTACTTTCTGAACAAGGTGAAGATGATCCTGGTGCTTCTTGATTGCTGCAGTTTTCCGCCCCTCTGGATGGTTTGCACTTCTAATCAGCTGGTCGTTATTGTGTTGTCACTGCCAGCAGAGATCCACAATGTCTTGAAGCTTGATTTGTAAATTGCATTCTCCCCTGAAAAAAAGTCACAGGGTATTGATTCCCAACAAAGTTTTCCATTATTGGTCAATAGAAGGATTTCACTGTTCTATGTATTTTATACATACCAGGGTTCTTAGCAGACTTTGTATAGAGACACCACACTGAGGCCTTGGATACATGTGTTGGCAGAAACTTCACATGCAAGTCTCTATGCACAAGATGACGACCAGGCCTCATGATGGTGTGGTCTTCGGTGTAGAACGTCCGTTAATGTCCCATGTAAACTAAGAATGCTCTCTAAAGTCAGCAGACTCTATTTATTCCTCTTGATCTACAGATTCAGAATCTGAAGTGAATCCAGTGTCAGTCCTGATGAACATTTACTGCCACAGCGAAGCGCTGTAACAATAGCTGTTCAGTTCTTGGGCGATGCGTTCAGCTTTTTCCATCTTCATCAGCCACAGAAACTCAGTGTGTTAAATTGTTGCATAAGTAGACATTTGTTTTCTTCAAGCACACAGCTTATTGGCTGACCTGCTTAACAAAAGCCTGCTCAGAGCCACACAGAGGCAATATACAAATGGCCTGTGGCTTTCCCCTCCCCAATATACAGATCCTAGTCAGCTGAAAACAGGTCAAGTTTAAACATAACACTTACCGTTTTAAAATATTAGAAACAATCATTTAAAGCTTTGAGTGGTTTCTTCATAACTTCAGCTAGCATATTTTGCAATAAAATGAAAATCACTATTTTGTCAGAAATGTAAGGATTTTCTCAGTTTCTCTATTTGTGCTCTGCCGACTTTTTTCTACTTTTGCCGTGGCACATCACAAATGTCTGCGATCTTTCTCTCTCTGAGTTTTGCAGGAGTTGAACCAGAAACTGCACTTAACCAGAACTGTAAGAGGGAGTCCCTCCACTGAGCAGTTCCAAAGCACGTACAGCACCTCTGAAAGCCATGCAGAAGTATCCCCAGAGCGCCTTGAGGCAGAGAGAGCACTGCAGATTGTAACCTGCGTGATGGAGTGACTGAGACCAAGAAGCCAAAAGCAGTTTTCTCTCACATCACTGACGGCCAGGTCCAGACATAATAACCACACTGTCATTGGATGCCCATGCTGTTCTCTAGAAAAAGTACAGTAGAGGTATTAGAGGTGTGGGACGAATTCAGAGTACCCAGAGAGAACCCACAAATGGACAGGGAGAACATGCAAACTCCATGCAGAAAGACCCAGGGTCAGACTTGAACCCATGACCTTTTTTCTGCAAGGCTAGAACAGCGCTACCCATTGCGCCACTAACACTACTACCAGAACAGTTTCCAAGAGTGTTTTTAAACCGATTGGACTGATCAGATGTTAATATTTGTGTTTTCAAAGCCACTCATTACACTTTGTTATGCCACAATAACGCCATGATAAATAATTGATCTCGGATTGGATTCTGAACAGTGGAAGGGTTTCAAAGGAACACCACTCCTGCTGAAACATGAGACCCTCAAGGCTTGGACGGCCCTTCTTCTCACCAGGGTTCCTGCTGCTGTGATAACACCTTCCTCACACACTCTTCAGCTCTCCACTTCTGCAGACCTCTTCAGCTCTACAGCAGCTCTCTCGCAGACCACCTCTCCAGGACAAAGGAGAAGGCCTGAACCATGAGGCCATATGGCCTCCTCTGCTGGGACATCTGAAGGAATGTAGCTCGGCCAGCCACGCTTGATCCAGGGTCTGCTAGACTCGACTGCCTGCTTGAAAGGAGGACCTCCCTGACTGAATCCAGATAAACAACACACTGGAACAGAGCTAAGTTTCACTCTGACTGCTGAGCAAACCAGCCGCAAAGTACAGACTGCCGAAACAGCTTTGTTCAATTTTGTCAGCTGTTGCAGGAGAGCAGACGCGAGACGGTGGATGCCTCCCCTCACCAGACAAGCTGAATGATCCGACTATTGAATGAACATCGGTCCTGACCACACATGCGTGTTTCTGCTAGGCCGCAGAGACACCCAAGCATTCCCTCCACATGCTGTTGGTTAGCACAGGGTTGGAGAGCTAAGCGCTAGCCTGCCAAGAAGAAACCAATGATTCTCCCTGCTTTTACGACCTTCCTGGAACAGCCAATGTGGACAAAACTCACACGAGGCATCAACAAGTTGGGCAGCGAGCTGAGGGTGAAGTAAAAGGTTTATTGGGAAATGTTTGTAAACCGTTGGACACATGGTGTTTAGAACAAAAGGGCTAACGAAGTAGCTCACTCTAGCTTTCATTTCATGGTATTGCTAATATCATTTGAGTGTGTTTTTCTTTGGTTTTAACAGAACGGTTATCTCCACAAGGGTTTCATACATTGATGGGACATTATCCAGCCCACTCATTATGACTAAAAATAAAGCTAAAGCTTTCATTTGTTAGCAAGGAATGCCCGCTAGCCAAACTGCTATTAGCCTTGCTAACATCCGGTTTCGGACATTTCAAAAGGAGTTTGTTTTAGAGCATAAAGCGTAACTGTTCTGCTCCGCCATCCTTCGATGGTGTTATGAGCCTTATGCCCGCATCAATATGGTATATTAATGCCGGTTTTCAAGGCAATTTTGATAACTATAGACTTAGCTAACCAGGTTAGCGACGATCGCTGCAGCGCCCCCTAGCGCCCAGAGGTAGGATCGCATTAATAAGATTGGCCGTCATAAGGTTAAATGATTTTACTGAGCAAATCAGTCTTCAGAATATTATTTACTCAAAATAACGTTCTGGTTAACTTGGGCTTTGCATTGTGAATGGGTTGAAACACATGCCAAATGTTTTTTTTAACTCCATTCCATGCTTTTTGGAAGCAGATCTTCAGTGAACAAGGATTCACTGAATTAGTCCGATTATGATCGACCACTTTTGTTTTGTCTTTTGTTTGTTTTTGCGTGTAAATAGTTCCTTAGCTTAGCTTCTTTTTATCTTCATTTTGCTTAGTAGTTTAGTTAAGTTAGTTAAGCCTAGTAGAGAGGATTTGTTAATCAAAATATTGTGTTAATTCAGATAAACAGCATTACATAGTGATGTTCTCTGGATGTTCATTTTATTTCTGTTATTAAATTCTTGGACTTGAAAAGAAGTTGTCACTCTTTATTCTATGTGTGTGCAGGTTTTGCTGTTAAAAGATCGCTAGTGCTCGAATTCATCCCTTTCAACCATTGTCTTGATATCAGTTTAAGAGCTGATCATCACCAGACAATACTTAACAGACAGAGGGTTATTTAATAAACATTAAATAACTTTCAACAGTGTATAATTGTACAACAACTTACATATGAGTAAATAGTCTGTTTTAAAAAGCTCTCGAGTTATTAAGTAAATTAAATGTATGCTAAGCAAATAAGTCGCTAACCTAAAAAAATCGATAGGACTACAAAACTCACTATTCAAACTCCTATTCGCTGCTGAGGCATACGAAACAGAGCCGCATTTATACCCCACAACGGGAGCTCTGCTAATGTCAGATTATCCTAGTGATGTCACAAAAACTTTTGAACCAATACCCAGGTAAAAAAGTAGTATACTTTAGTGTATTAGAAATATGATTGAAGTACGTGAAGTATGAAACAAGTATGCTTCTACTTGTTGTGCTTTATTTAAAGAGTACTTAATATGTACTTTTTAAAAGTATACTTCAAAAAAGATGTAATTAAGTTCAACTTAAGAGTCCAAAAAGTAAGTATACTAATTTACCAGTAATCAAATTATTATTTAAATGTACTTTTTAAAAGTGTACTTTGTTGTTAATGTATTTTAAATTGTATAGAAGTTTATTTTTTTTAAGTGTATTAAATGTGACATACTTAGAGTGGCAATTCAGTGTACTTATGGAAAGTATATTTTTTGGAAATTAATTGTTAGTGTACTGTTTTAAAGTGTACTATGATCTCACTTCATTAGAAGTGTGAGTTCTGTACACTTTAGTCAGTACACTCTAAAATAAGTTTATTTTTAGTAGCATATCAGAGTACTTTCATAAAATATGTTAAAATACCAAAATTTATAGTGGTAATTTAGTGTAGTTTTAGTATGTACGCTTATTTTTAATACAGAGTTAGTATAATTTTTGAAAGTGTACACTGATTTCACTTCATCGGTAGTGTAATCTTAGTACACTAACAAAGTGCACTAAAATATAAGTGTACTTTTATTAGCATATCAAAGTACTGTCATGAAATATGCTAAAATAAAAACACTCTTAGTGGAAATTTAGTAATTTATTCATTTACTGTAGCCTACCAATGGAAAGTGTATTGACATTGTTAGGCAGATTTCTTAAAGGGTCATATGCTACAATGCTGCAAATACAAGTTAATTTTGTTTATCTACACAGTTACCATCATGTATCAATGCACAAACACTTGATTGACAGAAGGGTCCCTTTATGTAACAGGTAAATAACAGTAATTATTTGTACAGATATTGTATTTACATGTCAATTCAATAGGTCTCATGGAATCTCTGGACTTCTTGGCAGTATTAAGGAAATTTTCTTGATGCAACATTAGTCTCGTTCAATGTTGTTTGGCAGAGGAATAACATATACCTTCTCCCTGCATTCAACCATGACACATTTGCGTGTCAATGACTCTGGATGGATGGCATACACTATATTGCATTCAGACACTTCATACACAAAGCTTGATGCAATATTAAGTGTTGTGTCTCTGCACAGCTTCCTTCCAGACTTAACAAGCTCCTTGACCAAAACACAGTGTGTTGCACCAGAAACGACCAAATTCACAATTCTGACTAATGTGCCGTTCTGCAACTCAACAACAGAGTTGATTCTTTTCTGTAGGCGGTTATTTGTGTCAGAGTGATAAAGTATTCCATTCACAATAAAACGGTTGTAGTAGGAGGCTTGTTTCACTCTAACACCTATTAGGTCATCAATTGCAAGCATGTGTAAAACCGAGACATCAGTCTGTACTGATTTGCCAAAAACTCTGACATGGGCACTGATCTGAACTGATTTGTCACTTGAACTCTTTCTGCCCTGTAGTTCATAGAAAAGATCTTTGACATGCTCATTAGCATAATGCATAACTGTTGCTCCTTTCTTTTTGAGACTCCTCTCCCTAAGGTACCTTTTCATTATTTGGACAGGGACATGAGTTGTGCCATTGAAATATGTCAACAGGGTGCCGTTAAAAGATTCAAAGGAAAATGTGGACGTGGCCCACAATGGTCCCCAGTTCCTCACACTCGCAGCCAAGTGTGTCATGAGGTGCACATTAAATGACATATTAGTTGTGCCATATAACCCCTGAAACTCCCTGACAAATTTTTTCAATGCCTGCTCAGCTATCACCACCTCAGCCTCTCTGATCCTTTCTTGCAGTAGATGATATACTGCAAAAACCAGAAGGAAAAGATGATTCCAGTATTTTCTGGGGAGGATGCCATTTAAAACAGGCAAAGCATAAAACAAAAGAAACGACCTCCACTCAGACGCCTTCCAGAACTTTTTTTCTTGCATAGATCGTGGTACTCTTGTGATCTCAGTTGGTGGTGAAATTTTTTTAAGCACTTTGTCGATCTGCTCAGTTTGGGTGCCTATGTACCAACCATGTTGATGGTTTGTGGAATCTAACCAGAGAGAAGTCAGCTGTCTTGTAACTCCAAGGCATACACTATGCTGATATTCTGGAACAAAGCCTTGCACCATTTGAAATTTGTCTAGTTTCATTAGTTGACTTGGGCCTTTCACTCCCATTATGGGCTGCTGAGGTGTTGCATTCATGGCATTGTCAAAATGCTCAACTTCTGTACGAAGACGGGGTTCAGGAATAACATATGTATAGGAGCCTCCACCTCTGTGATAACAGAAGTCACAGCCATAAATGCCATTAAACTGCTTCTTATTTTGGAGAAGTGGCCTTGCAACTGAATCTGCACTACATACAAGTGCATGCACCTTTGCATTACAACCATCTCCCCAGGTGATCCCATTACTTTGAAGTTCCTGAAGCTCTTTTACAAATGGAATTAGGAGAGTCTGTATATTAGGCTTGCTCTCTCCAAACCAAAGACAAGGAACACATATGTTGTTCTTCCTGTCTGTAGGGTGTAGTTCTATGATTTGGCACTGAATCGGCCATATTTGGCATCTAGAGCTTTTAAAAACAGGGATCCCATCACTGTTCCAGATCAGACTGATGTCATCATCACCTATTTCACCACTATCTTTAAGCCTCCTATACTGCCCTCCACATTGGACATCACAAATGAAACCTGGAGTTGATGTATGTCTTTGGGTTTTGATGTTGGGATTTTCCAGAATCTCTTTAATTTGCAAAGATAAACTGATAACCAAAAAATATGAACCCTTTTCTAGACTAGCATCCACATCAAATTCTGCCTCACACAGAACACACTGTGTTAAACCACAATCTTTTGTTCCAATATAATTTGAACACTGGTGGCAGTAGAAATGGGGCACATACTCGCCATATAGGCCATAGGATTTATGGAAGAGATACGAGGTTGCTGGTATCAGTGCAGGGAAAAGTTCATGAAAAATCCGTAAAAGATGGTCCAGAGCAATCCCGGTCAGGTTATGCCTCAGGACGTAAGCCATTAGAAGCAGCAAACTTTGACCTTTGGTAATTGGTGCTCCTGGGTACAAAAGGTCATCTTCACAATTTCCATCCTACAAAATGACACATTGAGATTGAAAAAGAATTCAGTACAATAAACAAAACATTCTCAAGTATTCAGGTTTATCAAATCTTGTCACATTTCTAATAATTTAAAAATGCCCTATATGAATGACACTAACTTTGCTCTACTACACGAGCAAAATCTAACACAAGTAAAATATTATAATTATTTGTGATATGTTATTTGCTAAATATGATTAGACATGAAATGTATGTAACTCTTGGGATTGAGCTCTTGTGCATATGACTTCATCTAACAATTTTTAGTTCAGTATTAGTCTCTGATGGGTTTTGATAAGTTGTCCTCACTGAACTTACATTTACATACATTTTAAGAATTCCTTGTGTGTAGCTAGTTTTGGGTGGTCCAACACAGTATCTCAAATATTTTTGGAGTTCAAACATCAGAACATATAGTAAAATGCTACGTCTAATCATCACTATGATCACTATTTTCTAGAATCTTGTGCCTTGCTGCACTCTTTGGTAATGGTTTACGTCAGCCAGAGATCTCAATTCAGCTTTATTATGGCCTGCTGAGCAAAACTGAAGTGCCTGACATGAAAATAAAGTCTTTGTTATTCTATTCTATTCTATTCTATGGCGAAGGAATTAAATTTTTTGTTCGGATTGTGTGCATCAAGTCATCATAGCAAAATCAATCCTGTAAAAGATAAACTAAATGCACAAAGATGAACGCTAAACGCCCTGTAAGTAATTGTAATCTTACCTGTGACGGATTTGGGTTGGGTCTCTCACTCTCTGGTTCTTGCATGGTCTGTTGCTCTCCTATGTCAACTACATCGTCCTTAGCAGCTGATCCATTCTGAAGTTGGCACAAAGTTTGTGGCAAGTTAGTCACTGAATCAGGTGTTATTTTTAGGTATTGAGTGGGATCTTAAAGCACTACAAGTAAAGCAATCTATAATGCAAATGCTAGCCTGTAAGTAATTGTAATCTTACCTGTGACGGATTTGGGTTGGGTCTCTCACTCTCTGGTTCTTGCATGGTCTGGTGCTCTCCTAGATCAACTACATTGTCCTCAGCAGCTGATCCATTCTGAAGTTGGCACAAAGTTTGTGGCAAGTTAGTCACTGAATCAGGTGTTATTTTGGTATTGAGTGGGATCCTAAAGCACTACAAGTAAAGCAACTTACTCCAACTGCTCCACTCTGAAATTTGAAAAATGTCTGAGCTAGTGTGTTACATTGTAGGAGTCAGTTCCTCTAAAAACAAAATATCAATAGACTAACATAGTGAAGATGTGTATTACCTGTGTCCTGACCTGCATGTTTTTTTTATGCTGCACACTATTGCCACTAACCTATAGCTTGCTACTACTAGATATTTTGTTGTACTACACTCACCCATATTGTATTACACACACACAAACAAGTAGACAGAAAAATATACACACAAACATATAGACAGAAACCCACTGTTTGGCCATCCTGAACAATTTGGTGTATGATTTATGTGAATATCATACATTTTTCCATGACTGTTTTGTTATTACTGGACACAGACATCCGGTACAGACATGGGTAGTTTATTACATTTGCCTATAGCTCTTATGTAGTTACGCCCCTTTTCAGCGCTAAGCCCGTTGTCTTTTGACTTCCGGTCTGTATTTTCACCGCAATCTTGCGTAGTTATGAATGAATGAATGAATGAATGAGTTATAAGGAATGAATTATGCATTGTCAGTGTTCTGACCTTACTGTCAGCTCTCTTCCGTTTTCCTGCTATTGGCTGCAGTGGTGCATCATGGTGAGCTGGAAGCTAGAAGCAAAACAATTGTCACCATCCATGTAAGTGCAGAAAATAAAATCTAACCAAGTGTAATTAATCTTATATTAAAATGAAAACATAATTTTGGTATTGTTTTTAGTATAAAGAGACTTGTCGTGCGCTCTTGAAAAATAATTTTGACTTAATTGAAGAAGACTTTGAGTCTTATCAAGACCAATTTTCTCAATGCACTGGGAGCCAGTGCCAACTTTTACTTGTTTTAGTAATAATATATCATCTTTATTGTCATTGAAACATACATTACAACGAAATTTGTTCTCTGCTTTTAACCCATCACCCTAGGGGAGCAGTGGGCTGCCATGTGCGGCATCGGGGAGCAATCTGGGGCTAAGGGTCTTGCTCAGGGACCCAGAGTGCCGGCCCTGGGGATCAAACCGGGTACTTGCATCCTTCTCTGAGTGCAAATACGCTGCTCTAACCACTAGGCCACAACCCCCATTTTCATGATGAGAAGTCAAACTCTTCTTAACCCTTGTGCTGCATTAGGGACATTTTTGGGAGTATGTGTGGATGTTCGAGAGCAATGTGTGTCTGCGTTGACAAAAATGTCTGTGTGTAGGGCCTAAATATAATACATTGTGTTTAGGCGAGTGACAAATCACAATATCCTGAAGGTCATATGTTACCCTCTCTGTGTACTTTCTGTCTATCTAAATGGATATTTTAATGGGTTCAAATAGGACCAAATTTGTCCCTGTGTGTTTTTTTTAAACTGACATAGCACAAAAAATTAAAAATGCACCAAAAATAATGTTGCTGCTAATCTTTGACATATTTTGACATAAAACAAGGAAGTTTTCACTTTGCATTTAGTATATGGAAAATAATTAAATTTTTGAGATTTTTCCTCTTATACAAATTGATGGTATCGCCACCAAAACTGGTATTTAAAGGGTTAAACTCCTGAAATTAAATAAATATTTGGTAGTTATGATGAGGACTGATGCTGGTTGAAAGATTTAAATTGGTAAAAGTGGAAAATTATAGTAATATATAATATTTTAGGCAATGTATAATATGTGACCATTTTTGCTCATTAATGCACTCAACAGCGTAAAATATCTATGCAGCACAAGGGTTAAATTAAGTCAAGTGATTTTACGAGAAAGAGCTAGGTAGGTCTGAAAACAATACCAACTACTTTTTTGATCTTGATAAAAGTTTAATACCAGATGGTTAATTTTTTTATTAGATAAGCAGTTTTTGCAGTGTTTCAAAGCAATTTGGGAATTAAGCTAGTTTTTTGGCTGATAACATTACAAGTTGTAATCCATGTAATGTCATAGTCATAAAAAAACACTACATCATCATATATGCTAGCTTACTTCTCTGTCATGATGTCCTAAAATTCTGTCAGGGACTTCAACACCTGTGCTGCAAAGGTACTGCTTGTACTGTTTATGTCTTCTGCCTTCTTATTTTTATTATTATTGTAGAAGTAGTAGGCCAACCATAGACATCATATATGATGTCATCATACATATGATGATATCATTCATACTTATAAGAAGAAGAACAGTCAATCAATAATTTAAAATAATGTTACAAATTATAATTACCTTCCTGTGTCTGTATTCTGTTGTCCTTGGTATTGTCTTATTAGTGAGCAATAAGTAGGACTTGTACTTTGATTGTACAGGTGGCATATTTGAATAACTATTGTTGAGCACTGCATCAGATGAAGATTTAAAAATCAAGACTAAGCAGTAGATGCTACGAATGGACCCAGGAATTGGACCTACCCATCAGTCGGTTCCCACATCCAATCAGTGTGCGCAGCATCATCGACATCCAATCACTATGTAGAAGTTTGGGCGCCACCCAAATAGTTAATGTTTGAAATTATTCATCACTGATACTCAGGCGATAACGGGTAAAGTTAGCACGATGTATGGGTTGTTTTATTTCGTAGACGGGTCCGTTATTGCAGAGAGTACATCTATTATACAGGATGCATATAGAAATTATGGAATTACAGTCACCTGCAAGGAAGACCTCCAGTCCCAGGAAGGCTGGATAGAGGTGATTTTACCAGCTAAACGCAGGCAAGATCCGAAGCCGGTTGCAGCCAAACTGCTGTTCATGGCGGGTAAGTTCTAAAGCATTCAAACTGTTCTGAATACTCTTTGTAACATTAACTAACCGACCACTGTCATGTAATTTAACGTTAATGACGAAGTGCTTGAAATATAGACTGTATGTAAGCAATAAGTTAGGAGAGGCCGTGTTGTGTCGTGAATAAGTAGCTCTAACGGCCGAAGGGCGTTGTTAGCCGCGAAGCGAAGCTTGCCTCGAGTAGGCCTACCGTATTGCTTTTATAAAACTGTTACCACACAATATTAAAGTAAAAAAAAAAATATTAGTGAAACTTTCATGAAGTTATATCATTAAAAGCATTCCTTCCGCTAGAAAAAATAGTCCCCGACCTTGAACAACAACCGTTGGTGTAATGTGCATGGAAGCTCAAATAAAAACAACAAACCGTTCTCAAACTTTGTCTCATTCTTTTTATTTTTTTACCACACAATATTTGTAAAATTCCCAGACACAAATAGGCATATAGCTCATCTAGCGTGACTATATTTTGATTACCAAAAAACAGGACACTCGTCCAGGTGTTCTGCGCAATTCTGTTCCCCCGTGAAAATCTGTTCCCCCTGTGTCGGGAGCACGCTTTGCAACCATGTCAAGGTTGTAACGTTCAGTTTAATCGGCAGCTGTTTACAAAATTGTAAAATATGTGTTGGTTTTGAAAATATTAAATAATATTTGTTAAGGTCATCCAGAGTTCACCATCTCCCCATTTTGCTTTGAATCCGACCAAACTGAGCAACTTTTTTTGGTGCTTCGTTTGTGCAAGTTTGTGCTGTTAAAATTAGCGTTTGTGCTCCTTTGGTTTCGGAGATATTATAAGTTATAATTTCGGCCGGTGACGTCACCATAGGCCGCGGGTGCAAAATAAAGCGCTACTTCTTTGCTGGAGCCAAAGTAAACCAGAGTGGTCTACTTCTTTAGTGCTTCGTATGTGCAGGTTTGTGCCGTTAAAATTATCGTTTGTGCTGCTTTGGTTTCGGAGATATTATGAATTTTAATTTCAGACGATGACGTCATCATAGCCAGCCGCTTCAAAATAAAGCGCTACGTTTTTCTTTCTTTGCTGGTGGTGAGTTGGATCCAAAATAAACCGAAGTAGGCTACTTTTTCAGTGCTTCATTTGTGCTGCTTAGCATTTGTGTGGAACTATCTCAAGGAGGAAATGAATGTTATCCCTATCCCCGTTGGCTGCAGCGAGTGACCTGCTCTCCTCACAAAAGTTTGATACCCAGTCTCGTAGGTCAGTCTGGGTCTCATCAAAAAGATCCCCTTGATACACTTCCTTTGTGTCTTCAGCTGGAATGATAATGGAGTCTTCTGTGATCTGTGTTTTTAGGTATTTTTTTTTTTACACCTGATTCCAGAGGGACTCCAGAACTATCATCACCCTCTCCCTTATTGAGGGTCACAACAGTGATGACATGTATTAGCTGTATTAGCATGTATTAGATGTTTTGCATGATCCAAGCACTGTGACTGAAGCAATTGCCCTGACAAAGAAGTCTTTGACACGGTGTGACCTGTTTTTAAAGCAGTCCCACTGGCAGATCTTCTTTATGCAGTGTATGCAATTACAAATTAAAGCTTGACGCATTTCAACTTTTATTTAAACATAAGTATATTACTTGCTTCAATGAAATATCACCCAATTGCCTACGTGCTGTGCACATCCGGTTTCGTCCTTTGACCTCATGTTTTTAATGGCTTTTTTTACCCGTTTGCTGCCGAATCTGCAGAAAATAACAGTCAACGATGCGAATAGGATGATCAAAACCACCTTCAATAAAGCCCAGTTATTTTAAAATACAAAAAAAGTAACAGGTAAAATAGTTATAGAAGATATAAGCATATCATAACGGTTGCAGATCATAAGGTTTTGAGCAAGGCATGTGTATAGGCTCCAGATGGTGTTTTGTTCCCCTTCATTTGTGAGAGGACAAGGGGAACAGATTTTCACGGGGGAACAGAATTGCGCACAACACCGGCAAACAGATACTCAAATGATACTCGAAGTTTACATTTAAAGTAGGCTATGCCTCTTCTGTATAGGTGGAAAATTGTTATATTTATTACAAGACACAAATTCAGATAGGCTTCTCAAAGGTTACTCAACATGTTTTATTATGACAGGTTTCAAAAATAATGAATGAAATAATGATAGAAAGAATGTCTTTTCCGTATTAGAAAAATACATATATAAATAATAAATAACTAAAAGAAATACCTCCAAATTGAACAAAAATAGCTCTCACAAACTTACAAAAACGAACTAACAAAATATCTTTCTATCTTTTGTTTTCTTCCTCTTTATCCTGTTTTTCTTCCTCATCCTCTTTGTTTGCCCATCTATATTTTGATGTATAGCTGATCTTTCCCAGCAGTTTTTTGAAAACCAGGACATTTTCATCACTTTATAAAAAAAACAGTCAGGTCAGGCCGTGAAAACAGGACATGTCCTGGTAAATCAATAAATATTTCATAAATAGATAATTTTGATAGATCAAAAATCATATTTATAGAAGTCTCTCCAAATTGTTCCTCAAACCACTTATCCATCGTCATGATGCCACCTAGTAAATAGAAATTTACTTTAAACATTTTAGTCTCTTTAATTCTTACTTTGTTTATGTTTTTTTCTATCTTTATGTTGATATGCGTGGATGCTAAGGGTGTTACTAAGGTTGCATTCCTGACTTGAAATTATTATTTTTTAATAATAAAATGTTACATTGAATTTGTATTTTATGTGTCTTCTTTACAGAAAACTACAAAGAAGTAGTACAGAAGCGTGTTGCTTACCTCAAGGGGGAGGATATATGGTCTTCCTTTGGTCAGTCTGGCCAGGAGAAGGGGGTGGTGAAGCAAGGAATGACCGTAAGCTTGATTTATGACTTAACAGTTATGGAATATTGTGTTTCCAGTTTACAAATAATGCTGTGTCATCGTAGAATATGTTTGCCATGGGAGTTACATTGTGAATTTTTCCAGACTTTTCCAAGCTGGGTGCACAAGCATTTAGCAGATTTAGCCAGCAAATGTTTATTTGAAATGATAAATATTACTTAAAAGACTGTGAAACAAATTAAGTTAGCTATTTTGGAATGCCAGGCATGTTAAGTTAAGATTCAGTCTCCTGTTACAAATACTGTCAGAGTGATGGATGGAGGTGGATTCTTGGAAAGTGTGTCGCAATATATAGAAATACACTTGTACAAGCTATTAAAAAAGGAGTCTCTGCAGTTACTTAAAGTGGTGGTGTGGACATAAGTCAAAGTTTCATTCTCCTAAACAAAATATACGTTGTCAGTCTGGTTCACAGACGGCCAAGATGGGCGAACAGCTGAAGAGGGACCTCAAACGGCAACCTACAAGACCACTCAGTTCTACTCCTGATAGATATCAGTCTGATTCCGACGACACATGTTGTGATATTTTTGATCCACCCAAAAAAACGAAAAATGGTACGTTTAAAAATGTAACTGACTTCATCAAATAATGAGCAGTGTTCCACAGATAATTTTACAGAGTTTACAGTGGTGAATTATAGCCTATTTGTGCTGAAATGCATACATTGGCGCACCTTGTCCTTGAATTAAACAGTACCAAAGTCCAAACCCAGCCTACAAACCAATGCCCTTGGTGCTCAGGGTAAGATGTAGCAGAACTGCATTTTTGTAAAAATTAGTTACTATTCAAGAGTGTATGAACTCTGTTGATTTCTTCACACTCTCATACCATGAAAATTGTGTTTTGGCGTGTGTATGATTAGGAATGTATAGCTGCCCTTTTTGTTTAAGGTAATTAGGTTGATGTTTTCTGCATAGGTGGTTGACACCAGTGAGGAGGAGGACGCCATCCCTCAGGCAGAGTCTCAGCGGCCACGAACAGTTTTTGTTGAAATGGATGAGGACAGTTTGAAGGCTCTGAAAGATGGGTGGTTGTATATGTATGCTAGTGATGCCAGGGTTATCTCTGCCACCACCTGAACCCTCTCATACACCGACAGTCATTGTCAATGAGGTCATGAAGTCAACTTTATGAATTCAAGACATGCATCACACTGTTAATTTGAAAAACATGCATGTTACAAGTTATGTCTTAGAATACAGACCTGACTTTCCACTTTACAAATTTGAAAATAATCCACTTAACTCAAGTGGTACGGATATAACTACAAGGCCTCTGGCAGAGTGGCACAGGTACCAATTCGATTCAATTTTATTTATATAGCGCCGATTCATGAAACATGTCATCTCGAGGCACTTTACAAAGTCACATTCAATCAGATTATACAGATTGGTCAAAATTTCCTATATAAGGGAACCAGTTGATTACATCAAAGATTAGTCTTAAAAGTAGACAGGGTTAGTTTGAAGAAGATTTATTATTAACATGAACAAACTGGAATCTGTCCGACAGATAAGATTTAAACCAGCCTAATGCTTTCTCCTTAATCCCTACAGTATGTTCAAGTCTTTGTAGGAGAATATTGTGATCAATACTGCGACCACAAGTGTCATACTGCTTTTATACATCTCTTCCCCTTCCATCGTGATTAAAGATATAAAATTGCGTTTTCAATCATTTATATAGACTTATTTATATATCCACTCTAGGAAATAGTTCTAATCTTCCATCTCTGTTGTCAAGCATCACAACTTATCAGTCCAGAGAAGTGTCCAGTGACACAGGATATATGGTCTTATTTACATAAGACTTTGCAGCAATTGCTTGCAGGGTTCCCACAGGTCATTGAAATTTTGTAATATCATGGATTTTCAGGAACAGTCAGGAACCCTTGAGACGCGCGCATCAACCGTCACCGAGTCCGCTGTTGAAGACGATCATCCATTTACAATCACGCGTAACAACACAGAATAATTGTAATTTGACCATCTGGTGCGGAAGGGTTGCCATCTCTCCCTGTTTGTTCCGATTAATAACGATTAATTTCGACACCCCTAGAACCCTCTGCTTCTCTATACTTCACAAGCTAAACTGAACATTCGCCCTACTCCATCTTCATACTCAATGGAATTACTGCCCTGTGGCTTTGAGTGAGCGGAACATTCATGTCAGACATGTATGCTAGCGGTGAAAAGTACGAGTAAGGATCCTCATCCAATCAGAAATAAATAAAAGTTAAATCAGATGTAGCTGTTGTAAAATGACATTTATATAGGTGCTATTTTGTGTCACAATGTGATAATTATTCTTTGTTTCATAATGTGATACTGACCCTTTTTATATTATATCCTTATTTTAGAGCTGCCAGGACTGGTGTCTTCCCTCAAAAAAGTCCTAAACAAAATGGAAGATTCACCTTCATCTTCCATGACTTCCATCCAAAGCGAATCACCGCAGACTGGCTGTCACACTGGCAGGTAAGAGGACATGGTATGATTTCAAACCAATCTTTGTCTTTGTTATGATTGGATGCAATAAGCCTACACACAAAAAAATCTTACAATAAATCTTACTAATCTTACGTACGTGGAGGTACAGTTTGTGTTAAAACACTTGAAACAAAGACACGTGCCAACCTTCCCTATAGAGAAGTGTTCTTAATTTACCTTTTGTCTTTATCTGCTTGTGTGTTTTCACAGGTGTCATTGGGCAACTCAACAGTGAGAGTTCCAAAACGCCTCTATCAGAGGCTGAGTGGGAGGAGGATGTCCCTCTTCACACAGGAACTGGCCACATTGGTGTTTGGCAGGGAAACTTTGGCCAAGGCAACTCTCACAGGGAAAGGAAAAAAAGGCGAGCTTAAGGAGCAGCTTGACCCAGAAAAAACAAACGCAATTATAGGTACAGTAATGTCATAGTTATGAACCCAAATTCATTGTCATGATTCATTGACAAATCCATTATCATCAATGATTCTATTTCAATGTTATACATCATGTTTTAATTCATGCCCTCTTTCCTGTTTTCACAGATGCAGTGAGGGAGCGATTCCCCAACACCGAGGTGGCAGAGATCCGGGCCCTTCTACGAAGGAAGTGCAACAATGAGAGCTACAAGGCCTCTAGGGTGATTCTCACAAACATGGTCCAACGTGAAGCAAAAATTAAAAAACATAATGTACACACAAAAACATTCACTTTTTATAAAGTAGATCCTAATTTTACTTTTCACTGTAAAATTATAATCTATATGCACATTTTCTAGGTATTTTTTAAACATTTTATTCTAACTTTTAGCAAATATATTCATTACTGTAACACAATTTCCATGAAGAAATTTGAAACCACAAAACCTTTTTTTCACATTTTTTGGACACCAAGGACTTCAGTGTGCACAGAGAGACAGATATAAACAAAAATAGGCATTTTAAAAAAAAACGTTTTATTTTACTGCAAAAAATCATTTCATCACCGTAACAGTTATGCAAATTTCAAAGTCAATTTTGATTGTGATTTTGTATCAAATCATTACATTGAAAAAATAATACAACCATAGTATAAAAGGTCTAGCACATTTCATGAAGGGATTAAAATATAAAAGTAATTCAAATAACTAATCTAAATAAATCCTCATAAAGTTAACATAGCGGTAATGAAAAAACATATCTCGGTAATGAATAACAATGTTTCGGTAGTGAACCCTTCATAACTACATTAATATTTACCTACACAAACAATAAAATACCCTAGTAAAACATTCATTTGCAAACATTTTTTAAGTTTATTAAGTCGGCATACACAAACTGAACAGAAAAATAGTCCCATATTTGCGTCACAGTGCTTATAGTAACAGCTATAAGGATTCGGAAGTGAATCGGAAGTGTCTTGCTGATAAACAGGTAGGCAGTGGTTCAGAAAGAGTACAAACTGAAGTAATGTTCATTTAAAATAAATTGGCAACATAAAAATAGTGCTATTTTAAATGCACGGTTTAAATTTGCGCATATTTGTGAATTTGTTTGAAGCAAAACAAATTCACAAAAGACAATGGGAAACAATGAGTTGGATTTAGGGTAAATGCAAAAGCAACCAAGGCACAGGGAGGTGATAGGTCATCAGAACAAAGGCACAGAGAGAAAGATATTGAACTTCTAAATAGCAGGAAACACAACAGGGAAATGCTTGAATTCACGTTTGTTTTTTTCAACTTTGTGCTAGCAAATTATTAGTGATACAACACTGTGTGAAAAGGAAGAATAGAAAACCCCACTCAGATAAACAGGAAACAATGCCAGTATACAAGAAATCACATATTTCAGAAGTACAGCCAATATTCTAGTTTTTTTATCCTTCTCATTAACACTGGTAAATGACAATGTAAGAGGCCTATTGTAGATAGGAAAAAAGAGGAGTAAATTTCTGCCAAAAAAAAATATTTTTTAAATGTCAGAATCTTTCTGAGTTTTGAGTTCAAAAAGTCAAAAATTTACTACAAAAACCGATGAAATTTTGAGATTAAAATCAGAAATTTTTGAGAAACAAATATGGAACTTTCTGAGTTTCAAAAGTTAGAAATTTACTTGTACATTGTACAAAATTTGAGATTTTTATTGGTGGAAATTTTTTCCATCCTTTTGTTTCTATCTACAACTGCCTTAATATGCCATTGCAGTTTATAATTCATTGGACTTTCTTTTTGTACTTGGCCCAGATGTCTGACACCACACAGAAGTGTCTTGCAGATGAAGAGGTAGGCAGTGGTTCAGGAATAATTTCTTTGATGTCATCCAAATAATACCACACCTTCTCACCAGCAAATCTTATTGATGGGATGTAGAAGCGGTTGTCTCCTGCACAGCTCATTGTATCAACCTCATACTGACCGCTGGCAATCTGGATTAATGAAGCAAAAAAACGTTTATCGACTGCGTTTATCAAAGACAATTTGATTATTACATGATCATTACCTCCACATTACATGTTGACATGTTGACAATCTGAATCCAATACTTGACTTTCCATTTTCCATTCAGTCTTAAACCTACCTGTGTTACTGTGCCAGGATAGAGGTCTCCATCATAGTCCACAAGGACCCATGTTCCTACTTTGATGGTCTCTTCAGATTCCTTTTGAGTGAAAACAAACTCTTTTGGGGAGAAGCAGTCACAAGAGTGACTACAGAAGCACGAGACCTCTCGAAATCTAATATTTCCTGGTTCAGTAGCAACGACCTGTGGAGACATTATGTTTAGTTTTATCTGCAAAACCATGAAAAGGTCAGGTCTATATAAAAATATTTTGTTTAAAATTACAACAAAAAATATTGAAAAATATTTATAGAAAAAAATGAAATCAAGTTAAAAAAAAGTCAAGCAAGATAATAGCGAGTGTGAATTTGTTTAGTTGGACATGTGGGTGCTCACCTGGTGTATTTTCATAGTTCCTGGGACTGATTTCAGGAATGGAGGAACGAGTTCCCCATACGCAGCAATATTATCCTCTGTTACTTCAAAAAGCCTAACAGATGAGTGCTTTGCCAGATTCTCTAGTAGAGCAGAAGCATTTGGGATGTCTGTGCCATAGGCCACCATACGATCTGCGAGGTTTTTAAGAGCACCTCCTACTCCATCAGGAGCTCCCTTCCCATGAGAGGCCTCGGTGAAGTTCCACGTCACAGTCTTAAAACCTTTCATAAAAGGCACTGTGGATGTAAGGTAGAATGCTACCTTATTCCGATATTGAGATGTTGGTCCATCGGAAAGGAAGTGGATATTTTTTGCCAGGGGGTAGTTAGATGTTATATACTCTAAAACTGGTTGCAAATGTGCCCATGTAGCAACAGCATCGTGCTGTAAACTGGCAGACACAGTAGCAAAGGATTCGGCTTGACCACGAGCGTAGTATAACACCCCTGTATGGAGTGTGACTTGCTGGTGGGATCCACCAAAGTGAGTGTCTTTTATTTCCTTGCTCCATTTGCAGGTGTAGTTTTCACTGTAATCAACATGGACTACAACATCATGCTGGGTCAAATTTTCTTTCAGTTTCTTGAGACGAGTGAACTGGTGCCAAATGTTGTACAAATGAGTAGAGATCCGTGGCAGTTCCAACTTTGTTAGCTCTACGAGTTTTTCAATACTAGCTACTTTCTTCTCCAGGGATGTGGTTTTGATATCAATCTCAGTTGTAGTGCCATCCTGCAGTTTCTTTGTTACTGTTCTTGACCTTGTTGTCCACTCAGTCCAAGATATGATGTTGTTTTTTGTTGTTGGATCCACGGTGACAGGGAAAGTAAGATCTTTGCAGGCTTCACATCTACCATACATGCAATCAATGTTTTCTGAATCACAGACGGATGAAGCCACTACATCAGTAACAGATAATGTATGTATCATTCCAAGATGGTGCATTTTTTTAACTTTACTTGAAAAATTTTCATGAATTTTGCAGGCACATGTTTCTCTGTCTGTGATCTTTGGTCTCACTATCCAGAAGGGCTTCAGCTTAAAAAACTGGGAGCGGGACACATTGAGCCCTGGGTTCTCTTTAAGAAATCTCTTGTGGAGATTTCCCATGGTGTCTGAGAGGAACCTCTTCCTGTAAATTTGTCCACCCTTCCTGACTTCCCCAGCTTTACCATTTATTAATGTGGACACATCATCTCTGTTTAGGAACAGTCTGACATTGTCACTCATCTTTCTTCTTTGGCTTCTCTCACACTGCTTTTTGCGGTTCTCTCTCCTCTGTTTGGCTCGACTTGTAAGTAGAACTGTGGACCTGTGTTCCTCCATTCGTTTTAGTTTTTTCTTCAGACAATTTAGTTCTTTTTTTTTGTCACTGATAATTTGTTGTGCCTTCCTTAGTTTTTCTCTTAATTTGGTTGTTTTTTTCCGCTTTGGTGTTGATGTTGCAGACGGCTGATTAGAGTTTATGTTCTTTGGTTGGATGATCCTTTTACAAGGTTGTGGTTGAGGCTGAGGGTTGATTTCGTTCACACTGTCATCTGAGGGAAGGGTTTCATTTAGTATGTGTTGAACTGTTTGTTTCTTTTTATTATATCGGTTAGAATTTTCCCTCCATTTTTTTCGCTGTTTTTGCAGCTGCCTGGGTGTCAAATCTGCAGCTGCCTTTAACAAACCTTTTTCCTTGCGCTTCTGATACCTGTTAAAATAAAATATCAATAGGAACATTTGTGAGACAGCAAAGTCTTCAACATACTCCATACTGTATTTGTACAGTGTGAGCGTGAAAAAGGAGTATAGAAGGAGAGCCGAGACATAGGGGAAAAAAAGAGGGAAAGGGGAAGAGAGGGAGAAAGAGAGAGACACTACCTTTCCCTTTCCTTTCTTCTAAACTCCTCTAGAAGGTCCGGATTGTTATAAATCTTCTGCCTATGTTTTTCCACCCTAGCTCTTGATGCCGCCCTCTTCTGTTCACTTCCTTTTGCCCTTCACATTAGGTGATATCAATTAGCATAAATTATCTTAAAGATTTAGCCTAAAAAAATGAAAGTTTAATAATAACAAACATTACAAGTTGAAATAACCTATTCCTTCATCTATTTATTATTGCATACTGACACTGTTCATCACCGTAATCTTATTTCTCATTACCGCAACAGGCCTCCGATTACGCGGTAATGAAAGTCACGCATTACGGTAATGAATGATATCCACATGAGCTAGCTTAAAATTCTAGCATGCCATGATGACTCAGCTAAACTTTTTTCACAAACAGCGAGAACTCCCTAATTTCTTCTGTACAAGAAAGTATCTTATTAATAACTTTTTAAGAACATGAGGTATTATACATTACGGTAATGATCACCTATAGTGTAAAAATAGGCATATGGAAGGAGAAACCTAACAGTAATCATGATCAAAAGATGTCAAACAATCTTACCTTGTAGCCATCTTTTGTCTTCTCTTCTTTGTGGTGCATCATGGGTCAGAATAACTTTATTTAAAAAATTCTGTGAATATTACAGGACTTTGAACATGGTGCAACGGTAATGAGAGTTGCACCTCCGGACACTCACTTTTAATAAAATATTCTGAATTACTTAACAGGAAATTATTATATATTGTCATATTTTATTAATTAATGTATATTTTAACAAATGTCTGATATTTTTTTTAAACCTGCTTGATTATTTATAATGATAAATTGAGACAAAAGCAATTTTTCCCCCCTTAGGACGCATTACGGTAGTGAATTTGTGACTCCAAAAACGGTTAAAAAACATAAAAAAACGTATTTTGGTAACCAACAATGATCTGTGCCAAATATTAGAAATAATGATTGTCCAAATAAAAGTGGATTCTTTTTATTTTTTTATGAGTATGCCCCTAAAATCTTCTAAGACATTCGATAGGTTGGGTTCGTGAGAATCACCCTCTAGTAATTCAAGTCAGAGCTAGATGTGCATTGTGTTATAAGTTGTTCGCCATTGTTCTGTTCCCGGCATTTCAGAGAAAGGTGACAGTTCAAGGTGTTGATCAAGCAGTAACTGCTTTTGTATGTTACTTTCGTGGTAATAATAAAGATCCTTTTCTGAAATGCAATGTGTAATCTGTTGATTTAATACACTTGAACCGAATTGTAATATAATACACTTTTTGTGTAATAGCAACATTCATGCTTAAGTATAAGTAAATGGGGATAAAAGTGCAGATAAAATATACTTCAAACAATTTGTTTCTACCTTACACTATAATAACATTGCACTGAAAGTACGTGTCTATGATGTTTAGGTTGTAATTGAAATTCACTTCAAAAACATTATTAATGTAATATTGGGACACTTTAAAAGCACTAAATATAGTTAGGAAGTGCATTTGTAGATCACTTGAAATGTTACAGAGGCATACTAAATTAACTGTTTATAGTAATTATAAGTATGATAGCAGTATGCACAAAATGTATTTAAACACAACTATAATTTGCGCTGCAATGCCTTTTTAAGTGTATTTCTATTAGAATGGCAATACAATGCAATTGTACTGTAAGTGTGCCTAAATGCTCATCAATTTTAATTTTCATTAGTGTATTTTAGTGCACTTGAAGTTTAAAAAAAGTTGTTCCATTTTAGTATACTATTTACACTTGAAGTGTAGTCAAATAGATGTTAAGTTGAAGTTAATACATAATTTAATACACTTAACTATACTTGGATTTTACGAAAATAGTACAAAATGTAGAAAATATACTTAGTACACTTTATTAAAGTATATTTTTAATAGAATTATTTTTCACCTGGGTAGCAATACTTCAATACAAGACACCTATTGAACCTTATGAGGTTGTCACACTGATGGACACAAAAGCTGCCTCACGTTTACCATAACTTCTTAGCAAATATATGTGTAAAAATGTTTAAAACATAAACACTTAGCTTGCTAGACATTGAACAGTCAATTTGTAATAATATTAGGATTTCTGACTTATCATTCATTAGCTTGAATATGAAATGACAGGTATGCTTTAAAACTATCAACATCAGCTCTTCTCTGACAGCATGGTGGGAGTTTCTTAAGATCACTTACCCTGTACAGCCATACACCAATCTGGAATAACCCTGACATCCTACAAAAGAAAAAAATATGAAACTTTCCAGACAGGAGGAGTAAATGTGTTGAATACCTCGAACATATATTTTTTAAGGAACTGAATGTATTTATAATAAGAAATAAGCTTGTGTCTCATATACTGTCATAGTCAATAAAATGTATATATAAATTATTTTATTAATATATTTAATTAATTAAAAAAACTATTTAATATTCATAAAAAAATTTATTATTTAATTATTTCTAAATACTTTTTTTGATGAATTTATAAATGTCTTGAGCCGGCCCAAAAATTTGCGTTGGCTCACTGGGCATTTTCTGGTATCACTGATTGCAAGTCCAGCCCTGCAGCCATGTCTTAGTTAGTTTACACTTGTACTATAATCTTTCCATGTTCAAAAGATGGGTTGAACAGAGCTGTGTCAGATGAAGTTTAGGATTTTGTTTTATAACTTAATCTTGCATTTAACCTTCTCAACAGTGTCATCCTTTAATCCTTAAACACTTACCAGGTGTGGGCTCGTAGGTATGACAAATGAAAAACTACTTTCAAAACTTCTAACATATTACAATTCAACCCATTAAATTATAAAAAATGACTTTAAAAATATGAAAAATCTGTTTCCTTTTAGTCAAAGCTTCAGGGAGAAACAAATTTGTATTTTTTCAGTAATATTTACTAAATATTTAAATTGTAATTGATACTATATATTAAATCATAACAGGCTGCTAACATAGTCCTCACTACAATTAGAGATTTGTAAATACATCACCAATGATGCATACCAAGTGCCTTTAACCTAAACAACACATGAACATGCTTGTCAGTAGATATCCTCTTGTGTATGCTGTGTCCCACTCTTACAATGCAATCATTCTTTTAATGTCCTTCGCTTTGTCCAAATGAGTCATTAGTGGGCTATTAAGGGTGGTCCGTCAACCTGAACCATCCTGGGAACAGCTTTATCCTTTAGTTTCTAATGATGTCAGGACCAAGAGAACAAATCAATGTTGATCTCAGGGACATGAATCTCGCTTGACATTTCCAGCTAGGGCCTTGTACAAGAAGGGCTTTCAGAATTTCTGTTAATTATGTATAAAAATATTACATAAAACAAATATGTATTCTGTTAATTATGGGAAAAATACAAACCTGAATCAGTTCATGTTTTATATATTGCACATCATCTAAGGCTTATATGATTTACTCTTGAAAGATCATATGCCATTATCCTCTCTAACATAGAAAGTATCACTGGATCAACGTGTGCTTCTTTGCTTTTTTGTGTCTCTGCTCTATCTTCTAAACAAAAAACAGTCGGTCGAGCCAGATGGCCGTTCACACTAAGCCTGGTTTTGCTGGAGCTTTCTTTCTGTTAAAGGTGAGTTTTCCTCTCCATGCTGGATGCATGCACAGTATGAGGGATTGCTGATCAACAATGCCGACGACTGTCAACTATAGCTACGCGCTCTTTCAGGAGGAGTGTGTTGTGCAATTATACACTGTTTAAAGTTATTTAATGTTTAATAAATAACTCTCTGTCTGTTAAGTATTGTCTGGTGATAATCAGCTCTTAAGCTGATATCAGAACAATGATTGAAAGGGATGAATTCGAGCACGAGCGATCTTTTAACAGCAAACTCTGCACAAACATAGAATAAAGAAGTGACAACTTCTTTTCAAGTTCAAGAATTTAATAACAGAAATAAAATGAACATCCACAGAACATCACTGTGTAATGCTCAGTGTTGTATAAAGTACTGAAATCTCAGAGTCAAGTAAAAGTATAGGTACTTCTCCAAAATATGACTTTGGTAAAAGTCCAAGTCACTGACTGAAATTTTACTTGAGTAAAAGTCTTAAAGTGTCTGAAAGGTCTTGTACTTAAGTATGACAATTACTGTAAAAATAGATGTACTCAAGTAATGTGATGAAAAGTATAAGTCAAAAGTAAAACAAAGCAAACGCAGTTTGAATGACATTTTTTAGATTTTGGTAAACTTTCAAAGTCAAAATCACTTAAAATAATATATACAACCAAGTGCAGGAGAAATTTAGACCAAGTTTAGACAGAAAATACAACCTTTTTGTTAGCTTACAGTTTTCCTTCTTCAAGTAAGGTCAATGCTATATACTTTAAAACTGTACACAACCAAGTGCAGGCTGTCACACTCTGAAGGCCGGGTGCAGGCTGGGTTTTCTCTCTCCTCCTCTGCAGGGCGTGACGGGCAGGTGCTTTCCATCTACCACTGATTGCTGCTCTTCTTAAGGAGTGTTCCAGCAGGAGGGCGTCAGTTCTTACTCGCTTCCAGCGTGAACCCTGGATTCCCGAGCTACCGCACTTCCGAGTCTGATCTCTGCGAACCAACAACGGATACCCAGATGCTGCTCCTGCCTTGGTCGTCCTGCTGTGCTCACCTGCCTGTCCACCCTCCAACACCGCAGAACCCAGAGAGAGTTCACCAGACCTGCACCCCCTCCCGGATCCAGGACATCATCCTCCCCGGACTGGAACTCAGCCTGAAACCCAGTGAGTTCTCCACTGACTATCAGACACATCCGCTCCTGCTCCTGTTCACCAGTCTCCTTGCTTTCTCTCCAGTGGAACCCAGACGGACAGACCAACCAGAACCATTCCCAAGCCAAAATCCAGTCTTTACAATAAACTTTCTAAACCGAACACCTGTCTCCGTGGTTGGCCTCCTTCTGAGTCTCATTACATAACCATGACACAGGCAAAGGGGGTGTATACTAAGAACATGGTTAACTGATAAACCAGGCTTAGTTAACCTACAGGAAGTGGTAAACCTGCTAATAGATACACCTGCAGGCCGGCCAGCTGACAGCTTTGCTAGGGCCCGGGACAACACAGTCTTTTTGGGCCCCCCCTCTACACCTGCCGCCACCACACACACACACCAAAAAAAGTCAACTTAACTGTATACTTCATGCCCTGGAAATCTCTGTATTTTATACTGGATATTTTCAACCCATCTACTGAATTTAGTGCACTAGTTTATTTTTTCTTCATACGAGAACAGCAACCACTGCAGCCAAAATATGGCCTTTTTTGACCTACTGTATATCAGCCAGTCCCTAACAATTCTTTCCCTTCCATTGCAGGAGGTAGAATATGTTAGATACTTTGGGAATTCTCTGCCCTCTGAATCTGCTGGCAGTTCATTTGCAGTCATTTTTTATGCTCAGAATCTCCGATCGGGCAGTAAGCCCCTCCACCTGCACTGTCTCTGTTATCGCTAGGGATGGCTCTCTCTGTCTCCTCCTCAAACACACGCTGCTCCCTAGACCTGTTCCTGATTCATCCTCAGTTTTTAAATAATATTTACTAATAAAATCCCTCAAGCCTTTGGTGTCATCTTCTCTTTTTCTCTTTTCTGTGCACCTGTGATTCTTAGTTTGCAGCGGAACAAACTTTCAAAGTTGCAGCCAGCCGTGGTCCTAATGGTCAAACCATTTCATGTTGGGGTGGGGGGAGTTCTAATAGCCCCTCATTTAAAGTAAACATATTACATATACCTAATGCAGAAATATATATATATTTAGTTACTCTAATATTAAATATTTTTCACACAAATATTTTCTGAAAAATTACATCCGCCTGTATTTTAATGGTCAGAGTGTCAGTTTTGAGCCCCCCCCCCCCCCCTCTGTCCTGTTGACCCGTTTGTCCCCCCCTGTCAGCGGGCGTGTCTGCAGGTATCATTTAGTTAAGAAAATTAGGACTCCTGGCTCTACTATTAGATGCTCTACCTATACCACAAGGTTAATTTAACCTGCTTTACTACTGAACCAGCTTCTTATCCTGTTGGTGGTGATCAGGGGCAATTCTAGGATCTGACCTAGATTGTAGCTTGTTTGACGATTCTCGTCAAACAAGCTACAAGCTACAATATAGGCCCATCCAAAAACAGCTACAATATAGGCCCATCCAAAAACAGTGACAAATTGGAATGTTTTCACTCGATAAAACCTTGTGCAATTGTAAAACCTGCATGATGGCAATAGTTAGACTAGCTATATTGATAAAAGTGAGGAATCATTTCCCTAAAGACACAAAACTAGGGTTAGGGCACTGATGCACAAGGGTTGCTAATACTACACTTTCCTGATTGTCATATTGCTTTGCTTACAAGAGACAAATCTAGCAGTTTGGTTATATATATATATATATATATATATATATATATATATATATATATATATATATATATATATATATATATATATATATATATATATATATATACATACAGTGAGTCCAAGAACTATTTGATCCCTTGCTGATTTTCTTCGTTTGCCCACTAATAAAGATGTGATCATTCTGCACGTTTAATGGTAGATGTATTCTAACATGGAGAGACAGAATATCACAAAGAAAATCCTGAAAAAAAATCTAAGGAATATCTATTAATTAATTTGTATTTCATTGAGGGAAATAAGTATTTGATCCCTCAGTATGCATTAGAAGTTCTGCCTTTCACAGAGCAGTTAGACACTCCCAATCAGCTTGTTAGCTGAACTGAAGCCACCTGTTCTCACTACTCACTTGTGTGAAAAACACCTGTTCACAGAATCAGACAATCTGACAGATTTCAAGTCTCCAACATGGGTAAGACCAAAGAGCTGTCTCAGGACCTCAGAGTCAGGATTGTTGACCTCCACAAAGCTGGAATGGGCTACAAAAAGATTAGCAAGGTGTTGGATGTGAAAGTAACAACTATTGGTGCAATTGTTAGAAAATTTAAAGAGTATAACATGACCATCAACAGACCTCGGCCTGGTGCTCCAAAGAAGATTTCACCTCGTGGGGTGACAATGCTCCTGAGAACGGTCAGAAATAATCCTGCAACCACTCGTCAGGAGTTGGTAAATGACCTGAAGGCAGCTGGGACCACAGTGTGCAAGGAAACAATTGGCAACACTTTGCGCAACAATGGACTAACATCCTGCAGTGCCCGAAAGGTACCCCTGCTCAAGAAGGCACATGTGGAGGCGCGCCTTAAGTATGCCAATGATCACCTGAAAGATGAACCAAGTTATTGGGAGAAGGTTCTGTGGTCAGACGAGACCAAAATTGAACTTTTTGGCCTCAACTCTACCCGCCATGTGTAGAGGAAGAAAAATGCTGCCTATGACCCCAAGAACACTGTGCCCACCGTCAAGCATGGAGGTGGAGGCATAATGTTTTGGGGGTGTTTCTCTGCCAAGGGTACAGGGCTACTTCACCGCATCACTGGGAAGATGGATGGAGCCATGTACCGTACAATCCTGAGGGACAACCTCCTCCCCTCTGCCAGGAAGCTGAAAATGGGACGTGGTTGGGTCTTCCAACATGATAACGACCCAAAACACACAGCAAAGGCAACAAAGGATTGGCTCAAGAAACATCACATGAAGGTCATGGAGTGGCCCAGCCAGTCTCCAGACCTCAATCCGATTGAGAATCTATGGAGGGAGCTGAAGGTCAGAGTTGCCAAGCGACAGCCCACCAACCTTCCTGATTTAGAGAGGATCTGCAAAGAAGAGTGGGCCAAAATTCCCCCTGGTGTGTGTGCTAAACTTGTGGTTAACTACAACAAATGTCTCACTGCTGTACTTGCTAACAAAGGCTTTGCCACTAAGTATTGACTGTGTTTGGCTAGAGGGATAGAATACTTATTTCCCTCAATGAAATAAAAAATAATTAATATATATTCCTTAGATTTTTTTTCAGGATTTTCTTTGTGATATTCTGTCTCTCCATGTTAGAATACATCTACCATTAAACGTGCAGAATGATCACATCTTTATTAGTGGGCAAACGAAGAAAATCAGCAAGGGATCAAATACTTCTTGGACTCACTGTATATATATATATATATATATATATATATATATATATATATATATATATATGCCATTAGATATGCAGTCTCATATAAGACATAAGCCTGCCATATATTATGGCGGCCTCATGACCAGTCCATGTCTTCTGTCAAGCAAATTGCTAATAAATTAATAAATCCCTACACTTATCCTTTATGAATTTGCATACTGAACTTTGTTTTTTTTAAAACTCAGATTAAGAGAAACAGTTTCCTTATTAGGAAAAAAACATACAAATCAGATATAACTATTCAGACAGGCATTCTGAATCCACGACTGCATCTACTGAGCTCATGTTTAGAAACAATTCATTGGAACAACTGAAGCGCTTCGGACACAGATGCCACATGTGCAGAAAAGAATATAGCTGCAGATGTAAAAGCTGAGCTCTGTTTTTTTTTAGAAACTAAAAATATCTGTGGTCCCATCATGGTCTGATTGTGAAACAAAGATGCAAGGGCGTAGGTTTGATTTGAACTTTGGTAGGAACACCTACAAACCTTCCCTGGTCTGACGTCATTGGTCCTACACAATATGCATGCTCCTATCTTTTGATGCTTGACTTGAGCGTCAGGGCACGTTTCGTCTGTCTAAAGAGAAAAGCAGTATTTCTTGCAAAATTGTATAACCACGACACACAAGAGATGCTGTTTGTTAATGTTTAAAGCATCACCGGATATGATGAATGTCGAATTTGGACTTTTTTCCATTTGAACTACCAGCAACAGAGACAGACGGTAAATATGTGCCTATTAAACCAAATATATCATGTAATTTATCTTAACATTCCAAACACATTTCTTACATGATATATCTGAAGTGTAGATAACAGCGTCTCCTTACCTATATCTTCTCAGACAACTAAATATTTCCCTTACAATAGTGAATTATCAATGTTTAAATGTGCAGTAAATCTTAATACATAAGCAGCATGGAGGACCCAATACTGTACTGTAATTGTTACATGAGTGGTTGTCCATTTCATCATTGAAATGAGAACATATTAATATACTGTTAGTATGTACTAGTACGACTATTTAAGAACAGCAGATCAAACTTTAAGATATGTAAAGGCCTATATTAAATTAATTTTGCAACCACATCTACAGATTAAATAATTGCTTACTTTTTTGGTGTACCAAATTACCCTTGTAATGATGTAATATTTTATGGGCTAAGCCCCTGATGATGAGAATGTCTAGCTCCGCCCCTGGTTTATACTAATTTACTAATGGACAGTGTGGAAATCTATGTACAATAAAACCAATGTAAATAGTGTTTCTCTGTTTTATTTGTCTTTATCCTAATTCTATAAGTAGAAATAGTCAAATGAATAGCACTATTATTTTGTGGAACCCTAGTCATACTATTATAACTATGCAAAGGTCTAAACAAGAATAGCAGTTGTTTAGGCAGCATCTAATGTTCTTATACTGTATATTATGCAAAAGAATTTACACCTGCTATTTATGCCTGAACTGCCTCAAATGGTCAACAATAAATGAAAGCAACAATAACAACGAAATATTGATAAAAGGGAAACCCTCACCTTTTCCTCGGCTGTGGCTAAGAATCTGAATTTTTAATAGCCTACAGTCTTTGCTTTTCCATCTTTCCAGCAGTCTTCAGAACTCCTGCCTGGTACATAATATTTAGTTTTATAAAAGAAATTAGGTTTTTGTTGATAAAAACCATCACGGTGCCACATATGTGGTCTAACCATCACGCTGCCACATATGTGGCAGCGTGATGGAGCGGGGAGGGGGGGCGTTACTGGAGGTTGCCACTTTCTGATGACGTCCCTCACGCCAATTTTATTATGCATTTTAGACACTTTAACTCAAAACATTTTCAAAGCGCACATACATGTAGGCCATTGTATGGGGTGGTGGGGGGTAAAGACATCTGGGGGAGGGGGACTTATGTTGTGTGAGCCTCGCCTCGGATGGCTCCCTCCACTCCCTCTCGCATTTAGATATTGAGGGTTCTGGGCGGTTGCTTGGAGGGGGTGCGCTGGCACCAGCTACCTTCCGGAGGGGGGGCGGACTGTGCCGGGCACCCCCTTCGGTACTCCCAGTTTTAAACACACTTGAGAACAACATGCAACAACACAACATCTGAGCGGGCGTAGGGAGGATCGGGGTCTTTCCCACATCACCAATCTCCGATTGCGGCACGGAGTCTGGGGCCTGGAGGAGGAGCGGGCCACTGGGTCCAGGGTCTTGGCAGAGGGTTGTTGTGGGGCCCGGGTGGATCATTGGCAAGGCAAGGCAAATTTATTTATATAGCACAATTCAGTACAGAGACAATGCAAAGTGCTTTACATTATTAAAATATATGAAAATAAAACAGAATAAAAGCAAGTAGGAACATTAAAAACAGTTGGACTAAAAAAGTTGAACTAATGATGTTTCAGTAGAACAGTTTAGCTAGAACAGTCAAAGGCAATCCTAAACAAATGTGTTTTTAATCTTGATTTAAAAGAACTCAGGCTTTCTGCACTTTTACAGTTTTCTGGAAGTTGGTTCCAGATAAGTGGAGCATAGGAACTAAATGCTGCTTCGCCGTGTTTAGTTCGTGTTCTAGGTATGCAGAGTAGGCTGGAGCCAGAAGACCTGAGTGGTCTGGAGGGTTGATACACTGATAACAAGTCTGTGATGTATTTAGGTGCTAAGCCATTCAGGGATTTATAGACTAACAGAAGTATTTGAAAGTCTATTCTCTGAGATACAGGGAGCCAGTGTAAGGACTTTAGAACTGGGGTTATGTGTTCTACTTTCTTAGTCTTAGTGAGGATGCGGGCAGCAGCATTCTTGATCAGCTGCAGCTGTCTGATCCACTTTTTAGGCAGACCTGTGAAAACACCGTTGCAGTAATCAATTCGACTAAAGATGAATGCATGGATTAGTTTTTCCAGATCCTTCTGAGACATTGGTCATTTAATCCTGGAAATGTTACTCAGGTGATAGAAAGCCAACCTTGTAATTGTCTTTAGATGCTTTTGGAGGTTCAGGTCTGAGTCCATCACTACACCCAGGTTTCGGGCCTGATCAGTGGTTTCTAACTGAAGCGACTGAAGCTGTGTGCTAACTTTTGATCTCTCCTCTATTGGTCCAAATATTATTACTTCTGTTTTGTTTTTATTCAATTGAAGAAAATTTTGGCACATCCAGGCATTGATTTCTTCTAGGCATTTACTAGTGCCTGAACTGGTTCATAGTCACCTGGTGACATGGTGATGTAAAGCTGTGTGTCGTCTGCATAGTTATGGTAGCTGATGTTGTTGTTTTTTATTATCTGAGCAAGAGGGAGCATGTAGATATTGAACAGGAGGGGACCCAGAATGGACCCTTGGGGAACCCCACATGTGATTTTTGTCATCTCTGATGTAAAGTTACCTACTGATACAATAGATTCCCTGTTCTTTAAGTAGGATTTAAACCAGTTGAGAGCTGTACCAGAGAGGCCGACCCAGTTCTCCAGGCGTTCTAACAGAATGGAGTGATCGACAGTATCGAATGCTGCACTGAGGTCCAATAGAACCAGCACGGTGGTTCTTCCACAGTCTGTATTTATATGGATGTCATTAAACACCTTGATAAGGGCGGTCTCTGTACTGTGGTGAGCACGGAAGCCAGACTGGAAAACGTCAAAGCGGTTGGTCGTTGTTAAGAAGGTGTTTAATTGTTGAAACACAGCTTTTTCAATAATCTTACTGATAAAGGGGAGGTTTGAGATGGGCCTGTAGTTCTGGAGTAGAAGTTTGTCTAAATTGTTCTTTTTCAGCAGTGGTTAGATAATTGCTGTTTTTAGGGACTGGGGGAAAACACCTGACAGAAGGGACGTGTTTATCTGAGTCAACTCAGACGCTATGACAGGTAAAACTTTCTTAAAGAAGGCTGTGGGGAGAACATCAAGGCAGCAGGAGGAGTAACTTAGCTGCTGAATGATCTCCTCTAAGCTTTTGTGGTTTATTTGGCTGAATTGGGACATTTTGTCAGTGTAGGTTCCAGCTGAATACAGCTTTGGTTCTGGTGTTTATATGGAAGTACAAAGTGATCCTCTAATTTCTAGGATTTTCTCAGTAAAGAAGTTAGCAAATTCATTGCAGGCCCTGGTGGAGTGGAGTTCAGAAGCCACAGACACAGGATTTGTTAACATGTCAACTGTGGCAAATAAGACACGAGCATTATTGATGTTTTTCTTGATGATCTCTCCTATTCTCCTATTTTAGCTTTCCTTCATTGGCTTCCTGTTAAATCAAGAATAGAATTTAAAATTCTTCTTCTAACGTATAAAGCCCTTAATAATAAAGCTCCATCATATATCAGAGCTCTGATTACCCCGTATGTTCCTAACAGAGCACTTCGCTCTCAGACTGCAGGTCTGCTGGTGGTTCCTAAAGTCTCTAAAAGTAGAATGGGAGGCAGATCCTTTAGTTATCAGGCTCTTCTCCTGTGGAACCAACTCCCAGTTTTGGTCCGTGAGGCAGACACCCTGTCTACTTTTAAGACTAATCTTAAAACATTCCTTTTTGACAAAGCTTATAACTAGAGTGGCTCATGTTACTCTGAGCTACCTATATAGGCTTAGGCTACTGGAGGACATCAGGATCTAATTTTCTCACTCTATAGAGTTCTACTGTTCTTCAATTATGCATTACTTGTTGTCATTTCTGCTTTAACTTTCTGTTCTCTCTCTTTTATCTTCATAGTAGGTACACCTGGTCTGGCGTTCTGTTAACTGTGACATCATCCAGTGACGATGGCTCACCCGCTATTACCATCTAATGTAGAACAGATTACTGGATCAATGTGTGCTTCTGTGCTTGTTTGTCTCTCTTGTGTCTCTGCTCTGTCTTCTGTAACTCCCAGTCGGTCGAGGCAGATGACCGTTCATACTGAGCCCGGTTCTTCCGGAGGTTTTCCTTCCCGTTAATGGGGAGTTTTTCTTCCCACTGTCGCTTCATGCTTGCTCAGTATGAGGGATTGCAGCAAAGCCATGGACAATGCAGACGACTCTCCCTGTAGCTCTACGCTTCCCCAGGAGTGAATGCTGCTTGTCGGGACTTTGATGCAATCAACTGGTTTTCTTATATAGGAACATTTTTGACCAATCTGTATAATCTGACCCAATCTGTATAATATGATTGAACTTGACTTTGTAAAGTGCCTTGAGATGACATGTTTCATGAATTGGCGCTATATAAATAAAATTGAATTGAAATGAATTGAATCTCAGAGAAGAAAGATTCTCTTGCATTTTTCAATTGTAAGTCACCATGGTCCGGGAGGTGGGGACCATGGTGGTTCCACATCTTGTCACTGCTCCGGACATCTGTAAGGAGGGTCCGTAGCCGGCCCGTGACGCCGCGACCCAGGAGGGTCCGCAGCCGGTCCGTGACGCCGCGACCCAGGAGGGTCCGCAGCCGGCCCGTGACGCCACGACCCAGGAGGGTCTGCAGCCGTCCCGTGATGGTGCGACCCAGGAGGATTCACCGTTGGTCCACGACACTTGGATCCAGGTGGGTCTACCACCGGTCTGTGATGCGGGGACCCAGGAGGGTCTGCCGCTGGCCTGCGATGTGGGGACCCAGGAGGGTCTGCCACTGGTCCACGAGGAGGGGGTTTAGACGAGCCCTCTTCCAGGCCGCAACCCTGGGTCTCATCGGGACCCTGGGCATCGTGGTCCTCGTCCAGACGACAAGCGGCGTCGTGGTCCTCGTCCAGACGACAAGCATTGTGGGTCTCAGCGAGAAGACAAGCACCCAGAGCCCCATGGAGACTTGGAGATCCCTGGGCTTCTTCTAAAGCTCTTGCCCCCGCACCTTCGGCTAGACAGCCAATTTTCCAAGTGGCTGAACAGGCTGTCTTTGTCGGAGGTGCTGGAGGGGCTCCTGCTGAGGTTCCTGGTTTCTAAGAGTCTGCCTAAACCTGAAGCCTGTAGCCCGGGGCCTCCTGAAGCTGAAGCCTGTAGCCCGGGGCCTCCTGAAGCCGAAGCCTGTAGCCCGGGGCCTCCTGAAGCCGAAGCCTGTAGCCCGGGGCCTCCTGAAGCCTGTAGCTAGGTCCCGCCGGTAGCCTGTAGCCAGGTCCTATCTGAAGCCTGTAGTCTGGTCCCGCCGGTAGCCAGTAGTCCGGCGCCTCTCTCAGCAAGTAGCACGGCGCCGTCTTTGGTTGTTTTCTTTCTCAGGCGCCGTGTGCAGAGGGTCCTGCTCCGCCATCGGCCTCCGAGGGTCCACCCACCGGATTACCTGACTCACCGGGGCCGTCCTCCTGGACGCCCGCCTGAGAACCTGACCCGTTGGGGCCGTCCTCCGGCACGCCCACCGGAGCACCTGTCATGCCGCGGTCATCCTCCGGGACGCCCGCCGGACTGCCTGATTCGTCGGGGTCATCCTCCGGGACGCCCACCAGACTTTTTGTTTCTAGAGACGTTTCTGTTTGTTTTAGTCCGCCCTGTCTGGGTTGTTATTGTTTTGTTTGGACTCCAGCTCTCTATGCTCTCTGTTTGCCTGTTCTTCTGACCCTGTTTGCCTCTGGATATTTGAGTTAGCCTGTCCCCTGTTTTTTGCATATAGTTTCGTCTGTAACTGCTTTTTGTTATTTTTGGTTTATTGGATGCAGTCTTCCTGTTTTTGGCTTGATGCCTGTTTTGGTTTTTGAATTTTGGTAATAAATATTCTTTTACCTAACCTCTGCTTGTCTGGCTGAATACTGGGTCCATCCATCTCTGGTTCTTGACATTTTCGACACTCCCTTTTTTCACCTGTAACTGCTGGAGCATTTCTCCAGGGAGATTTTTTCTTCCCGGAAAGAACTTTCACTTTAACTGGAGCAATGCAGTCAATGATGTCTGAGACTTTAGAATGAAAGTTATCTACTGAGTTGCAGCCCAGGGTTGAAGTATCAGAGTAAGCTTGAATAAAAGTTTCCGTGGCATTGTCCTTAAAGGTGCGTTTTCTTACGATGTTCCTTTGGCTAAATAAGTCACTGGAAATTATGCTTTCAAAGATAACAGCAAAATGATCAGATAGGGCAACATCAGTTACATTGACCTTAGAAATCTTTAGACCTTTAGTGATGATCAGGTCTAAAATATGTCCCCGTTTGTGTGTTGGCTGTTTAACATGTTGAGTTAAACCAAAGTTTCTAAGTGTGTCACACAGTTCTTTTGCACTTCTGTCTTCAGGGTTGTCAACGTGAAAGTTGAAGTCTCCCACAATATTTAAACAGTCATAATCAACACATATCACACACAGGAGGTCACTAAATTCCTTAAAGTTTGATGTGGACTTAGGAGGCCTGTAAACATTCAGAAACATAGTTTGTACCGGGCTCTTTACCTGGAGAGCCAAATGTTCAAAAGAGTAGAATTTTCCCAAAAACACCTTTTTACACTTTAGTGAATCATTAAACAATGTTGCCACTCCTCCACCTTCCCTTTGCTGTCTGCTCTCACAAAGAAAATTGTAGTTTGGAGGAGTTGACTCCCACAAAGTAGCTGCTTCATTAGATTCATGTAACCATGTTTCTGTTAAAAACATTACATGAAGATTATTGTCAAAACTGAAGTCATTAATTAAAAGGGATTTTCCTGACAGAGATCTAATGTTTAATAAACCCAGTTTATATGACCTAGTGGTTGATGATGTCTCTGTGATAGGTTGCATCTGACAGTTTATGACTTTTAGGTATTTGTTCCTGTTTATCCTTTTGCTTTTCTTATTTCTGCCACGTATCATCACAAATATTCCATAATCTCTGGCAAAAGGCCCAAGCTGATGCTGGAAACTGTCATGTCTGATGAACGTGCGGCCAGGGCCCGATCTGTATCACAGCAAAGTAATCTGGAGGTCCTGAGCGCCAGAATGTTCCTTGATACGTAGAGGAGGAGGATCTGGGGCTCTGAGGCCTTTGGAAAATGCTGGTTTAGTCACAGCAGAATGGCTATGTGGAGAGGATGTCAATTGTAGGCCAATCTTAAATACTTTGTTCATGTTGTGAGAAAATTCCAGAAAAGGAACTTCTGGGCTTTGTGGAGAAGAAGGGGAGGTGGGTGCAGTCTGGACCGGTGTTCGTGACGATGGAGGTTTTTGGTCCTCTCTTTGTCCTGCTGAGATCTGGGATGAATCCTCCTGTAGCTCTGACGAAGCCTCTTTCTGTGTCATCTTTCTGGCCATCTTTATCTTGGCTTGTTCGGGCTGTACTGGGCTTATCATTTGTTTTGGCACTGGATTCCCGGGTGGGTGCCGGCTCATTCCTGGTGGCTGCTTCGCGGGGCCTAGCCCCCCGGGGCTCGGTCGGGGCTCCCGCCAGGGGGCGGGGCACCCCTGGGGCCTCGGAGCCCACGGCCGGTTCCACTTCAGCGTAGCTGGCCACCGGCGGAGCCCACGGGCTTGCCCCCGCGGCGCCTGGGGGCTTCGGCATTGCGGTGGCTGGGGGATTTCCTCGGGGTCGTCTCTCCTCTTCCCTTGGTGGGGGGGGGGGGGGCAGATTTCCTGTGTTGGCCCCTCTTGGGCGCCCTTTGGGGGCCCCTTTGGGGGTCTGGGGTTATGGGTCCCCTGGCGCCTGCCTCGGTGCTCGGGGGAGGCGGATCTTTGGTTCTTCACAACCACTACTGAGCATTTTTCTTTTGGATAAATTTTACATACACAAATGCACTCTCACAAACACCCACAGGTCCTGGGTTCCAGGTACTCAGTGTTCACTTCTATACAGAAAGCCCATAATTTATTTCATGGTATCAAGGTGTTACTTTATTGTATCTGTTATACTATATCCGTTGGTTGTGCTGTTCTTTTTACATCTCTCTTTGCAGGTGATGAAGCAGACTGAAGACGTTTTATCATTCTCTCCCTTTTATCTTCTCTTTCTTTCACCTCTTCTCTTTCTTTTTTTTCTCTTTTTGTTCTTCCTTTACTCTCCTACTTTCCCATTGTAGTGTCCACATAATTTGAAATATCCCCCGCATGAATCACAATAAAACTATTTACATGCATAAATCAAGTGGAGTACTATGGCGAAAGCTGACAGCTCCACTTGTGAAAGTAAAATCTGTCGAGCTCTATCTGGCATTAAGACAATAATTCTTATTGCCACATTGCTAGACAGGACACTGGGAAAAAATAAATAAATAAAATGGAATAAAAACAAGTGTGCCTTAAAAAATGTATTAATAGAAAACAGTTAAATAAGACATCAATTGGTTTTTCCTTTTTGTTTGTTTTGTTAGGTTGGAATAGACCAATTCACGCGTGACGTCACGAGTTACATCAGCGCTACATCCGGGTCCCGCTGGTAGGCAAAAACAGTACTGTTCTCGCCAACCACGGTGACAAAACGGGTGCATTACAGCATACTTTTAGTTTATGTTTGGAATCTAAACAATGCCTATGACTTGTTGTGCTCCCGGTTGCACACAGAGGCATTCCAAATCGTCGGATGTACGTTTCTTTCACTTACCGAAGGACAAAGAAAGAAATGGATAATTTCAATGAAAAGGATGCAGGCAGACAATCCCAATCGACTGTGGGAGCCATCATACCAAACAGAATTTGCAGTCTACACTTCATCTCCGGTAAATACAACTTAATTTTGCACTAGTCATTGTTCTACTTAAATAATTATATAAATAAAAAATAGGATATACACTCCTGATCAAAATCTTAAGAACAGTCAAAAAATTGCAAGAATTTGCATTTTGCACTATTGGATCTTAAGAAGGTTCTAAGTAGAGCTTCACAATGTTAAAAGGACAAATCAGTGCAAGAGACAAGAACATTTGAGCAGGGAATTGTCTGAAAACTGCATTTACACTCAAACATGATTTTTTCAGCTGATCAAAAGTTTAAGACCATAGTCTTTAAAAGCCAAAAGCTGTGCAAACATCTGGATTCCATGTCATTTTCTGTGAAGTCTTTACACTGTCAAGACCTCCTGATGGCAAAAGCAAAAAAGCTCACTGACTTTGAACGTGGTAGGATTGTTGAGCTGCATAAGCAAGGCCTCTCACAACGTGCCATCGCTGCTGAGGTTGGACGCAGTAAGATAGTCATTTTGCATTTTTTAAATGATCCTGAGGGTTATGGAACAAAAAAGTCAAGTGGTAGACCCCAAAAAATTTCACCAGCTCTGAGCCGCAGGATCCGATTGGCTGTCCGTCAAGACACGGGACGATCCTCTACCAAAATTAAGGCCATTACTGGTGCTGACTGCAGTCCAATAACCATCAGACGGCATCTGCGAGAGAAGGGCTTCAGAAACAAAAAACGTCTTCAAAGGCCACGTCTTCTTCAACGCCACAGAATTGCCCGTTTGGACTTTGCAAGGATGCACCAAACATGGGACATTGAAAGGTGGAAGAAAGTTGTCTTCTCTGATGAGAAAAAATTTAACCTTGATGGTCCTGATGGCTTCCAACGTTACTGGCATGACAGGGAGATCCCACCTGAGATGTTTTCTACACGGCACAGTGGTGGGGGCGCCATCATGATTTGGGGTGCGTTTTCCTTCAATGGAACAATGGAGCTTCAGGTTGTGCAGGGGCGTCAAACAGCAGCTGGCTATGTGGAGATGTTGCAGCGGGCATCCCTCATGACTGAGGGCCCTCGTCTGTGTGGTAATGATTGGGTTTTTCAACAGGACAATGCTGCAGTTCACAATGCCCGCCTGACAAAGGAGTTCTTCCAAGAGAATAACATCACTCTTTTGGACCATCCTGCATGTTCCCCGGATCTAAACCCAATTGAGAACATTTGGGGATGGATGGCAAGGGAAGTTTACAAAAATGGACATCAGTTCCAGACAATGGATGCCCTTCGTGAAGCCATCTTCAACACTTGGAGCAACGTTCCCACTAGCCTCCTGGAAACACTGGCAACGAGCATGCCTAAACGATTGTTTGAAGTCATCAACAAGAATGGTGGAGCTACTCATTACTGAGTCCTTTTTTTTTGACATTTTGATTTCTGTTTTGGGGGGTTTTCGGGTTTTTTTGAGCTATGGTCTTAAACTTTTGATCAGCTGAAAAAATCATGTTTGAGTATAAATGCAGTTTTCAGACAATTCCCTGCTCAAATGTTCTTGTCTCTTGCACTGATTTGTCCTTTTAACATTGTGAAGCTCTACTTAGAACCTTCTTAAGATCCAATAGTGCAAAATGCAAATTCTTGCAATTTTTTGACTGGTCTTAAGATTTTGATCAGGAGTGTATACTTAAGTCAAGACGTAAACGTTCGTTTCGTAATAACATACGTACATGTACAATGTATGCAAACCCTCTGACATGAGTCTGTGAAAAGGATTAATAAGACAAAAACACCAAAATAATCCTTTGTGAACAATGTTTTATTAACCTACCGGTGGCGGGTCTTCCTCTTTGCTGAGGCGCAGTTTGTGTCCAACTCCGCTTTCGTATGTTACACAAACATGTCTGAACATGTCCCGATATGAAATAATTGTAGCCGTCCAGTGATTTCATGGCTTTCATGCTCTCTCATGTGTACTGGGCTGGCGTGTAGATAAGGTAGCTGTATATGTCGCTGTACAAAACACTTGGCCAGCATTTCACAGACTCGCTCCATCCCTTCAGGCTTTTGCTGGATGGATCTGGCAATCTGATACCATCAACCATCAACTTACTCTTATAACGATTTTGTGATACGTTATCTAAAGAACAAAAATACGTCGAGAACTCGTCATTTCCTTTGTTTTCGTCCACCATTGTGTTCACCTTTTGCCTACCAGTCAAGTGCGCATGCGCGAAAAACCGGGATCAAAACAATAACAATGAATTGGTCTATTTGATTAAATATTAAATAACTTAAGTGTTTAATTGCACAACAAATCTATATAAAATAACTGTTTCAATTTCCTGAAATTACAAAAAAATAATGCACTTTTATGCAACAATATGAGATGCACCTGTACTTTATAATGATCACCTCTCCCAAGAGATTCAATAAGTATTTACATCCATGCTGCTGGTTGCAAAGTTGTTGTTTTTTTCTCCATTTTACTGTAAATAGGTTCTTGTTGTTTTCTTTATCTTGCATGGCCACTGATGTACAATTCTTATGTTGCACATTCCATTTGATCTGAGTATGCCTTTCTAAATTCAGTGTTAAATTTCTGAGATGTGAGTTTTCCTTTACTGTAGTCTATTCTGACATCATGATGTTTTTTCTTTTTTTCTGTCTTGTGGGTAACTCTGTGCTTTCATTTGCCTTTTTGCTTTGTTGATGACACACTTGAATTCCCCCAGTGTGTGAGAATAAAGGCTTTTTCTATTCTACTGGTTCAAGCGTATAATAACGTTACATACCTGAAGTTTCACTTTTAGCCCACAGGATGCAGTTGTGCTTAAACTTTTGGTATTCTTTAAGCTGATAATAGTTTCGAGGTTATAATGATCATGCTACACCTTGGATTTTGAGTGGTGTATCATAACATACTGTTTCATTAGACAAATATAACTTAGCTGTAATTGATTATAGTGAGACCTGTGAGGACCCAGTCCTTACTCTTTTTTAAATTAAGTATATTTGCATAGGTATGTGACACCAATATGAGTCATGCCAAGGAGAGGCTTTCTTTCAATAAGCACCTTGTCAGCACCTCTCTGTTGCAAGAAGACTTGTTCCAACAATACAGCAGAAAGTTCCCTTATTAATCCCTGAACACCAGGGTCATTGAGAAATTTCACACTCAGAAAGATGAGCAAATTTCTTGAACAATTAGGAACTCTCCAACCCATTTACTAATTAATTTTTGTGAATCTATGCGTATGCAGCTTTGGCGTGTGTTGTTTGTTGTCTTTATTTATTAAGCATATATGTATGTACATATAGATTTTCATTGTGTACGATGTCCTTTTAATAGTGTTAAAATACAAATTTTATCTTCTCTCCCTTTCTCTGTCTCTCCGTTTTGTGCAACAGTTTCAGGAATGAAAAAAACCCTCTATATAAAAAACAACCCACTTTGTAATCCAGGGTGAGAAACATTTCCAATGAGGGAACAGAGGATCTCCTCTCAGCACTCTTTGCTCTGACTACAGGCGAGTTTCATGACGAGGCAGCAGCTGTGCGTCTGTGAGCCAGGGTTTGGAGAAGTGTGAAGAGGCTCACAGTAACTGCAGAACGATTAGTGCTTTTCACGGGAAGTCACAAATAACAGAAGGGAGCCGCTAGATTTTTTGCTAGGCGCCTTTTTGAAAAAAAGTTTCTTTTTTGTTTTTCAAAAAAGCCGACTAGCGCTGGATGGGTCCAAAAAAATCGCTAACTTTAACGAGAAATTTGCTAAATTTGGAAAATGGAAAATCACCCATTCTTCTACTCTCTCAGTGTCATAGTCATGTGTTTAAGTACTGTAACATGGTACCATTTGATTTTACGTGAATCGGTACCCGGTAGTACTGACAGGATTCGGTTGGTGCCTATAAAAGTACGGAATTCAGTACCCATCCCTCTCAGTGAGTATCTCAGGGTAACCCAAGTCCAGAAAATCCCAGATTTACAAAGAGAGTGGTCTTTAATAGTATTGGAATGTAATTTGTTTTATTCTTCAAAGAGGGCCAATCAGCAAAATGTTGAGAACTGCTAGAGGGGCTGCCTAGATCCAAAGCTCAGTTGAGAGATTCTGGCAGGACAGTTGATGGTTGTACATGCCACTATCCTAGCCTGTATATAATAGTGTCAACAATAAAGTCATTGTCCTATTACAGTTTACCACAAAGACTCGATGCTGTAATTGCAGTAGTAGGTGGTTCTGAAAAATTAAACTGTAAAATCATTTTCCTTCTTTCCCCTTCATAATACTGTTCTTATTTCTGTTGGTCTATTACATTAAACCAAATAAACAAAGGCAATGGTTAAAATGGGACAATCTAAACATGTTGAAGGAGTGTAAATAATCTTGCAAGTGATTGTATACCACTAACAAAAGAATTGTAGGTCGCATCTGCTGTCCCTTTCACAGATTGCATTGAATGTATTTAAACAGGATTTACTCCTGAACTTTTCTACCTCAGTCCATTATTGATGTATACTTCATATCTTTTTATGAGTCTAAGCTGGGCTTTTTATGAAGTCAGGACCTGATTATTTGAATTGATCATCTGTGACACTTTTGACATTTTCGCTAAGCTGATTCTCTCAGCACCACGCGGATCTCTCGTCAATAAGGAAGCAGACAGGGGAGCTGTGAGTTTGGAAGCTCTCGAACCTGAAAATGCCAGGTCTGCTTGTGAGCTGGCCTCAGGAACATTGATCCATTCCTGAGTGCAGATGGCACAGAAGGAGTATGTACCACAGGCTGTTAGATTTTGGTCAAAGATCTTTTTATCAATAATCTTTTTTTCTGTTGTCTCACTTTCTGTGGACAACTATTTAAAAAGTGAGAAAATTCAAACAGAAAGAAATGTGTTGTATTTCGTATCTTCTAAGATTTATTAAAGGGCACAACAGGTTCTATAAGACTTAATACATTGTTCCTGTGCCCCCAAGAGTTGAAAGGAGCAGGCTTATTTCCTGTGCCTCTGCTGTCTAATTACATTACGTAATTATATTCCACGTTTTTTATCTCTACCTAGGGAAATTAAAACAGTTACAACATGAAGTAGCAATTCTTCATACAAACCCTAAAGAGCTGCTTGCTATATATATATATATATATATATATATATATATATATATATATATATATATATATATATATATATATATATATATATATATATATATTTCCCCTAGTTTTTTTTTTAACGTTTTATTTTTATGGGGAGATGGCGTCATCATCTAATTTGCATATTTGTTACATACAATTTTGACCCAGGCTGTGGGAAAAAAATAAATATTTTTCAAAGACAAAAAAGTGATAAGAACAGCTATTAAATGTGTTTGGAACTACAAGTGATCTTAATGAAATGATTTAACAATTTCTGAATCCATATGCTTTAATTTGTTTAAACATATATTTAAAAAAAGTCATTCTGAAGATGTGGCAGTGCGCCACAATCAATTACATGTTGTGGAAACCCTGTGTATATATAAAAATAAAGGGTTGTGAGTTGTGCGTTCAGGTCAAGCCAAACTTTATTTTCAAGAGGGTTTTAACAACTGATGGTTTGTATTTTCCAGTCCACTCAAAGCAATGACATGTAACTAAAAAGTCTGTTTAAACAAGCTCTGATGTCCGTTAGCATTGGCAGCTATCAGCTTGCTAATAACTAAGTTAAACATAACTATGGTTTGTTTAAACATAACACTTGTTTTAAACAAACCATAGTTTACAAACTTCTTTACAAACGTACTACTGGTTCCATATGTTCTTGATCCAATCAGAATTATTTACACGGTCTCTCACATGCGACAGTGTAAATATAAAAGTGAAAACGTCTTGATTTGTCTGCGTGTTATGTGTAATCTATGTACATTTGAACCAGTGTCTCACCAAATATTCATTAGAGTAACACAATGACAATAAAGATTTGTCAGTCTTAAATCAATCACCATGAGTAAGGACAGAGTGTCACCAGAGCATGGCATGATATAAAGTTATTCTTGGGTCGTGGATGCAACATTTGAAAAGTACTTATATACAGTCAGTTGTGGTGTTACCTAGTTGTGGTATCAGCCACATCTCGACATTGCAATGCTCATGACACAAAATGTATTAACATGATTAAAATTACGTATCAGCCAGACTTAGCTGGTGATCCCCTCGTGCGGACGATCCGGAGCTGGATGACGAGCCGACAGAAGTCTAGTCTCCTCTTGAAATAGGGCCGCGTTCCAACACTTCTGCACGCTCCGAGGGCTCAAACTATCAAACCTGTGTGATGGGGCTCCGAGCGGCGGAAGGATACGGTTGTCAGAAAGTGCCTTTTTACGACCAACAACTAGGACCTCATTGTGGCACAGCGGGATCCAGTGCTTGCCTTGATAGCCTGTTTATATTTTCTACAATAACAAAAAAAAGTCAAGTTTGCATCATTTATATTGTTTTGTATTTAAATTAAATGTGTTTTATTTTTTACATCTTGAACACTGAAAAAAAACTATTCTGGGGAAAAAGAGGACTATTTTAAGAAACCAAATGGGTGGGGGGGTTCCGGGACCAGTCTTTTCTTATTATTTTTTTCTACTTTGGTTCTTCCAGCTGTCAGTGCCAGAATTTCGAAAGGTTTTTGTTCAACTTAATGCTGGATTGTGATATCTAATATACAAATTAACAAAAAAAAAAAAAAAGATGAAAACAACATTTTCTTTATTTTCCTTTCATGCAGTACAACTGCATGAAAGGAAAATAAGCATCAGCTGAATCTATTCAGCTATTTGACATTTTGTCTCTTACATCCACAGCAGTAAGATGACCCTGTCTGGCCTGATTTCTAAGAGAATTGTTTGGATCTCTGAGGAAGCTTGTTCTTGGCCAGGATTAAAGGACTGATGTCTCAGCAGGATATGGAAAAACTAATCCATGCGTTTATCTTTAGTCAAATTACTGCAACGCTGTTTTCACAGGTCTGCCTAAAAAGTGGATCAGACAGCTGAAGCTGATCCAGAACGCTGCTGCCCGCGTCCTCACTAAGACTAAGAACGTAGAACACATCACCCCAGTTCTAAAGTCCTTACACTGGCTCCCTGTATCTCAGAGAATAGACTTTCAAATACTTCTGTTAGTCTATAAATCACTGAATGGCTTAGCACCTAAATACATCACAGACTTGTTATCAGTGTATCAACCATCCAGACCACCAAGGTCTTCTGGCTCCAGCCTTCTCTGCATACCTAGAACCAGAACCAAACATGGTGAAGCAGCATTTAGTTCCTATGCTCCACTTATCTGGAACAAACTTCCAGAAAACTGTAAAAGTGCTGAATGCCTGAGTTGTTTTAAATCAAGATTAAAAACACATTTGTTTAGGATTGCCTTCGACTGTTCTAGTTAAACTGTTTTAATCAATCCTTAAAGCAAACAAAATAGGATTCACAAATACAGAATAGTGACCGAAGATTTAAGTTTAAATTACATTAAATTAAATTAAATTAGATTTTCAGCTGAAATATGAGCACTCCTGCTGGGAGGAGGGGGCTGATGATTTTCACCTGGAAACAGAAGACTTCTTGTCAGGAGGACAAGAGGCTGTCCAGCATTCGGTGCCGGGTGAAAGCCGCAGGTGTGCTTAAAGCATCTGACTTCTATCTAGATAGATTTGAAAAGGAGAATTCTCTCTCATTATATTATTATGCCCGAACGGGCAATAAGTGTGAAACCTTTCATTTGGTTGGTCGACCTCGCAGAGGACCTTTAAAAAAGTAATTAAAAAAAGAGGGTCTGGAAGCAGAGAAGTCCGTATAATGGGTCAAAGGCCATTTCCAGGGCCAATTTTTTCCCCAGGGTGGAAAGTTTGATTTCATGATGAAAAGCATGGCCCTTAAAGCATGACATGACTGAAACATCATTAGTTCAACTTTGTATTCCAACTGTTTTTAATATTTGCTTTTAATTTCTAATTTCCTGTTTTATTTTGTTTCTACATTTTATTCCAACTTGCTTTTGAATCATGTAAAGCACTTTGCATTGTCTCTGTAATGAAATGTGCTATACAAATAAATTTGCCTTGCCTTGCCTCATTGTATCCTTAGTTAGGTTCATTGCCAGTCATTTTCTGCTGGTATCCTCCCCAAGATACATCTTTTTCTTCAAGCATAATTTGCCTGAATGTTTTTTTTTTGTCTTTTTGTCTGTTTTATTTAAGGGAAACCTGATGTTTGTTAGGCTGTTATACAAATGTAAGTGGCTCAGGTGGCATGTAACCCATATGACAGACAGAAGCTGTGCCTTGCTGCTTAAATGGCAAGTGTGAGAACATGCTGCCAGTAGAGCATTCAGAAAGATTAATTATCTCCCTCTCTCTTCATTGCTCATTGGTCACTGCTTAAACAGAGCACTGTCAAAGGAACATGGGCAAGAATCTGACAACACTGAGAAAAAAACTATATTTTCAATTCTGCCTAAATAAAACAAGAAGTCTAGTGGCCTTTTCATCTTGTAACAATGTATCAGTCACTGTGGCGATGAGGAGTCCAAACAAAACAAGAGACTGCTTCTGAGCTGAAGATATTTCATCAGTGATATCCTTTAGAGATTCCACACCTCCCTGTGATGAAGTCCACACAGGTACAAATATGAGCAGAGCAACGGCCATTTTTATCCAGCTTTCAGATTAGGTCAGAAATTGTCATTTTTTTGGAAATCCCTCTAAGGAGGAGACTTTAATGTTTCTAAAACAACTCGCCATTTCAGTTTGACATGCAAGATGCAATTGATTATCAAACATTGCCAATTCCCCCAGAAAATGCTTCACTGCTTTGCTCCATAAGTCATAAGCCCCATTTACACTACCCTTGTTAAACCGATCCATGCCGAACTCGGTCCGAGCTTGGATCAGTTAACCAAGCCGAGCTTGGTTTTGACGACCGTTTACACATCACGCTATCTCGGTTCCTTGGTTTCCTTGCCTCCTAGTGACGATCTGTGGTACTACTGCTCTCTGGGATTGAGGGAGAAAATCAAGCAAATAAAAATGGCGGCACCCGTAACATTTAAGAAGTTATGTTTGGTTATATTTTGTTGTTTGCTTCCGGTTGCCATGTGAGGACGTGGGTTTGTGAGCTCCACACCTGAACCATTTCATTTATGATACAGCTCTTATAAAATTACGCGATATAGCCTTGCACAAGCTGTTGTGTATATATTAGACAACATCAACCTTTCAGGCATGCCAAAAAAGTCTCAAGTCAACAAGTTCGGACAAGACGCGAGGGCCTCTGAAGCGGAAGCCAGCTCAGCTAGCCTAGCTTGCTCAACCTCAACAATGACGACTGCGGTGGGCAACCAGAATGCCATTATGGAGGAATTACAGTCAATGAGGCAAGAATTGTTGAAGAAAATGGATGAAAAGGCTATTGAAATCCAAACGGAGCTGCGCACTGTCACAGATAAACTCAATAAAAGACTGGACAAACTTGAGAGTCACACGTCTGAGTGACCGCTAATGCTAACTCTATTGCGACTATGGAGTCTGACTTGTCTGGGATGAAAAAAGAACTTTCCCTGCTCAGAGCCCGGTGTGAGGATCTGGAGGCCAGATCACGGCGCTGCAACGTCCGCATCACCGGAGTGAAAGAGGGGCGCGAGCAAGGGAAAAATCCGTCAGTTTACGTAGCTGGTGTGCTGAAAGAAGCCCTTGGACTGGACAAGTTGGCGACCCTGGATAGAGTGCATCGGACCCTCCGCACAAAGCCAGTACAAGATGACTTGCCACCAGGGGCGTTTGTGGTTAAATGTCACTACTTAACAGAAAAAGAATTACTTCTTAAAAAAGCAGCAGAGGCTGGAGTGATAACAACCGCTGATGGTGACACTATCCGTGTCCTGCCGGACTTCACCCAAGCTGTGAGTAAACAACGCGCCGCATTTACCGAAGTAAGGAAACTGCTTCGCAGCTGCGCAGGAGTCCGCTACGGCCTCAGATACCCAGCGACGTTAAGGATTACTACGGCGGATGGACAAGAAACGACCTTCAAGGATCCAAAGCGTGTGAAGGAGTTTGTTCTGAAGGAGTTGCTGAGCCCTGAAGCGTCCCATTAAGCATGACCTTTCGCAAGGGAGCATGGCCTGGAGTTATTAGGACTGGACGGTGCCGTCGCAGGACAATAACAAACATTAATGCTGAATAATCGGATCTTACAGGTAATGCGTGCGTATATTGAGCCTTATAGTGCGTTTTCTTTATAAAAGAGACATACCATAATGTCTAATTCTGAATTCTAAGTTTTGGCTTTTTTGATACTTGCAATTATTTTTTTAAATTTTTTTTGGAGCCTTGTGATGCTATATTGGAATGGGTCACTACTGCTGTAGAAGTTGCATCGTTGCGTTTAATTACCGTTTGTAATTGGGTTCTTGTGTGGGCTAACATGGTAAGCATCTATCAGTTTGGATAGTGAGGAGATACACTGTGAGAACTGGAAGTATAGCGGCCTCCTTTTGAGGCTAATTTTCATTTTATTTTTTTTCCCTCTTTTGCCGTTCTATTATAGGTGCTTTGTTAATTTTGTGTTCATTATTCCCCCCTCTCCTGCCCCTTGTCCTTTTTTTTTTTCTTTCCCCTGTTCCCCTCATGGGCTACATGTTGGAAGCCTCTTTTGTTGAGTCTTGTCTATGACCTCTGCAAATAATAAGATACTAACCAACACCACTTTGGTGTGCTGGAATGTCAGGGGATTAAACCATCCGGTGAAACGTAACAAAGTATTCTCTCATCTTCAGAAATTGCAAAGTCGCATTGTTTATTTGCAAGAAACCAATTTGCTAAATAAAGATCAGTGTAGACTCTGCAGAGGTGGCTTTACACAATATTTTCATTCGGATTTCAACAGTAAGAGCAGGGGAGCAGCTATTTTAATACATAAAGATGTACAGTATGAAGAGTCTAAAACAATTAGGGATAAAAATGGCAGGTATGTCATCACACAAGACAAATTATTTAATAGGCCTGTTGTTCTTGCTAATGTTTATGCCCCTAACTGGGATAATGTGGATTTTTTTAGCAATCTTTTTTCCCTCTTACCAGATCTTGAATCGCACAGTTTAATACTAGGTGGGGACTTGAATTGCACTTTGAACCCAACATTGGATCGTTCCAGCCCAAAAGTTGCCACGCTTAGTAACTCAGCCCGATGTATTAATACGTTCATTGAAACATACGGAATGGTGGACCCCTGGAGATTCAAATATCCATCATCCAAACAGTTCTCTTTTTTCTCCCAAGTACACCAAACCTATTCAAGGATTGACTACTTTCTGATTGATGAGAGACTCTTGCCCATGGTTACCCAAGTAGATTATGGCTGCATTGTAATATCAGACCATTCCCCAGTCACTCTGCGGTTAGGCTTTCCTGAAGACAAATCTCCCACTTTTTCGTGGCGGCTTAATCCCAGACTGATGTCTGAACAAAGATTTGTCGACTTCATCAACGCACAAATAGATATTTTCATTGAGTTAAATGAGTCGCCTGAGATAAGTAATGCTATACTTTGGGAAAGTCTAAAAGCATATCTGAGAGGTCAAGTGATATCTTACGTTGCTGGTGAAAACAAAAGGAGGGCTAAACGGGCCTCAGAGCTTATTGAACGAATTAAAACCGTAGATCAACAACATTCAGCTTCACCTTCTGATGACTTATACAGAGAAAGAATCCTACTTCAAACAGAATTTGACTCAATCACTAATACCAAAGCCACAGACATGCACCTGAGGTAACGTCTCACCTATTATGAGTCTGGGGATCGTGCCGGCAAAATGTTGTCCCATCAACTTAAACAGTCAGCATCTGCAGGTTTCATCACAGCGATAAAGGATGAGCATGGTAACATACTTACTAACCAAAATGAGATTAATGCTCAGTTTAAGTCATTTTATGAGAATTTGTACACTTCTGAAACTGGTGACACTGCTTTGATCGAAGACTTTTTCAGTAATCTGACTATACCCATTCTAGATGACTCGGACAAATCTAAATTGGAGGGTACTATTACTGTATCAGAAATAACTCAGGCTATCACAAAAATGAAACCCGGAAAGGCACCTGGCCCAGATGGGTTTCCCATAGATTTTTTTTAAAAATTCGCACCAAAATTAGTCCCTTTACTGCTAAGAGTTTTTAGGGAGATATAAGATAAAAAGGCCCTACCTGTGACTATGACACAAGCAATTATTTCACTGATACTTAAAAAATCTAAAGACCCCTGGCACTGTGAGTCATATCGCCCAATTAGTTTGCTATGTTGTGATTATAAGATTTTGGCAAAGGTCCTTGCTGGCAGGCTCGAAGATATTCTTCCCAAACTTATCCACCCGGACCAGACGGGCTTTGTTAGGGGCAGACAGATATCCAGTAATTTACAACGTCTCTTTAATGTAATCTATCACCGCCATGATGTTGAACCTGAAGTAGTGATATCCCTTGACGCCAAAAAGGCATTCGACAGAATTGAATATGATTTTCTGTTTACTACACTCAAAAAATTTGGATTCGGCCCAGTTTTCTGTACCTGGATCACCATTTTGTACACAGCACCACATGCATTGGTACAAACAAATAAGGTCACTTCTAGTTTCTTTCCTCTCTCACGTGGTACCCGACAAGGATGTCCCCTTAGCCCCCTTTTGTTTGATATCGCTATTGAACCTCTGGCAATCTTGATAAGGGACTCTGCTAATTTAACTGGTGTGCAGAGAGGTGGGCGCATAAACAAACTGTCCCTTTATGCTGATGACCTCCTCCTTTTCCTGTCTAAACCCAATATTACAATACCTATTGCTCTAAACCTAATTGGAAAATTTGGGCAGGTTTCTGGTTATAGATTGAATCTATCAAAAAGTGTTTTATTCCCAATCAACGACAAGGCACGTCAAATTGCCTTCCATAGTCTCCCCTTTATAGTCAGTAAAGATAGTTTTGATTATTTGGGCGTCTGTGTAACAAATGATTACAGTTGCTTGTTTAACAAAAATTTCGCTAAGGCACTGAATAAGGCTAAATTAGACATGGAGAAGTGGTCAAAACTCCCTCTGTCTCTTGTAGGAAGAATAAACTCAGTCAAGATGACAATCATGCCAAGGTTCTTATATCTGTTCCAAACCATACCAGTCTTTATTCCTAAGAAATTCTTCAAAGAATTAAACAAACATGTATCTGTGTTTATCTGGAATAAAAACATCATGAGAATTAGAAAGGAATATCTAGAGAGACAGAAAGAGGACGGTGGACTGTCCCTACCTAATTTCCTTTACTATTACTGGGCAACCAATATCCATAAGTTTTTGTACTGGTTTATAGATCAGACGGGTCCTGAGTCCCCAGATTGGGTCCACCTGGAACAACATTGGAGCAATCCAGTGTTGCTTAGCTCATTAATATGTAGCCCTTTATCTTTGAGTAAATGCCACAGGACGAATAATCCAGTTGTTGCGGGCGCTCTAAAGATATGGTTCCAATTTAGGACTCATTTTCAATTTAGAAATGCACTAACTGCATCTCCTGTGCGATGCAATGTCCAGTTCACCCCACCCTTGATAGATCCATCCTTTCAGAAGTGGCACGAGAGAGGCATAACTTGCGTTAAGGACCTTTTTGAAAGAGGTCAATTTGTTTCTTTTGAACAGCTTAAAAGGCGCTTTGGTGTCCCTCAGGCTGACTTCTTCAGATATCTCCAGGTACGTAGTTACGTGAATACTAATTTCTCATTAACACTGCCTCGAATAACATGGATTGATGAATGTTTGGATATGAATCCGACTGATAAGGGCTTAATATCAGTTATATATGGCAAAATTCAGAACGCTGCATCCCCATCACTTATACATCTAAAAGAATCATGGGAAGAAGAGTTAGGGGAACTATTTACTGATACAGCCTGGCCGCAATCTCAAGAATCCATTCTTCTTCAATTTGCATTAGACATAGCCTGCTACAATTTAAGGTTCTGCACAGATTGCTCTTGTCCCCTAATAAATTAGCCAGAATGTATCCTGGTGTAGATTCATCTTGTGTTAGGTGTGGACACAACCCTGCTGATCTCAGTCATATGTTCTGGCTTTGCCCCAGGCTCCTCCCCTTTTGGGAGTCAGTTTTTAGGATGATTACATTTATATGGAAGAGGAATATTGACCACAGTGCTCTAACTGCCTTATTTGGGGTTGTCCGTCCTACTACACCAATAACAACGCAGCAGGCCAATGCTATAGCATTTGTTACACTGCTTGCAAGACGCCTAATATTATTCAATTGGAAGAGAGCTGCTCCTCCATCTCATAAGCAGTGGATGGAAGATGTTATGCTCCATCTGAAGCTTGAACATCTGAAACATACAATAAATGACTCAATCCAACAATACAATATCACCTGGCAGCCATTTCTTTTGCATTTTGAGACAGACTTCTGAGCATATAGCCCTCCCCCCCTCCTTCCCCTCCCCCCCCACTAAATATGTGATGTTAGCACCTGTTGTCATTTTGTTATTGTTTGTTTTATTGTTGTTCTTACATGTATAAAACAATAAAAAAAAGATTTGAATAATAATATTTCGTTGTTTGCGGAGAGTCAGGCGAAGACGGCAGCTTTTGGTGAATTTACTTGACGGAGTCGGCTTTTGGGAAGTGGATAAGACAAACGAACGTCTAATCAGGATTTACAGACGCAAGAAACAACAACAGACGCTGAGGTTCATCACACTGCTAAGCAGAATCATCACTGGAAACCGTGTGTCACGGTAAGGAAGCTAATATTTTTATGAATGTCTGAAATGTCAGCTGACTGTAAGGAGATGACGCGGTCGGCTCATGCGTTCTTTGCTATTAGAGAACCAGGCCAGAAAAAAAAGCGGGCCGAGCTCACCCCTGGAACTGGGCTGCATTTAGCGCGGTCCAGTTGTGTCTGGCTCGGTTCAGTTCAGTTTGCGTTCCATTTACACTCGATAGTTATCTCGGTTACCGAGCTCGGACTGGTCTCGACACGGTTAAAAAGGGGTAGTGTAAACGGGGTAATACAGTCAGGGGCGGACTGGCCAATGGGAGCACTGGGAGTTTCCCCGGCTGCCCAGCGATCACAAAGGTTTGGTTTCCATCAGTAAAGCTTGGTTTCCAGAATGCTAGCGGAAGCAAGCCTATAGGCCCGTTTACACTACACTTTTTTAACCGAGCCGAGACCAGTCCGAGCTCGGTAACCGAGATAACTGCCGTGTGTAAATGGTCAGCAGACTGAACTGAACCGCGCTAGACATAACTGGACCGCGCTAAATGCAGACCAGTTCCTGGGGAGGTCTCGAACTGTTTTCTTTTATCTGATAACGAAGAGCGCATGAGCAGACCGCGTCATCCCAGTCAGCTGTCCGCGGTTTTTCCGGCGTGCCTGGCTGCTGCACGTCTCGATTCACGCACTCCGTTCCAGTAGTTGGCGGTAATGCCCCTCCGGTAGTAGCTTGCCAACCACCGTAAAACAGAAGAAGAAGAGGAAGACGAAGAAGAACTGTAAACAACAACCGAAATCTTCTCCACGCTACATTTTAAAGATGGCTTCAAAAGAGCGTGGTGCGACCTGGGATGACGCCGAGACTGAGGCTGTTATTACAGTTTGGGCGGAAGACGCTATCCAGGCGATGTTGGAGGGCGCTAAGCATAATCATAAAGTTTTCCAAAATATTTCGGACGAAATGAAGGTGAGGGGATACGACCGAGACCCGAAACAGTGTCGTGAGAAGATTAAAAAACTTAGGATACAGTACAAGAAAGTTCTTGACCACAACAAGAAGTCAGGGAGAGGGAGAAAATCGTGGAGATTCTATGGTGCCATGGATGAAGTGTTGGGCCACCATGCATCGTCGAGGCCTCCAGGGCTTTTGGAGAGCTCTACTCTGAATTCCGCAGCAACAAGTAGGTTCCCGAAAATCATTCATTTTTGATTGTGATGATCTACTAATCTACTAAGAAATTTTTGTTGTAGGCCTATATTAATATAAAACGTGCCAAATAAATACTACCTGGCTTATCATGAACAGGCTAGCCAAAACACTATTTCTCAAAATCCACACTAGTGATATTTGAAATCTAGAAAGAGAACCAAACTCTCTACCTTTTTATTTTTTCATTAATTTCTTTCATTATCAATGTTAGAGGATGATGATGCAACATCCAACCATGAGGAGCAGCATGAGAACCTGAACAGCACACAGGATGGTAAGTAGGCTCTACACCAGGGGTGTCAAACTCATTTTGGTTGAGGGGCCGCATACAGCTTAATCTGATCTCAAGAGGGCCACACGAGTAAACTCATTGCAAGATTAAATATAACTAATAAATGTGGACTTGTTGATTTTTATATTAAATTAATTTCACTTTTACACAATATATTATGAATAACCTCAGCGTTTATAAGAACAGTATGCGCAATTTCAACAATACTTTTACTCAGTTAAACATTTACTTAAGTGCATTATGCATAAGAACTGATCACAGTGATCGTACAATGTTGAAAAACATTTATTCACATTTATTCACATTTTTTGGAACTTAAAAACACTGTCCTGCATGACAAAATACATCAAACAGATAAAAATTAAGAAATGATTTAAATTTTTCCACACCTGAAGCCTAATCTGCTAATTAACACACAGCGCCCCTCGTGGACAATATAGGAACTGCGGATTTTCAATTAAACGGAGTACATGTTCTTTTTCAATAATTGTTTTATCATTCTCTTCCTTTTATCTCCTCTTTCTTTCACCTTTTGTTTTTTTTTTCTTCTTGTTCTTCCTTTCCTCTCCTACTTTCCCATTGTAGTGTCCATATCATTTGAGATATTTCCCGCATGAATCATAATAAAACTATTCACATTCATAAATCAAGCGGAGCACTATGGCAAAATCAGTACTGCTCCACTTGTGAAAGTAAAATCTGATGAGCTCTTTTTGGCATTAAGACAACAATTCTTATTGCCACATTGCCAGACAGGACACTGGGAAAAAAAAAAAAAAAAATTTTTTTTTTTTTTTTTTTTAATAATGATAATGCATTTAGCCACCGGGCCGGACTAAACGGTTCGGTGGGCCGGATCCGGTACTGAGATTAAACTGAGCGGCGCAGTCTCTCATTCAATCGTGCAGCGCCTACAAGCAGCGCTGCTCATGGTGCGGTGACTCTTAACCTCTACCAGCACTGACGCGCATGTCTCGCCCACACCCCGCTGCAGCCTCGGCTGCTGTTGGGGGGGGGGGGGGGGGGGGGGGGATTAGTGATAGACGCGATTTCTTGACCATGTTCACGCACAGAGCTGCAATACGTTTCATTGTGATTCAGACAGGCGCAGTTCATTTTAAAGATGCGGTTTTAGCGCGTATTGAGACAGGGACAAACCTGCAGTGGGGCTGAGGGGAGCTGAGGTGTGTTGCCCTGGGCGCGTCTACCTGCTAAATGTAGCCGCTGTAAAAGTTTTTATTTCTCTGATTAATAACATCTGTGGACCGCTCTGTTATTGACACTCTGGTCTGCTCTGCCAAAACTCTCCCTCTCTCTCTCTCTCTCTCTTTCTGACACAAATCAAAGTTCTTCGTGTTTGTATCTTGCAACGTAAATTGTGAGTCAGACTCAGATTAAGAAGCTGATGCACGAAATAAACAAAGTGAGAACACACACAGATAGATCATCAGAGTTTAGTCCGTGAATGCACCAGGATGGCCGGTTCAGAGACGTTTCAGGTTGTGGAGGTGTGGCCGATCCGAGCGTCTCTTCCTTTCTCTCGCTCCAGGCTGAGCCACCTGGAAATCCTCAGGATTCTGTTGTGGATTTTGCAACTTTATTGCAGTTTAATTCAAATTATGTTCTAATTTTCTTCCCACAACGTTTGTTATGATGGTTGTATTGATTTAACTGCAACAGATTTTATTTTATTTTTTTGGGGGGGGGGGGGGGGGGGTGCGCCAAACTGGTCGGGACCCTGAAGGGGGTGCGGGGCTAAAAAAGTTTGGGAACCCCTGGAAAAGGAAATAGGCCACGCTTTTATTTTTTGTGTTGGACATAAAGCTGTACCTATAGTTGCATTGAGAATTGTGTTAAAATAAGAGTTCTGTTTGGTAAAATGTTGATTTTAACGTGACTTTAATAACGCTTCAGGAGATAAGCATAACACTTGATAAGACGTTACTTTACTTTTGTGTTGAGATTAATTGAAGTTGATGTGTTGATGTGAAGCTATGGCCAGTTTGATATGCTACTTACAATGTTTTCTTTGTTGCATTAATTTGTCCAGTTGGACCAAAACATTTTATGTAATTCAAAAACAGTTGATTTATGAGTTAATTCATGAATAAAAGGCTTCAAGTTTGAAATAGAATCTGGGCTATTTTTCTTGCAACGCCTCTACAGGTAGATCTCGCTTCCCACCAAAGTGGAGGTCGGGGATCTTGGGCTTAAAAAAGGTTGGAGACCACTGATCTAGAAATTACAATAGAGGCATTCGTAAATGCTCAAAGAAATTCTGATGACCGCTGGTTGGCAGCATTTAAAGAACAGTAGGAGTCGGTCCAATGCCACCAACAACAGCAGCTAAACCTGATACGAGAAGTAGAAAGAAACCGACTTCAAGTAAGAATGCATTTATTTAATAACTCAAAAATGTTAATATATGTATATTTCACATGGACGTAAATGAATATGCTTTTTATTTTAACAGGCTGAAGAGAGACTGAGAAAACAGGAACAGGAACATGAGATGCGACTGATGCAGATGATGGTCCAGCTGATGCCGTAGCAACCAGCACAACTACAGCCCCTGAACCCTGCATCACCTTCTACTTCTTTCCCAAACTGTTCTAACTATGGACCATATCAGTAATTGTACAATATATAACTCAAGTTTTAGAAATTATTTACAATACATATCATCTTGCATACAAAAATTGTTTTTCAAACTACACACCACACCAGTAATTTCAAAAATATGTATGAAACTATACTGTAACTAGAAAAAGCTGTTCCTGCGAAACAACAGTGAGAATGCTTTCCTGCAGAATGATTAAGGAAAAGATGAAGAAGATCTTTGAAGAAGATAAAAAAACTAGCTGAAATGAAATAAAAGAAGCAATTTTAACATGAAAAACACCTGAACGATTAGAAAAATGTTATGAAAAAGCTGAACTAGTTGAAGATAGTTGAAGTATATTTAAAAGTTAGTATTAGTAGTAGTAGTTGTAGTAGTAGTAGTATCAGCAGTAGTACTATCAGTAGTAGTATCAAAAGTAGTAGTAGTAGTAGTAGTAGTACTATCAGTAGTAGTTTTATCAGTAATAGTAGTAGCAGTAGTAGTATCATTAGTAGTAGTAGTAGTATCATTGGTAGTAGTAGTAGTAGTAGTAATAGTAGTAGTAGTATCAGTAGTAGTGTCAGGAGTATCAGTTTTTAAAGGATTTGAAGGAATTTGAAGAATTTGAAAAAAATTGAAGAAGTTGAAGGAATTTGTAGTAGTAGTAGTAGTAGTAGTATCAGTAGTAGTAGTAGTAGTAGTATAAGCAGTAGTAGTAGTAGTAGTAGTAGTATCAGTAGTAGTAGTATCATTAGTAGTAGTATCAGTAGTAGTAGTAGTAGTAGTCGTATCATTAGTAGTCGTATCAGTAGTAGTAGTAGTAGTAGTCGTATCAGTAGTAGTAGTATCAGTGGAAGTAGTAGTAGTATCAGTAGTCATATCAATAGTAGTAGTAGTATCAGTGGTAGTAGTAGTAGTATCAGTAGTAGTAGTAATATCAGTAGTACTAGTTGTAGTGTCAGCAGTAGTATCAGTAGTAGTGGTAGTAGTATCAGTAGTAGTAGTAGTATCAGTAGTAGTAGTATCAGTAGTAGTAGTAGTAGTATCAGTAGTAGTAGTAGTATCAGTAGTAGTATCAGGAGTATCAGTTTTTAAAGAATTTAAAGGAATTTGAAGAATTTGAAGGAATTTGCATTAATTTAAATGGGAGCAAATAACCCACAAAAAGTACAAATATTTTAAAAAGTATAAAAGTTAGCAAAACAAGGTGGGTGGTGCTGTTTAGGCCGGGTGGGTCGTGTCTGGGCATCCTGCCAGGTCCTGTTGGAGTCCAAGGCCCGATAGGAAAACTATGTGAAATCCAATCCAAAAATTGACAGAAAAATGCCACATGCCTGATAATTGCTGGAAAATTTAAAAATATTAAGAGGAAATGACTCTGTGAATTTCAGATTCCTACGTTGATCACAGCCCCTGCAGTGGGCGTCAAAAGTTGCCATTCTAAGCAAAGGGAGCATGACCCTGACCTGTAGTAACCTCTGCCCAGCAGAGTTCTGTTGTCATGGAAACTCACTCACGCCTGCTGGTGTCCCTCTACTGCAGGCACAGACTTATGGTCAGAAGACCTCTAATTGGAATAAAATGGCATCACTTTGCCTCGAACAACTCTGGATTTTTTGTCAACCGTGAGGGCTAGAGACGTAATTTTTTCTGCGTTTATTTCGGAACGGATAGGGGAACAAGATAAACTATCGGTTTTTGCTTGAAATATTTTATTGTAGGTGCAAAAAAATCATGATATAAAGGGGAATATTGACGAAAATGCAAAAATGCTCTAAAAAGGGTCCCGAACAAATCGCTCTAGCTGAAAAAGTATAAGAGATATCAAAATAATTCTTTCAGCGTGAGTATCTGCAGGCTTTTGAGGACTATGTTGCTTATTTTTATGTTTGTACAAAAATCGGTGTAGGCATGGCGACGATGTAAAAAAGTGCATCATTTAGAAGGATGCAGGTCCAAAGCGTTTTCAGGATTTTGCACATTCGCTACTCCCGAACAAATTGTTCCTGCGGCAAAACCGTATCAGTTATCAAGAAAATTCCTTTTTTGTGAGTGCCAGAAGAGTCTGATCATGATTGTGTGAATGTCTCATGCCTGTACATCAAACAGTTTAGGAGTAGCGACGATGTAGGAAAGTGCCTCATTTGGGGGGATGGAAGTTTGATCCTGTTTTAGCATTTTTCCAAAACGCTACTCCGAACAAATTGTTCCTGCGGCAAAACCGTAACATTTATCGACAAAATTCCTTTTTTTGTGAGCGCCACAAGGGTCTGGACATGAATGTGTGAAAGTCTCATGCCTGTACATAAAACGGTTTAGGAGTAGCGACGATGTGAAAACATGTGTCGCTTGGGAATGTCAGGTGTGATTTTTCACCACACCTCCATAGAAAATCAATGGAGAGCTTTTAGGCTTCGTGGTGCTCTGGGGTGATTTGCGAAAAATCTATAAATCCCACACCAATGATGGTTACATTTCCAGAATCCAGACAAAAATTCCTACGTTTTGATGTATAATTTATGTGAATAGAGTGAAAATTGAGCGAGTGAGAAGAAGTTGTTCAGAGAAGGAAAATCTATAGGAAAGCCAGAGTGGCCACTCTAAATGAGCTCCCTAGCAACCATAGCAACGCATTCATTTTTCTGAATTTTATGAAAATGCTAAATTATTTTAAGGAGGTACTATATGAAAATGGTGAAAGATATGAAAAAGCGGAAGTAGCTGAAGATAGCTGAAGGTTATTTGAACATTTTAAAAGTTGAATGGTGTTTCTAGCTGAAAGTAGGCTGAAGCAGTAAGCTGTCAAAAAGCTGAAAAATTTGAAGGATTCTCCATTCAATTTCAATGAGAGCAAAAAACTCACAAAAAGTTAAATATTATAAAAGTTATAATTACCAAAAGACATAGCAGTAATGTCGTGAACGAGCTGAACGTTTTGATACGAAAATTGTTTAAATCGGTTGAAGTATGCAGGAGTAGTTAGATGCCGAAAAACGTACGGAATAATAATCAAGACCTGAAGGAACTTTTGTATTTACAAAACATGAAATACTTCAGTCAAGGTAAGACTAATTTTGATTGGCAAAGTAACGACAGAGAGCATTTCTTATATCATGGGCATTGTCAATATCAGGATCATTTTCTCCATCAACCAAATCAAGTGAGAATGCTATACAGCAATCTCACTTATTAAACCGGTTATGAAGCATTAATCGTTGAAGTGGCAGATCAGAGAGATTTTTCTCACAGATGATGTCCACATAGCTATTTATTAATTCTGATAATTTTTTTCCGGTCTCCTACCTGCATCTGTCGTTTTTTGCGTTCACAAAATCAATGGAATCAAAACGATCTCGCTAGGCGGACTTTCCCAGTGACGTCATAGCGGGAGTCACAAACCTGGAAGCCGGCACCCGCTATACTGTCTGAGTACTAAATGGATAACGTTGTTTTGCTTTCACAGCTTTTTTTACAAGATGCCTCGTCGTTGTGTCACTATGTACTGTTCCCATGAAGATTGAAGATTGCATGAGTGGCCAAAAGACACACTTAGAGCCCGTTTGTGACTCGTCATTTTAAAGACGACTGCCTCGGTGCTCCGGGGGAGGGGGACTTTGGCTCTTCACATTCACAACCGCTGCTCTTCCTCTGTAGATTTTAACGGCAGCTTGCATCCATTATTGCTGCACTACTGCCATCTATTGGATCCTAATATCTATTCCTCAAATTCTCTGATCCCAGTATTTTTTTTAAACCTAAAAATCTTCTTTTTCCCCTAAATACTATTTAGCTTATAAACCACATTCTCAAATTTAAATTCCTATTAAAACCTAATTCCGTTTTTAATAATCTTTGATTTACATATCTTCTACAAATAATAAAAACATGTTCTATTGTTTCTACATCATGACACCAACTACAAAAACCAGTAAGATGTTTCCTGTGACCGGTTCTTATTCTATTTATAATTATTTCCTCCCTCCTGTTTATTCCTCTAATCCTTACTACATCAACTGTATTTTGTATCCTATATAAGTGTCTTCCATTTATTTAATTATCCCACCTACCTTTCCATATCTTCTTGCTTTCTCTCCAAACTATACTTTTGCCTTCAGATTTGGATAACTTTACTGGCAAATCAATATATTCGTTTTTAATAGCCTCCTTAGCCAACCTATCTGCTCTTTCATTACCCAAAAAACCTACATGAGCAGGAGTCCAAAATAATATTACATTTTTATTTTGTTCACATATTCTATGATGAACAGCCATAACCTCATAATATATTTTGATGATTATGTGTACATCCATTTTGAATACTCAATGCAGATAATCACTACAAATTATTTTATTTATATTAGTATCCTCCACCCATTCTCAAGCTAATAATATAGCACATAATTCTACTGCATATATACTGAGATAATTAGATGTTCTTTTTGAAATAATCTTTGTCAGGAATCACCACTGCTATACTAGTTGCTTCACTCTTTGTCTTTTTATTTGCATGTATCTATATCTACATGTGTGTTGTCTCTTACTTTCCTGTATCTGTTTATTTGTGTGTAAATGCACCCCAGCAATCAAAAAAAAATTTATGAGAAATTTTACTCACTGCTGCTTTTTGTTTCAGACTATGTAGACGACTGTTTGGAGTTGCTGCTAGCAGAGCTGGAGAAAATAAAAACTAAGCAGGTTGATGCAGCATCAGAGCCCCCATCACTGACAAGTTCATTTGTGAAACCAACAAAAGATGATGCCATCAATCTCTCATTCAGTCGATTTTTTTTTTTCCCAGTGTCCTGTCTAGCAATGTGGCAATAGGAATTGATGTCTCAATGCCAGATAGAGCTCGACAGATTTTGCTTTTACAAGTGGAGCGAACAGCTTTCGCCATAGTGCTCCACTTGATTTATGCTTGTAAATAGCTTTATTGTGATTCCTGCAAGGAGAATTTCAAATTATATGGACATTACAATGGGAGAGTAAAGGAAGAACAAGAAGTGAAAGAGAAAGAAAAGAAAAAAAAGAGTAGAGGTGAAAGAAAGAAGAGATAAAAGGGAGAGAATGATAAAACCTTCTCCGTCTGCTCCGTCACCTGGAAAGAGAGATGCAAAAAGAACAGCACAACCAACAGACATAAAGCAACAGATACAATCGAATAACACCTAGATGCCATTGCTAAATCATATATATTATTATGTAAGCTGACATGTGTAATGTGATACTTGAAAAAAGAAAGTGAAAGAACATAAATAAATAAATAAATTATAAGATTACTGTATATAAGTGAACACTTAATACCTGGGACCCAGCACCTGTGGGAGATGTGAGAGTGCACTAGTTTAGGTGAAAATTATCCAGAAAGAAATAGCTTGATAGTGGTTGTGGAGAACCAAAGGCCCGCCTTCCCCGAGCACAGAGGCAGGAGTCAGGGGACCCATAACCCCGGACTCCCAAAGGGGTCCCCAAAGCAGGTCGCCCAGGAGGGGCTGACACAGGATATCTGCAACCCCCCCCCCAGGGAAGGAGCAGAGACGACCCTGAGGAAATCCCCCAGCCACCGCAATGCCGACGCCCTCAAGAGCCGCGGGGACGAGCCCGTGGGCTCCGCCGGCAGCTAGCCCCGCTGAAGTGGTCCCGGCCGCCCCACGGGGGGCCAGGCCCCGCGAAGAGGCCGCCGGGAGTGGGCCGGCGCACGCCCGGGAACCCGCCCCAAACCCAAAGCCAACCAATGCGCCAGAGGGCCAAGGCGCCTGCCAACGAAGCGGAGGAGGGCAAGAGGTGGGGGGATGGGCTCCGCACCTAGCGGAGACTTGAGATGTTCTTGGGAGAGGGAGTGGACCACACCCATACCTGGGAAAAAAAAAACATTCACACCATCCCTCCCTTGTGCCCCACTCACCACACACAGATAAAAAAAAAAAAAAAAAAAAGACGCTGTACACACATTCCCACATAACACTCGCATCCAACACTGACCAGAGGGGGGGTCACCCCAAATCGACTATACGACTGCTTGTGCCCGACCCCCGGCCTCGCCCCCGGACCAGACGCCCCCCGGACCGGGCCCCCCAAAGTCGATTTTCAAAAAGACCATGAAATCATTGTATTAGTAATTGCTTATATTACATAATAACCACAACAATTTTGTTTACATGCATGTTTTAGATTTTATTCTTTCAGCTTGGGTATTTTTTTTAACTGCCAACAGGTAAAGTCATCTTCAAGTCCTGGGGGTGGGAAGTGGGCCCTTATACAGCTGACTGCACACGAGGGTATCACAGCCCTGGTATCTTTGCCTAAATAGTCCCAACACCATCTCACAAATTGTCTACAGGCTATATGCCTATGCTGTTGCTTGTATTGGGACCAAGCAACCTGCAATGCCCAAGCATTTAGACACGCCGCTTCCATGCCAGGATGGTCTGTGATACAGCCAGGGATTTCTCCATCCATATCATCTCTGGCTTCTTCCATCTTAGCAACAACCAAGCCGATTTCCTGGCAACAGATGCACTCTCTCACAGAATCCATATTTGGCAGTGAGAACAGGAACACCTAAAAAATAAGATTGATTAATTGTATATTTGTATATGAATTACACACCATAACTGATTTGCTAAATTCACTATTAATGCATTTATGGTAAGTTGGAAATGGATTTACATTAAGGAAATCTTTAGGCCTCAATATTACTCATTGTATATTTTTGATATATTATTATTTTTGACTTTTGTTATGCTAGTATGTAGGTAGGCTAAATATAATTATATGTACCGATACTGTTTATAAATTGTTGTCAAGTGATTCTTTATAAGTAGCACCTCATCATTGGGCCTAACAAGGCCATGGCATAAATTCATTTTTAGCTGTGAATACATGCTCATTCACTGTAGTGATACATTTTGTCCTCATCTCTTCATTTAAGATAAGATAAGATAGACTTTATTGATCTCACAGTGGAGAAATTCGCTTGTCACGTCGGCTCAGTAAAAGTGACAAAAGTTGGAAAAAGACCAATTATCTTGGCGTTTAAAATAACAAAACAGCGCAAGAAGACCTCGATTATTTATTTTTATTTTATAATTTTGTAAACAACTGCCGATTAAACTGAATGTTACAACCTTGACACGATTATATGCGTTGTTTTACCGAAAAATCAATTATACGAGCCGTGAAAACGGCAGCAATGCGCGCTCCCGACAAAGGGTGGGGGGGACAGATTTTCACAGGGGAACTGAATTTCGCACAACACCGGCATTTTAGCCATTAAATATCTATGGTGCCTAAAATAAAATGATGTCAACAAACGAATAAATATTTGAACTGCATAGTTAAAAGAAAAAACGTGTCCTACCATTCATCTAATCTCCCGACGTCCAATCCCCACTCCTTGTCCGACTCGGAAGGCTGTAGTTCGTCCGCTGCCTTCTCTTCATCTGAAACGTCTGGGTCGAACATGTGAGGCTCGAGAAACAAACATTCTTCCTCCGACACATCAGAATCGTCACCTGGTAGGAATCGCTCGGTTGAAGTCGAAATTTCACTTTCAGACTTCTTGTCGTCGAGTTGTCGTAGTGCAGTAATCCGCCATGTTGAGATGAACGTTCACGACATGACGTCACCACTTCCGGGTTGGAGGGCGCATGAAAAGTTATCAGAATCTTTAACGATTTTCTCTTAAATGTGAAATTTTTTTTTTAAAAATTTGGTGGTATATTTATTTTTTCATATTTTGCTATATATATACGGAAGGTTAAGTCAAACTGACGGACGCTTCATAACCGGTTTAAGTTCCTTCAGGTCTTCATTATTATTCCGTACGTTTTTCGGCATCTAACTACTCCTGCATACTTCAACCGATTTAAACAATTTTCGTATCAAAACGTTCAGCTCGTTCACGACATTACTGCTATGTCTTTTGGTAATTATAACTTTTATAATATTTAAAATATTCAACTTTTTGTGAGTTTTTGCTCTCATTGAAAATGAATGGAGAATCCTTCAAATTCTTCAAATTTTTCAGGTTTTTGACAGCTTACTGCTTCAGCCTACTTTCAGCTAGAAACGCCATTCAACTTTTAAAATGTTCAACTAACCTTCACCTATCTTCAGCTACTTCAGCTTTTTCATATCTTCTACCATTTTCATACAGTACCTCCTTAAAATAATTTTGCATTTTCATAAAATTCAGAAAAATTAATGCGTTGCTATGGTTGCTAGGGAGTTCATTTAGAGTGGCCACTCTAACGATTCTATAGATTTTCCTTCTCTGAACAACTTCTTCCTACTCACTCAATTTTTTAGTCTATTCAGATAAATTATACATCAAAACGTAGGAATGTTTGTCTGGATTCTGGAAATGTAACCATCATTGGTGTGGGATTTATAGATTTTTCGCAAATCACCCCAGAGCACCACGAAGCCGGAAAGCTCTCCATTGATTTTCTATGGAGGGGTGGTGAAAAATCACACCTGACATTCCCAAGCAACACATGTTTTCACATCGTCGCTACTCCTAAACCGTTTTATGTACAGGCATGAGACTTTCACACATTCATGTCCAGACCCTTCTTGCGCTCACATAAAAGGAATTTTGTCGATAAATGTTACGGTTTTGCCGCAGGAACAATTTGTTCTGGAGTAGCGTTTTGGAAAAATGCTAAAACAGGATCAAACTTCCATCCCGCCAAATGAGGCACTTTTCTACATCGTCGTTACTCCTAAACCGTTTGATGTACAGGCATGAGACTTTCACACATTCATGTCCAGACCCTTCTGGCACTCATAAAAAAGAATTTTGTCGATAGCTGTTACGGTTTTGCCGCAGGAACAATTTGTTCCGGAGTAGCGAATGTGCAACATCCCGAAAACGCTTTGGAGCTTCATTCTTCCACATCATCCACTTTTTTACATCGTTGCTGTGCCTACACCGATTTTTGTACAAACATAAAAATGGGCTCCATAGTCCTCAAAAGCCTGCTGATACTCACAGTGAAATAATTATTTTGATATCTCTTATACGTTTTCAGCTACAGCAATTTGTTCGGGAACATTTTTAGAGGATTTCTGAAATTCGCTAAAATCCCCTTTATATCATAATTTTTTACGCCTTTATTAAACCTTTTCCAGCAAAATCCGATATCTTATCTTCTTCCCCTATCCGTTACGAAATAAACGCTGAAAAAATTATGTCTCTACCATTTACGGATCAAGAGATATAAAGTGTTGCGCGAGGCAAAGTTCTCCATTATAATCCAATGGGACTTATTTTGAGCAAAGTGTCTGTACTTCAGTAGACTGGCCCGCTGCAGGTGTGAGCGAGTTTCCATGACGACGGAACTCTGAGGGCCAGAGGGACAGGCTCCATAGAGATAGAATGGCAACTTTCGACATCCGCTGCAGTGGCTGTGATTAATGTAGGAATCTGAAATTCGCACAGTCACGTCCTCTTAATATTTTTTAATTTTCCAGTGATTATCAGGCATGTGTCATTTTTCTACATACTACTACTACTACTACTACTACTACTACTACTGCTACTACTACTACTGATACAACTACTACTACTAATGATACTACTACTATTACTACTACTACTACTACTACTACTGCTACTACTACTGATACTACTGCTACTACTACTGCTACTACTACTACTGATACTACTACTACTACTGATACTACTGCTACTACTACTACTACTACTACTAGTACTACTACTACTACTACTGATACTACTACTACTACTACTACTACTGCTGCTGATAGTACTACTTCTACTGATACTACTACTACTGCTGATACTACTACTACTACTACTACTACTACTACTACTACTGATACAACTAGTACTACCACTACTGATACTACTACTATTACAAATTCCCTCAAATTCTTCAATTTTTTCAAATTCTTCAAATTCCTTTAAATTCTTTAAAAACCGATACTCCTGATACTACTACTACTAATGATACTGCTGCTGCTACTACTACTACTACTGATACTACAAGTACTACTACTGATAGTACTACTACTAATACTAACTTTCAAATATCCTTCAACTATCTTCAACTTCAGTTTTTTCATAACATTCTTCTAATCCTTCAGTTGTTTTTCATTACTACTGATAATACTGCTGATACTACTACTACTAGTACTGATACCAATACTACTACTGAAACTACTGCTACTACTAATACTGCTACTACTACTACTACTATTTATAGTACTACTACTAATACTAACTTTCAAATATCCTTCAACTATCTTCAACTTCTTCAGTTTTTTCATAACATTCTTCGAATCCTTCAGCTGTTTTTCATTACTACTGATAGTACTACTGATACTACTGCTACTAATACTGCTACTACTACTACTACTATTCATAGTACTACTACTAATACTAACTTACAAATATCCTTCAACTATCTTCAACTTCTTCAGTTTTTTCATAACATTCTTCGAATCCTTCAGCTGTTTTTCATTACTACTGATAGTACTACTGATACTACTACTACTACTACTACTACTACTACTACTACTACTACTACTACTGATACTACTGCTACTACTAATACTGATACTACAACTACTACTACTTATAGTACTACTACTAATACTAACTTTCAAATATCCTTCAACTATCTTCAACTTCAGTTTTTTCATAACATTCTTCTAATCCTTCAGTTGTTTTTCATTACTACTGATAGTACTACTGATACTACTACTACTACTGATACCAATACAACTACTGAAACTACTGCTAATACTATTTATAGTACTACTACTAATACTAACTTTCAAATATCCTTCAACTATCTTCAACTTCTTCAGTTTTTTCATAACATTCTTCGAATCCTTCAGCTGTTTTTCATTACTACTGATAGTACTACTTATACTACTACTACTACTACTACTACTACTACTGATACTACTGCTACTACTAATACTGATACTACAACTACTACTACTTATAGTACTACTACTAATACTAACTTTCAAATGTCCGTCAACTAACTTCAACTAGTTCAGTTTTTTCATACCATTTTTCTAATCCTTCAGCTGTTTTTTTATGTTAAAATTGGTTCTTTTATTTCATTTCAGCTAGTTTTTCACTTCTGCAGGAATCTTCTGCATCTTCTGCTCAAATCATTCTGCAGTAAAGCATTCTCACTGCTGTTTCGCAGGAACAGCCTTTTCTAGTTGTTACTAGGTGGCTGATTTGCCTCACTGGCCCACTGATCAAGGAAATCCTCTCCTTGGGTCTCACAGATATTATGTAGGGTACAGCAGGCAGCTATGACATTTGGAACATTTGATGTGTTGTTGTCGATTCGCTTCAAAAGCCTTCTCCATCTCCCTTTTAGCCGCCCAAAGGCATTCTCTACCACCATCCTGTTACGGCTATGGATATGGTTGTATTTTTTTTGGGCTTCTGTTGTCCCTGCATTTTCTGAATAAGGCTTCATCAGCCAGGGTAGGAGAGGGTATGCTGGATCGCCAAGTATAACGGGAGGTACCATCACACCATCGATTTCTGTTTGAAGATGGGGGAACACAACATTTTCCCAAAACTGGTAGAGCTGGCCGTTAACTAAAACACGAGCATCATGAGTGCTTCCTGGCCATCCAACACAGATATCTCTAAACATATACCTGTCGTCTACCAGTGCTTGCATATTAATACTATACCAGCCCTTTCTATTAAAATAATCTACTCGACTCTCCTTCGATGCGACAATGGGTATGTGTGAGCCATCAATAGCACCTATGCAAATAGGGTATCCCCATTTTTCTTTAAATGACTCCATAATATTTTTAGCCTCTACATCAGTGGGTAGCTTCACAAACTGTGGTGTCAGATGATAACATATTGCCTCACAAACATCCTAGACAAAGATGCACAGTGAGGCTCTGGATATTCCAAAAAGGTGAGCAATGGTGCGATAATCTGATGTGGTTCCCAGAAACCACAAGACAGCACCAACCTTCTGCTCCACAGGAATAGGCCGTCGCATCCTGGTTTCTGCCTTGGAGATATAAGGTCTGAGCGACTCACAAAGCCATCGGAAGGTTCTGTAGCTCATTCTATAAAAAAAAAAATAATTCACAATATTAGTGTTAGTTATTATACACAATTCTTTGTACATTTCTCACCTTATTAATTCGGTAATCAATCAAAACAAATAATGGTGTCAAAACAGTAGCCTATCATATAAAAATGGGAGACAATCAGCAATTTTTTCTGTAATTAGTACCTGAAGTTTTTGATCCATTGCTGAGGGTTGAACGTCTCTCTTGCAATATACAGCCACCAGTGTTCGCTCCGCTCTCGCATCCAAACAGTTCTGTAAGCACAACAAAAATAAGGGAGACTTAAATAAAACCGAATAATATATAATAAAACGTGATCAGCTGGTGGATGGAAGCAACAGTCGATAAGCCTCCGTAATGATGAAATTTCAGACATTCATAAAAATACTAGCTTCCTTACCGTGCCACACGATTTCCAGAGATGATTCTGCTTAGCAGCGTGATAAACCTCAGCGTCTGTTGTTGTTTCCGGCGTCTGTAAACCCGGAGTAGACGTTCGTTCGTCTCATCAACTTCCCAAAATCCGACTCTCTCAAGTAGGTTCAACAGTGGTTGCCTTCTTCGCCTGACTCTCAGCAAACGCCGAAATATGATAAGAATACTCCAGCATAACATCCTGAATGTTACGGGTGCCGCCATTTTGATTTGCTTTGTCCTGCCTTCAATCGCAGAGAGCGGTAATACCGCAGATCGTCACTAGGAGGCGAGGAGCAACCAAGGAACCGAGATAGCATTGTGTGTAAACGGTCGTCAGAAACGAGGCTCGGCCTGGTTAACTGGTCCAAGCTCGGACTGGTCTCGGCCTGGATCGGTTTAACAAGGGTAGTGTAAACGGGGCTTATGAGTTCCAGGACCCTTTACTTCGGTCAAAGCTTAAAACAAAACAGTAAAAACCATTTTAATAAACCATCTGACTTTCCCTGTGCTAAGTGCTGCAGGGGCTGCAGCATGTGGATCTTGGCGCTACAGAGGTGTGGCTCACTCCCACGTCAGCTTTTCTCCCCCTCAAGTTCCACTGTTGGAAAAGGGTAAGGATGTACTCATCTTGGCCGGCCCTGTATGTTTGTAGGTCTCTCCAGTGTGGGTGTCCCTCCAATGTTGCTGTTGAGGAACAGCGTGCGTGACAGCATTTGTCCATGGCCAGGGGGTTTTTATACAGTGCCCCCCTTGGGAGGGGTGACTGTGACAGTCCCTTACATTTATTGTGGCCTTAGAATCTGATCTTACGTTATTTTCCTGCTGGCTGGTTTCACAACATGCAGTTGTTGGGGTCTAATTTATAAAACATTGTGTGAAATCCATACTAAAAATGTGCGTACACCCAAGAAAATGGCATATGGCAAAATAAAATCTGATTTCTAAAACCATGCGCTGTCAGGATCCCTGAATGTTTGAGTTAATTAGTTGATTGGACTTGCCTGTTTAGAACGTTTTCCGTTAATTCCCAGCTGTATTTAAGTTCCGTGTGTTTGTTTCCCCGTTGTCACGTCGTCCTGTTTTCGACCCTGTGTTCATCCTGTTTTCGAGCTCCTGTTTTCATGTGCATTCTGTAAGTTACCTCCATTAAAGATCATTATTTTCGACATGCGGCTGCCTTTGCCTCGTTGCCGCCTTGAACCTCCTCTGCACACCAGCATGCAATTTTCCTTTATAGATCACAGCTGAATATTTGCGTACCAAGTTGTGCCTCATATTCTGCCCTCTACACACTCACATTCAACCATAAATGGTCAGTGCAAAGCACCTCATGAATGTTATTGTGTATTAAAAATGGGTCAGGTAATGTTCTTTTTTAATGAAGTGGCAACTTCAGAGAAAAAGCAAACAAAGAAAAATTCAGAGAGGTTTTTTAAATGTCAAAATCTGAGGTAAAAGCTCAGAGTTTGCCCACATTAAAATAACTTTATTGAAAATTAAAGCAGATTGCTGTTATGTCCATGTCAAAAGTCCTCTGAGGCTGTGCCATCAGATCGACATTCAGAGGAGGGAGGGAGACCAGGAGGAATGAGAAGTTTCCCCCATGATGATGAAGAACACCTCCCGATGGACACTGTGGTGCATGGATGTGAGCAGTAAGAGCACCTCCTTTGCACCCTGGGGGTTGGAGAGCAGCCTTTCAGCTCCTGGGAGGGAGGTGTAGCTGCTTTCCCCTATACCAGAGGTCACAGATTAGCAGACCAGGGTCCGGATCCGGACCCACCTGCTGGCTAATCCGGACCCAACCTGATTTAAAACATTTATATATTACTGCATGTTGTCCAACGACAGTGTCTAACTCAGGGGTTAAAGTTCTCCGTCGCTGCGACGGATTTCGGTCATTTGGAAATTGAGCGCAAAAAGTCCCGTCTAGACTTTTTATTCAAGGTTATAATCTGAAGCTGCTCTCAACCAATCAAACCTGGCAGAGGTGGGACATTAGCCAATCAGAAAGAGAGTAGGGCGGGTCTTCCCAATGCGGACATTGCCAGTCTGAGGTTTATCGGTGTTCATCCTTTTAACTTTTGGGAGAGCATTTTAAACTGGCCACAGATGGTATGGATGAAAGTAGCGGTGGTCAAAGGTTTTCTTTGGATTTATGCGAACCAGCAGGTCAGAAACTTCAGCAGCTGACAACAACTTCCCTCGGTAAGTGTCAATCTGCTCCTGCAGTTAATTAATGAGTTATTTCCACCTGTGGCCTGTCAGCGTTTATTCCCTCACTGATAAACGCGGCGACCAACCAGGGATCTCCTCGTGATTAGCTATTATGTTTTATTTAAACACAAAGAAGAGTAACGCGCTAGCTCAGGCTAATTTAGCATGACCCTTGAAGAACAAGAGTCGGAATGTGAAACAATGTGCCGCATTTGACTGGGTTCGATTCGGAAAGAGTAAAAAAAAAAACCTGCGCTGTTCTGAAGCAAAGAAGGCAGAGCTGTACCTGCTGTCGGTATGCAGCAGTGATCACCTGATGAGCAGCTGCGCTCCAGGACACTAAATAAAATGACAAGGATTTTGATGCTTACAGATTTTTAAGAAAACTACATCAAAAAGATAAAACAAATAAACTGCAGCTACAACATGGACTGGAGAACGGGTTCTAACTGGGTGAGGCCAGAGAAAGGCGATTCTCAGAGAGTTTTTTTATGAAGTTAAAGTGGAGCGCGGACACAGGGTTCATCCTGGACAGGTCTCCAGTCACTGGGCTAAAATATAACAATTTTATTAAACTTCAAAAAAGTTAAATCATGCCTTTTTATAAACTGTAATGATTAATTGGTGAACAATAATAGGCAAAGCAGAGACTGATTATTGTCATGTGCAATCTGTGTCAAATTAAAATGTATGACGTCATGATAGTGTTGGTGATGTCCTGCATTTCCAAGGCTGTGTTTGGCCTTGTATGATCATAAAATTGGTTTATATTGAATGTGACAGGGAGCCAGTGGAGTTGATGTACAGGAGTGAAGTAGATGATTTAATGATGAAGCTGCTGTCCTCTGAATCAGCTGCAATTTCTGGAGGGTTTCTGGAGGACAGAGAGGAAAGGGAGCTGGGATTATAAAGTGGACTGTGGACCAGTTTGTCAACAGTGTGAAGGAAGAACTTGATGCTGCAGAGATGAAAGTAACCCAGATGATGATGTGGATGTGGAAAGTGATGGAGAGGCTGTCCAGGATGACGCAAAGGCTCTAAAGCTGAAAGGTGGCAGAGATACAGGAATTTTCAAATGATATTTTAAAAGTATCAGATTTAGTTGACTTTGCACATTAAGCAATTGAGCCAACTAATGCGGCATGATGTCCACGCCCCGGGAATATATGGGCTTGCGAGAATTTTTTTTCAGTCAAACATTATTTTTGCTTCAACCCCTGTGCTAACTGCGCCGCTTCTCTTGTTAATATGGCAAAGCCCTCCGGAGCGTTCCCAAACATATCCGCTTGCTCATACATATGGAGAAAATAGCCGATTTAAAGGCACAGAACGAATGAGCACCTTGATATGTGCTTGAGGTTGGCTTTGTTGCCAATCAAACCCAGGTGTAAAATCCTTGCAGGGCAGCCTAAAGCTCACTTCTATCATTAAACAATAAAAATGAAATTACAAAAAGTTCAGTGGTTTTATAAAAGATGTGAAAGTCAAGAAATTGTCTATATACCAAACTGTGAAAGATTGTGGTTCTCTATTTCAAAAAGCACTTTGGATTTTAAAATAGAAAAACGTTCTATTTTTATGTTATTTTTTTGTTTAAAAAGTCAATGTATAAGGTGGATGCATAAACATTTTATTTCAGTGTTAAATACTGTTTAAAGTAACGGATTGTAATAAAAAATGTGTCCGAACCTTTACTGGTTGTTGATTTTCTTTATTCGGACCCCGCTGATTTTTAATTAGTGACCCCAGCCCTATAGGTTATAGCAAAATGCAATGCTCTGAGTCTAAAACGGCATATTGGCCAGTCATCATCTTTGGCCAGGAAATATTTGATCCCTAAAATCGCCTTTCCTACTAATTCTCCCATCTGCAAGGTCGTAAAGTTATTGCCGCAGACCTTGTCACAATAATCTGTTAATTTGTGGTACACACCAACCTTCAGTTTATGGCTGAACTATAACCCATAAACTCTGCACAACATTCGCATATTTGCACATTTTGCATCATTGCATCTCCATCTAGCATTACAAATGCTGCCAAAATTTTAAAATGCATTCTTGCACAAATGCCCTTTGCACAATCAAATTCTGTACATACAAATGGTTTTAAAAATACTCACCTGTACACTGTGACTTCTCCTGCATTGTCTATATTTAAATTGTTTACTTTTAAATCACTGCTGTACCTTATACTGTAATCTAATTTTTACTGCAATTTACAAGCTGTATGCAACGAAATTTCGTTCTGTACGCACTCTGTGCATACAAAATGACAAATAAAGTTGTCTAAATCTAAGTCTAACCTGGTCATCATTGGGGTAAGGATTGTGATGGTAGAAAGATAAAAGATAAACAGATAAAAGATGGTCAGGGCTTTTATTTAATATTTAAGCTGGCATATGGGCATTTCTTTTATTTATTTTAAAGGTTGTTATGCGTCACCAGTGCAAGCATGAATAACACAGGGCTTTTGAATGCTTATGATGAAATCGATCTATGATTAAAGCCTGATAGAGAGTGAAATTCAACGTCTGAGAGGAATCATGATGGAGTCTGGCTGCAATTCACCACTTTACGATCTGTGTCGCCAAAATGACCGTATGCATGGGTCAGAGTTGCCATACATTTTTCCATCAACTTTTTTTTTTTATAGATCCCAACTTTTGCATGGAAAGTGACATATGCATGTTTCAGGCCCCATTTTGTGCACACAAGCTGAGCCTACAAAATGAGCCCTTGGGTCCTTTGGCATCAGAATACAGATTGAAAATGTTGCTCTAGTTTTATTTCCAAATGGTAGTGAAGAATGGTTATTGGTTGTAGCATGACAAAAATTACATTAGCTCTGAACAGCTTCCCTGCCTCTCCTGGAAAAAAAAAAAATCAACATCCCCATAGCATAATGCTGCCACTGCCAATTTTCAACCAGGATGATGTCTGCAGAACATAAAGCAGCGTTGAGCCACATGCATATTTGCATGTAGGCAAGAAGGTTGTATTTTGCTCTCATTTCATCAGAACACCTTCTTAGACATAATTGCATTTCCCTTACATGGTTTCTTATGGGTAATTTCCAAGACTGTCTTTCTTTTTAACATACTTCCATAAAGCTTATATTTTAAGAGTGCACATGTATTTGTTTTCTTGTACAGATTACCCCACCTGAGCTGTTGATCTATGCAGCTCCTCCAGAGTTACCATGGTTCTCCCTGTACAGGTCACACAGAAGCTTGTCCATGGCAGAGGCTGACATTTTTTCGGGAATGGGAGTCAACATTACTAAATATCACGTGATTGGGACGGTACAGGATTAAATATCAACGGGAGCAGACGGGAGCGGGAGTAAACCAATAGCAGGTACAATAAACTAGGATCGATGCCAAAGAATTAAATAAAATGGAAAATCAAAAATGTAGGTTCGCCGCCGCCATTTTGTAGTTTTTTTTTCCAAGAGACCTAAACTATAATGCAAGTCAAAAGAACTACACGACCCAGAGGCCAACAGTGCTTCCGGTCTATTTTTTCTGCCAACGCTCAAAAACAGAATGGAGGGGATCAACTATGGAGCGCTCCATAATCAACCGCTAGTTGCAAACTCAACCTGGAAAAGTTGGATTTGCAACGCAAAGTCAGAAGTAAGGACTTATCTATTAAACTCACAGAGCGAATGTAAAGTTGCAAATATTAACAAACTTGAGGAGAGTTGAATGTCACGGTGTTAACATTCAGTATCCTGCTTGTAAAACGTGTTTCCTGGACTCATTATCCAATGTGCAACAGTGTAATAATACAGCCAATAACTTAAAACTACTTTATTATTTTATTTAGTATTATTTGAACAGTTGTGTTTTTTCTATTTTAACCCACTAACTGAACAACGTGTTAACACTTCTCTTTCACTTTTTAACAAAAGTAAAATATGTCTACTTCCATGTCTGGTCGGATAAAAATGAGACGGAGCTAACTGGACCGGCTTTTCCTGGGTCCAGTTAGCTCCGCCTCCAGCTCCGCACCACCCCCAAAAATTAACATAATCTCACTCTCAATTTTTGATAAAAGTTTAAAGGTCTGTCTAAGAATGTGTTTAATGTTCGATGAATGTATTGGTTTTGATGGTAAACCCTAATTAGTTTATGGATATTTACTTCCAAATGGACAAATACTAACATGCTTGTATCATATTCAACTTTCTTTTACTAAACTGAGTTTATGAACCATTGAGGTACATTATCTAAATTGTGACAGTAATGCCTTTATGCACTTTTTTCTTAATTGAGTATAGATCTCTTGCTCGGTGCATTAATCTTTAGTTTCAGCAATTTGAAACATAAAAGTAACTTCATTGTTCATGTGAAACAATTACTTAATGAATTAGTAAAAGGCAACATTGTACATTTTGTTTATTTAACTAAGATAGGCATGGTCTGTTTCCTTGTTTGTTACTTTTATTATTTATTTATTATTATTCCTTTTACTTTAACTGGCCTTTACTACAGCTAAAACAGGAACTTAACTGACCCTTCATAGACATTCAGGTTTAATGTATTGCCAGAAAACATAATGAAGACAACAAGAATGGGAGTGGGGCAGGAGCGGGAGTCATCCTGAGTGGGAGCGGGACAGGAGTGGGAGTAATTTTACCAGGAGCGGGACGGGACAGGACTTTTTTTCTACTCTGGCCCGGGATTGGGACGGGACACAATTTTTTTCAGTGGGAGTGGGATGGGACAGGAGTGAAAATCCACTCCCGTGTCACTCTCTAGTCCATGGCAGTCAATAGGTGAGCGAAGGAGTACACCTCGGGCAGATCACAAGGTATCGCAGACCCACAAGACGAAGAAGAAATTCCTCGATGGGGAAATTTGGGTGTGACAGTGGCAAAACCCCACAGTTACACACTAAATCAGTAATAAAAAACAATTTAATCTGAAGTTAGTTCTAAAGCAGCTTTTAAACCACTTATACCTAAAGACTACTGTCAGTTTGTTTTATGGTGAAAGCCAAAATACATAAAATACATAAAAAATACATAATTTATTTGTCATTAAATTGGCATTGTGTTCAAAAGAACAGACAGTAGCATATTCTCACACGGTTGTATCTCCCTAATAAAGAAGCTTCAAAGAGCACAGACAGAAGAGTGTGAACCCTCTCAACAGGGGCCATCTTCTGCAGGTTATGTGTTATTGTACCACTGCTGATGTAATGCTTTGTGGCACTTTGCTTATGAATCATGCAGTAAAATGGGAACTGACTCCAATATGGGCAAATGCTTTAGAGCTCAATGTCATATCAATGCCCAATGTCTTATCTGTTGCCTTGGTGACGACTTGGTCCTGTTTAGACCAGGAGCTATGTGTCTCCTGCTAATGTACTCAGGCATAACACTGGGTAAATTTATAGTTCTTGGCAGTCTAGTCTCCAACATAAGTATCTTTCATCAGCTGCAGGGATGAGTGCAGCCACACAGAGGTTCTTTCACTGGGTAAAACAAGAAAACAGAACAATGCATGCATACAATTTGAAATAAGAACATGAAATTTGCATCCAGTAAAGCTAGAAAAAACATCAATATTGATGGATAATCATGTGAAAAGCATATTCATTCGTCATGTGAATATGTGGATAGCTAGATATCTTGTATTGATTTTAACAGTTTAACAAATATGAATAAAAAAATTAAGTAAAGACCTTTGAAAAGTTTCTATAGAATAAAATAAAAAGGGTAATTTATGGTGAGCCATAAATTATGATATGCCCATATTTATTAGTACTTACATTGGCTCAAATTACACACAGTTACATCACATCAGGGGGACAAGGTGAGAACAAGTGAGCATTGCCGTCTGTTAATTACTTGTTTTTGCTAATTTGGGTTTCCAACATCAAACTTTAGATTTAAAATGTGAATAAATACTCTATAAATTTTAAAAGTATATTGTTGCATAGAATGATTATTTACATCACAATTTCCAAACATTTGTTCACTTCAATCTTCCATTTCTTGGTTTAAATTAGTATTTTATCTGGTTGCACCACCTGACGATGCGGTTGCGCCGTCTGACAAGATTCATAATAACAACACATATGTTGAATAATTTCATTTTTATTTCACAGAATAAAACAATCTCAGGTGTCTTGGGTCTATTCAAGTATTAATTGGTAAAGATAACAACTTGTTATCATTCTATTTAAAGAAACTAAACAGATCAAAAACAACATTACATGGCAAAATATCACTTCATATTCATTAGAAACTGAATAGGCTTGAATGAAGCACTAATTGGTACAGATAAAAACTGGTTATTCCATTTAAGTAAACTGTACTAAACTGATCAGAAAGAACACTGTTTGAGCAACATTACATAACAAAATGACACATCATATTCATTATAAAGTGAACAGGCTCCAATGAATGGAATTGATTCATGTTAGGCGGGCCTACTAAAGCAGTCCCAGTCGGCATTGGTAAGACGCGTGTGCCTCTGGTTCGGATATTACCTTTATAACATCAGTGTGGTAATATAAGGTAACATCTGCAGGATGGGGCCAAGTGAAAGCATTCTTGGAGCCAAACTGCTGCATGCAGCTGACCTCTAGCTCTTCATCAAACACCTGAAGAACCTGCCCCACAAATGGCTGTTCCTCATACCTTACCAAGACAAATTTTCCGTTAAGACCCTGTTGAACATTTACACTTGCCTCGGCACTGCTCGCTGGAAAGCTTATCATGGTGGGTTTGTAGCATTGGCAGATGTCAGGCCTACTACAGAAACAGGACAGCTCTCGATGTAGAATTGTCCCTGGTTCAGTTGACAGGATCTGGTGTATGCCCATAGTTACCTTTACCAGGGGCACAACTTCAGGGACAGACTCATCATACTTCCTGATGTCCTCCTCACACACCCAGAAAAACTTAATTGCACTTGATTCCTGTCTCTCCTTCAGAAATTGGTAGAACTCCTCTGGGGTTTGAATGTCTACTCCCATGTTGACAGAAGAGTCAGCCATCCTTTTAACAGCACCCCCAACCCTGTCTGGTGCACCTTTCCCGTGAGACTTCTCAGAAAAGTTCCAAGTGACCTGCTTGAATCCTGATAGGAAGGGGGTGGTGCTCAGCAGGTAAAAGTTCTTTTTATTACAGTACTGGGTGACCGGTCCATCGCTCATCACATGGAGAGTAGTAGGACGTGGGTTGCGATTGTCCATAATATCTTTAATCACAGGCTCAAGGTGGGCCCCCACAGCTCTCTCATCGTGCCGGAGGGACCCAGAGATAGTGGCAAAGGATTGCACTCCACCTGAGGAGTAGGCAACACAGGAGTGTACAGTGGCCTGCCTTCTGTTTCCTCCAAAGTGGAAAGCCTGCACTTCCCTGTTGAGTTTGCAGCCAAAATTTTCTGCAAAATCAACATGCACAACTATCTCATCATCTGTCTTTTAATGCCCTGCACTCTTTGGCCTGGTGGAGCCAATTAAAATGGTGCTTTGCAAGACCATCAAGCTTTCAGTTGAAAAGCTCCAACATTTCAGATGATGTACCATGTTATGTCTCTTTCACAAAGTTTATGAATGTCCTCTGCTCCTCTGTGACCGGTTTTCTCACCCACTGAGACCACACCATCATCTCCTCTGTCTGGGGTTGTGAAACTTCAACCTCAGTATAGCAGCATTTTGCACAGATTCTGTACATACAGGCCTTGTTGTCTGGATCACATACAATTGCAGACAACAGCTCAGAAACGCTAGATGTTTTCAGAAGACCTTTCTGCTGCAGTTTTTCAGACAACAGTTTCACATTTTCATGGTCCATGCAGGCACATGTATTCCTGTCAGATGCTTTTAGCTGAGTCACATAGAAAGGACAATATCTGAGGAATTGTCTGTAAGAGAACATGCAGGACTTCTCCATTTCAGAATTATATGAGATATGGAGTTCCGCTAGGGGTTTAACAAGAACACGGCGTTGCTGTTTGTTTTTGTTCTTTGTCACTGTATCTTTTTTCCCTGGCAGCAAATGACTGTTCTCATCACGACAGAGGAACTCCACAACTGTTTCTTTCCTTTGTAGAGCCAGTTTTTTTGCACCCCTTTTTGTAGATTTAACATTTTCCTGACTCCTAGCTCTGTTCTGTCTTAATCTTTCTAGGCGTTTTCTAAATTTTTCTGTTTCTTGTCTGGCAGCCTCCTTTTCCCTTTTCATCTTGTTCATATCACGGCGCAACTTTGCTCTCTCTTTTCCATCTAAAGCTGCTTGCTCTCATTGGTGTGGAAGATGCTCTTGGTTGCTGATCATCTAAACTGTTCTCTGCATGAATGTTAGGGGGGTCAGGCTGAAGTTGTGCTATTGGTGGGGGATCCACTGACTCAGGTGTTACTGCTATGGGAGTTGTATCCAGTGACTCTGGTGTAAAATTCAAGATTTCCTCCATAGCCCTTTTCCTTTCCCTGTTCTTTCTCTGATCTTCCTTCCACTGTTTCCTCACTTTATCCTGTTCTGCTCTAGACAGCTGGCTGATTGGAGGCTTCACACATTTTCCCTCTCTCTTCCTCTTTTGATAACTATAAAAACAAATACTAAGGTTAGCTGAAATGTTCTAATGTTAAGTCTGACTGACTGCTGTACAAAATAACAACTACACAAAAACTGGCTTATCTACATGTATTACCTTTCTTTCCTTCTTGCAAGATATCTTTCTCTTGCAGCTGTATCATTTTTAATGCGCTGCCTGTAGCGTGCTGCTTTTTCTTTGCTTGATAGTGGCATCTAAAATCATTGAAAAGGATATTTAAAAAATGTAATAATATAAATATATTTAATGTATATAGTTACTATTGTAATGTACATTTAATTAATATTTTTTTAAATATTCAATAGTATATATCAGGTTAACATGTTTATTTCATCAAGAAAGGACATTTCTTCTGGTTGTGCCACCTGACTTACTGGTTGCGCTGCCTGACATTTGCTACTAATTCCCAACTATTCAGGCATCTACTTGGACACCTATATAACCTTTTGACTTTGCTAGCTAGTTCATTCATTCATTTTACAAAACAATAAAGAGTTTTAGATTAAAATAACTTTTTCACAGCTTTACATTGGTTGTACCACCTGACATGTGAAACTGTACAAGTCTAACTATGAAGAGAAAACAGCTATTTTTATCAATATTTGAGAGAGATTTACAAACCTTTCACTCATCAGTAAAGGTCACTTGGGGTCCTTTTGATGATGCAATATCCTGTTAACTCATCTCTCTCTTCAATTCAAAATAAAAGTTGTATGAATGCGGTTGCGTCGCCCTGACATTTCAGATATGCACATTTCCGGACAAAGTTGCTTTCAATATTCCAAACAATTTAAGAACAATGTAACTATTAAACTTTGATTATTTGAAAGGTTTTCAGTATAAAATGATGTCACCATATTAATATTATATTAATTGATATTTAAAATTACATATATAATGCATTTTACATAGTGTTAACTTGCTCGGACGGTTGCGCCACCTGACATTTTGAGGGTTTGAGATGGCAAAACATAAAATATGTATCATTTTTATGACAAGCTGGAAATATGTTCAAATTAAACAGGTTTTATAGAATAAAATAATGCTTATTATAAATCATTAAAAAATATTTTAAACCAAAGTAATGCACTCGGACACGAAAATCTGCACGTCACGTCATTGACCCTTCTGTTTATTGGCCTCACCTGTGTTCCCCTGATTAGCACCTGTGTTTAAGTTCCTCTGTTTGTTTTCCCTGCTGTCGGGTCATTCTGGTCCTCCTACGTTCCTGTGTTCCAGAGTAGATTTGAGCCAGAAGACCTTAGGGGTCTGGAGGGTTGAGACACTGACAGCAAGTCAGTGATGCATTTTGGTGCTAAACCGTTCAGTGATTTATAGACTAACAGAAGTATTTTAAAGTTTATTCTCTTAGATACAATGAACGATAATCAGTTGTCATGGGCAGAACATATTGATACCATAGTGAGGAAGATGGGTTGTGGTATCTCAATGGTGAGAAAATGTCTTTCTTATGTCCCTACAAATATTGTGGGACAGGTGGCTAAATCGTTAATTTTATGTCACCTGGATTATTGTGCACCTGTATGGTCCTCCGCATCTAAAGGTCAACTAAGAAAATTACAAACTGCCCAGAACAGAGCTGCCAGGTTGGTTTTAAATTGTTCCATAAGAACAAACACTATCAGTATGCACCGTCGACTTTCCTGGTTAATGGTAGAGTCCAGACTGGCTTGCAATGCAACAAAATTTTTTAGAAACACTGTCTATTTTTTTCAACCTGTTTTCTTATATAAGCAAATTGTCAGATGTGATCAGGTTTATTCTTATGTGACAAGGTCAGCTAATGGTGGTCAGATGATGTTACCATGTCCAAAATCAAATGCCTTAAAGAGAACAGTTATTTATCGTGCCATCAGCTTTTGGAATAATTGCCCACTGAATATACGTGTACTGAATAGAAAAGTATCTTTTAATTATTACTTGAGAATGCACTATTTAAATTTGTGAGTGGTGAATTAAGATATTTACTGTATGAAAGTGAGAATTATGTAATAGATATGAATGTAATAACTTATTTTGAAGGAATTTTGATGATATCTACAATAATGTCTACATTGTTTGATTAAGTGATTTTTGTTTTGTCTTGTGGACCCCAGGAAGACTAGCTCGTCCCACTTTTGGTGACAGCTAATTGGGATCTTTTTACCAATAAACAATAAACAAGTGTAGGGACTTTAGAACTGGGGTTATGTTCTACTGTCTTAGTCATAGTGAGGACGTGGGCAGCATCATTCTGGATCAACAGCAGCTGTCTGTTAGACTTTTTTGCAGGCCTGTGAAGACACTGTTGCAATCATCAATTCAACTAAAGATAAACACATGGATTAGTTTTTTGAGATCTTGTTGAGACATTAGTGGAAATGTTCTTTAGATGATAGAAGGCCGACTTTGTTACTCTCTTTTGACGCGTTTGAAGGTTTAGGTCTGAGTCCATCCTTAATCCGAAATCAGTGGTTACTCGCAAAAACAACTGAAGCTGTGTGGTAACTCTCAATCACTCCTCCATTGGTCCAAAAGTACCTCAGTTTTGTTTTTATTCAACTGTAGAAATTGTTGGCACATCCAACTTATTGATTTCATAAGCATTTACTCAGCACTTGAATGGGAGGGGACCAAAGATGGACCCTTGGGGAACCCCACATGTGATTTTTGTGGCCTCTGATGTAAAGTTACCTGTTGACACAAAAAGTCCCTTTCCTTTAAGTGGGATTTAAACCTGTTGAGTGCTGTAGCTGAGCGCTCTGCGCTCTGGACTCAGTGGAGGAAGTAGCTGAGAGGAGGGTGTTGTCCAAGTTCACATCCATCATGGACAACACCTTCCACCCCCTGCACCAGACTGTAGAGCAGCTGAGCAGCTCCTTCAGTGCAAGACTTAGACATCCTGTCTGTAAAAAGGAGCGCTACCGCAGGTCATTTATTCCTGCTGCCATCAGATTTTACAATGCTGCACTGTAACTGCAACTGTGACCATAACTGTAATATTTAATGTGCAATAACTAAGGTGCAATAATCTATTTAATACACTGTCCTACAACCCGTGCAATAATCCTGATGTAGTGACTTCTGCTGCTATCAACACTTGAACATAAGTCAGTACACATGTATGTATGTATGTACAAATGTATACAATGTATATGCACTTACATACGCGTAGGTGCGTATGTAAGTAGGCGCATAGATATATGTATATATTTAAGTATATAGATATGTTTATATATATATATATATATATATAGACCACTAAGAATGTAAATGAGACATTTACATTCCTATTTCCTTTTTTGTATTTTTTGTTTTTGGTATTCTTTTGATCCATTGTAGATATGAAGATTCACTGTATATAACTGAATGCACCTTCCCTACTCTGCACCTTCTTGTATGAGCCGATGTGACGAGTGAATTTCTCCATTGTGAGATCAATAAAGACTATCTTATCTTATCTTATCTTTTCCAAGCCCCTCTAACAGAATGGAGTGATCAACAGTGTCAAATGCTGCACTCAGGTCCAATAATACCAGCACTGAGGTTCTTCCACAGTCTGCATTTATATGGATGCAATTGAACACATTGACAAGGGCAGTCTCTGCAATTCAATTCAATTTTATTTGTATAGCGCCAATTCACAACATCTCAAGGCACTTTACAAAGTCAAATTCAATCAAATCATATAGATTGGTCAAAAGGTTTCCTATCTAAGGAAACCCAGTAGATTGCATCAAGTCTTGAAAAGCAGCATTCACTCCTCATGAAAGAGCGTAGAGCCACAATGGACAGTCATCTGCATAACTTTGTAAAGTGCCTTGAGATGACATGTTTCATGAATTGGCGCTATATAAATAAAATTGAATTGAATTGAATTGTCGATTACTTTGCAGCAATCCCTCATACTGAGCAAGCATGAAGCAACAGTGGAAAGGAAAACTCCTCTTTAATGGGAAGGAAAAACCTCCAGCAGAACCAGTGTCATCTGCCTCGACCAACTGGGGGTTAGAAAAGACAGAGCAGAGACACAAAAAGCTCAGAAGCACGCATAGATCCAGGAATCCTTTCTATGTTATATGATAATAGCAGATGATCTGCCTCCCCGGGATGATGTCACAGCTAACAGAATGCCAGACCAGGTGTACCTACTATGAGTAAAAAATGAAAGAGAACAACAAGTTAAAAGTTGAAATAACAACAAACAATGCAAATTGGAGACCAGTAGGAGAAATCAGCAGAGTGAGAAAAACAGACCCTAATGTCCTCCAGCAACCTAAGCCTATAGCAGCATAGTTCAGGGTAACCTAAGCCACTCCAACTATAAGCTTTGTCCAAAAGTAACATTTTAAGCCTAGTCTTATATATAGATAGAGTGTCTGTCTCACGGACCAAAACTGGGAGTTGGTTCCACAGGAGAGGAGCCTGATAAATGATCTGCCTCCCATTCTACTTTTAGAGACTCTAGGAACTAGAAGCTGATCACTGTGGGAATCCTGCGGGATGGGAGTCAACATTAGTAGAGATCACGTGATTGGGACAGTACAGGTTTAAATATCAACGGGAGCAAACCAATAAGAGGTACAATAAATTAGGATTGATGCCAGAAAACAAAACAGAAAATAAAAAAATGCAGGATCGACACCATTTTGTAGTTTTTTCCAGGTCAACTAAACTATAATGCAAGTCAAAAGAACTACACGACCCCAAAGCCAACAGTGCTTCCGATCTATGTTTTCCTCCCATGCTCAAAAAACAGCAATGGAGGGATCAACCGCTAGTGGCGAGCTCGACCTGGAAAAGTTGGATTTGCAACGCAAAGTCAGAAGTAAGGACTTATTTATCAAACTCACAGAGCTGACTGGAAAGTTGCAAATATTAACAAACTTGACGAGAGTTGAATGTCACGGTGTAAACATTCAGTACCCTGCTTGTAAAACGTGTTTGCTGGACTCATTATCCAAGAATGTGTTTAATGTTTGATGACTGTATTGGTTGTGATAGTAAACTGATTAGTTTGTGCATATTTTCTTGCAAATGGACAAATACTAATATGCTTGTATCATATTCAACTTTTTCTTTTACAAAAGAAATGGTTTTTGAACCATTGAGGTACATTATCTAAATTGTGAAAGTAAGGCCTTTATGCACTTTTTTATTAAATGAGTATAGATCTCTTGCTAGGTGCATTTTTCTTTAGTTTCAGCAATTTGAAACATAAAAGTAACTTCATTGTTCATGTGAAACAATTACTTAATAAATTAGTAAAAGGCAACATTGTCCATTTTGTTTATTAAACTAAGATAGGCAAGGTCTGTTTCCTTGTTTTTACTTTTATTATTTATTTATCATTATTCCGTTTACTTTAACTGGCCTTTACTACAGCTAAAACAGGAACTTAATTGGCCCTTCAAAGAAATTCAGGTTCAACGTATTGCCAGAAAACTTAATGAAGACAACAACAATGGGAGTGGCGCAGGAATCATTCTGAATGGGAGCGGGATGGGAGTGGGAGTAATTTTACCAGGAGTGAGATGGGACAGGACTTTATTTTTTACTCTCGCCCGGGATTGGGACGGGACACAAATTGTTTCTGTGGGAGTGGGATGGGACAGAAGTGAAAATCCAGTCCCGTGTCACCCTCTACTAGGAACCACCAGTAGACCTGCGGTCTGAGCACAAAGTGCTCTGTTAGGAACATATGGGGTAATCAGATTTCTGATACATGATGGAGCTTGATTATTAAGGGCTTTATACATATGTGAGAAAGAAGATTTTAAATTATATTCTTGATTTAACAGGAAGCCAATGAAGGGTAGCTTAAATATGAGAAATTTGATCCCTCTTGTTGAATTTCATCAGAACTCTTGCTGCAGCATTTTGGATCAGCTGAAGGCTACAAACTGCATTTTGTGGACTTCCTGATAGTAAAGAATTAAAATAGTCCAGCCTTGAAGTAACAAATGCATGGACTAGTTTGTCAGCGTCTCTCCTGGACAGAATATTTCTAATTTTAGCGCTATTCCGGAGGTGAAAATAGGAAACTCTGGAAACCTGTTTAATATGGAATTTAAATGACATGTCTTGGTCAAAAATAACACCAAGGTTTTTTATTTTATTACCAGAGGCCAATTTACTGGCATCCAGTTTAACTGATTGATTAAAATTTTTTCTCTGGTCAGGCAGGGGACCAGAGAAAGTCTGAAATTGTTTTAGCAAACTTACACACCGAAACAACACTAACTTTAGAGACCTCCAATTGGCTTAACTGGGTGTCATTACCGCCAGCATGAATAACAATCTTACTGTATTTACGCTTATCCTTAGCCAGCAGTTTAAGGTAGGATTTGATGTCGCCTGTTCTGGCTCCTGGCAAGCATTTGACTATGGTCCCTGGTGTCTCTAATGCCACAATTCTGACTATGGAGCTGCCAATTATCAGAGTCGGCTTCTCAGTGGGTGTGTCACTGGGTCTGGAAAATCTGTTAGAAACACAGTCAGGCTGGTTGTGATCTTGGGGCTGGAACCTTGAGCTATGCTTCCTGTATTGGACCCAGATAATCATGATTCCCACATTCATAATTATCTGTAGGAAGTCGAACGCTGCCTTTTTGACCTGCCCTTTCCCTCATCTCGTGAGAAACTAAAGCTTATTTGGAAAACAACAGCTAGTAGTGTTCATGTTTTCATTAAAGCTCTTCCTCCAGAGATTCGTCACAGTTATTCAGCTCTTTGTAAAGCTTTAAGAGAAGAATATTCTGTGTACAGGGATCAGGTTTCGATAACTCTTGTGTTGTGCCAGTTCAAGACGTGACGACTGCATTAATTCGGGACATGACGGACTGCATTTCCCATGATGCAAGGTGGTCAAAATGGCCACCAACTCCCATCATGCAACGCGGCCCAAAATGGCCGGCGCCCTAGCAACCGATAACGTTGCTAGGGTAAAGTTGATAAAACTCGGTTGCGCCTCGCAATCGGCCTTCTTTCTCTGGCTCACCGCCACCCTGAGAAGACATATAGCTGTACTCCATGGATTAATTACCCACACGCCACGTGCTTGAGTTTCTCGCTGGACCGAGATTTTTCGACGCAAACGTTGTTCCCTGCTTTGCATAGTAGGAGGTCGACTCAAAAAGGTACCTTTAATTCCCTCTGATCAAATACTGGAAGCCGCCTTATCTCCCAGTGATCGAAAGAGGACTACGCTTTGCTGGGCCGAGCAAAAGCGACTGTTGAGCCCGGAGGAAGAGACGGAAGAGCCTCCTCGCCCGGTCCCGCTGCAGCCTGCGGACAACTGCGTTCGTCAAGACGCGTTCAGGACGCCGCGTGATCCGGAGCGCTGCGGATCGAAGCCGGGACTTTCATTCGGGACCACCTCAAAGTAACGGGGTTCTCCCCTTTTTTATTTCTTTTCCATCCATAGGATGTTTAGAAGTGCCTGGGCAGACGTTAGAACTTTGTAGGTGCAGGTTAATGCTTTTATTCCACGACGAAGTTGGAATTATTATGCTGAATATTTTCTTTGTATGTGCATGCATTTTACAATTGATTTTGCTGTGTTGATTGTGGTTTGTCAATAACCCCGCCGTGGGTCACTGTTTCAGTTATTTTCCATCTTCTTCCATGCTTTTCCCCCTCTCTTTTCGCTTCCCCTTATCAGCAGATTTAATCTTTTTGTCCGAGCTCATTCCGCGGTCTTTGCTTTAAACTCCCAGTTAGCCGCGCCCTCTCGAAGCGAGGCATTACCCCATCAGCGTAAGCGTGGTTACGTCATTAGGACCTCCCCTCACGGATCACGCAAATTGGTAGACCATACGTCATCGTAGCAGCCATCTTGGGAGGGTGTCGGATGACTGAACTGTAGGTAGCTTAGCTGATGGCTCTATAAGACATCAAAGCGTCCGGTGGGACTCTCAGAGCTGTTCTGTCTGTCAATGCTGCTACGTCAAATGCCGGTGTTTTGAGGGCGGTGTTAAACCACTGTGAGTTGAGCTAAGATCTGCTAACCGCTCATTTTAATCCATTGTTTATTTTTGTTTTGTTCTTTTATTTCCACATATATATTTTGCATGTTTTAGTTTAGTAGTGAGTAAGAATTCCAAAGTTGTTGAATCAGAGAATTACTGTAACAGGGAATTGCTTTTGGTTCAATAAAACCAACGACTGCGGAATAGACATTGTGTTGTGTTCAATCCAATTCACAGTTGCCTGGGTATTCAGAAATCAGAGCTAACCTCCTTTGGAGTTAACATCTGACATTAATACAGAGACAATATCATTGGATAGTGATAAGGGATAAGGATTTAAACTCTAATTGCAGTTACATTGGGGTTCTCACAGCCTGCCGGATAAACCTCGTCGGTCACAAGTCCGACCAGATCATTTATCCCAGCATAAATGAGTTCATAACAGCAAATTAACTAATGCATTAGTGGTATAAATACTTACAAGCTTATAGCTAACATCACCACCATTTGAACTATATTTTGTTATAGCGGAATTTTGAGTTGAATGATTTATTATTTAAATTATAATACCAAATTATAATTAATAATAATAATAATAAGCATATTCAACCAGCTTCTGGCATAACACTTGACACTTTCGCCGTTATTCAAAAGGAAAGTGAAACACCCAGAGATTATTACTATCACTTAAGGAACGTTTATTCTCAGGGATGTAATTCTCCAGGTCCTGAAGAGGACCCACTTTTTAAATCTTTGTTCCTTCATAATCTGCATGAAAGTGTACGATATGATGTGACCATGCATTGCAGGGAAAATAACTTTTCTATGCATGAGATCCGCAGATATGCCCAGCTTGTTTGGAACACTCGTTTGCAAATCGACAGGAAGCGAAACAAGCTTAGAGTCTTAAACCTTCACACAGGAAACAGACCTAAGAAAAGACACAAATTCAGATCTCCAGTGATCCAGCAGACCGAAAGGTTTGGAGACAGGCTGCCATGAAAGCCTAAGCAGCCAGATAAATTTCAACCCTTTTACAACGCAGAACCAGAAGGTAATATTGGTAAAAGGTGGAGCCATTCCAAAGAAATGTTCACAAAGGAAAACTTTGAAAGTATCTGCCGAGATTTTCTCACTGAGTTCGTCGCGTGTTTAACAAAATTAAACAGCGAGCTGATCGAATTCAAAAGCAACCCTGAACCTTATTATGCCCCAGCGTATCATAAGGTCAAAAATAATTTCATAATACGGAATATTCTGTTTTAACTCTTTCTTATTGTTCTAGGACTTAAGAAATGGTGAAGGTTAAACAACAGTTTACGATGGTGTTTAGAAATTTTGGGTTTGAAATTTGGTGTATATGTCAAAATATTTTTGATACATCCAATGGATGGATGGATGGATGTCTAAATATTTTTGATTAGGGTCAGTCAAGCTTCCGATGGAACTGAACTTTCAATGACTGTCCTCTCGTCCACAGGAGCCCAGTGACTCTTTATCATTCCAGACCATGGCTGATGGACCTTTGGCAAATCCGAAAATGGAGAATCGGGTCCCCATTGTCGGATTTGAGGAGGGGATGTTGTGTGATGATGTTAAAGCCATGATTAAATAATTGATGTCAGATTGAATTCTGACAACAACCGGAGGACAACTCAAAGTGGATTGTGAGCAAGGAATTTCACCACCCTGCTGCAAAGGACCTCCCCTCACAGCAGGGATTCCCTGTTGCTATAAAACTTTGCTCCCACAGGACAGACCTTCAGTCTTCACATTCTTCCTGCCTGAGACAAAGGAGGAGGGAGAGGCTGGCCTGGACCTGCAAGCCAGGCATGCCTCACATGGGGCTCAAGGCCCACAAAAGCCCACAAGCTGCACAGAATGGGCGTTCTGTGAAAGTCATCTGCCCTCGCTTCAATGGAGCGAAAAAGGAGGAAATTCTCATCCTCTGCTGAGCGGAGGACCTCCCTGGTATCGCAGGAACTGCTGGAACGAAGCTAAGTTGCACTCTGACTTCTGCGCAACCGGCCGCGAAAGAATGCTGAAACAGCTTTGTTTATTTTTGTCAGCTGTTGCAAGAAAGCGGACGCAAGACAGTGGATCGGTTGCCTTCCCTCACCAGACAAGCTTAGAGCAAAATCTGCTGAAATCCCCTGCTGCATGCTGGGGACTTGACTGCAACTGGGTCAGAGACCACTGCAAGGCCTCGGACTGGCCGATCCCGACCACGTTTCGGCTAGCTCATGGCTCATGCTGCTGCTACCCCTTTCGGCAGCGGGCTAAGAACCAACGTATCCTCTGCTTTCAATGCTCTTTTCCTTGGATGGCCAAAGTGGCAGGATTGAGGCAGGGAGAGTAAATGGTTTGGTTTGGTTGGAAAAGTTTGTGTAATGAGTCCACATTGTGCCGGTAATCCGCTAGCCGCTATTAGCTTCTGATAACTTCTGGTTTCAGGATATGAAAAAAAAAGCTTGTCTCAAGCATAAGGCTTGTTCGTTTCGCTCCACCATCGTTCGATAGTGCTATGAGCGTTAGCAATTCAATTCAATTCAATTTTATTTATACAGCGCCAATTAATGAAGCATGTCATCTCAAGGCACTTTACAAAGTCAAATTCAATCAGGTTATACAGATTGGGTCATATTATACAGATTGGTAAAAGATTTCCTATATAAGGGAACCTAGTTGATTGCTTAAAAGTCCCGACAAGCAGTATTCACTTCTGGAGAAGCGTAGAGCCACAGGGAGAGTCGTCTGCATTGTCCATGGCTTTGCAGCAATCCCTTATACTGAGCAAGCATGAAGCGACAGCGGAAAGAAAAACTCCCCATTAACGGGAAGGAAAAACCTCCAGCAGAACCAGGCTCAGCATGAATGGTCATCTGCCTCGACCGACTGGGGGTTAGAGAAGACAGAGCAGAGACACAATAACAGAGACAAAAAAGCACAGAAGCACACATTGATCCAGTAATCTGTTCTACATTAGATGGTAATAGCTTCCCTGGATGATGTCACAGCTAACAGTACGCCAGACCAGGTGTACCTACTATGAAGAAAAAAATAGAGAGAGAACAAAAAGTTAAAAGCTGAAATGACGACAAGCAATGCAAAACTGGAGAACAGTTTAATACTGAATATTAATGTCGATTCAAAGACATTTTGTTTAACTTAAGGATTAGCCGATCTTAGCGACCGATCGCTACAGCAACCCCTACCTCCCGGAGGTATAATTGCATTGATAAAATCGAGCGTCCCTAAAGTAATGATTTTACTGAGCAAATCATTCTTTAAAATGTTATTTCCTCAAATAATGTTTTTTCTAACTCAGGATTTGCATTGTGAATGGGTTGAAAATTATTAAAATCACCTGATACTGCCACAAATGCATCGGGATGTTGTGTCTGTATCCTGGCAACAACAGAACTGGTTATTCCACATGCAACAGCTGAGGGTGGAATGTAAACAGCTGTCAAAATAACACTGGTGACTTGTCTTGGTAAATAATATGGACAGAAACTTATTGCCAAGAGTTCAATGTCAGCACTGCGGAGACAGCACTCCAAAGCAACATGTCCCGGATGACACCATCTGCCGTTCACAAGCACTGCTAATCTACCTCCTTTCCTTTTCCTGCTGCTCTTTAAATCTCTGTCTGCTTGTATAGTCAGGAAGCCAGGCAGAGAGACATTGGAGTCAGGGATATAATTCTGCAGGTATGTCTTAGTAAATCACAATAGACTGTATTCCATATACTCCTTCTGAATCCTTGTCAGGGCTTGAAGTTCATCCATACTGTTAGCTAACAATCTCACATTGCAACATCACAATGATGGATGGAACAGATGGTTTGAACTTCCTCCTTCTCTCACTCCTCTTTGCTCCTGCTCTGCATCCACGGTGCCTCCTTTTCAACTCCTCAGGGATTTCTGGCTTCAGTTGTGGTATTATTTCAGCTTTTCCAACGTCAATCAGCTGCTCCATGTTGTAAACCACCCTGTTGCTATTGTAATAGCAAATAGTGAAGTATGGAAAATATTGCCAAAAATCAGTCCAACTACAAAGTATCCAGAACAAGAAGCTATGGTTGTCCAAAAAAGCAATTCTTCCACCAGAAGCCTTAAGCAAACAACCTTTTACTTATTTCAAACATGTTTCCTCGCAAGTACGATGCACTGTATATACAGTTCCCAATTTGTAATGCACACACGCTCTTTGGCTGTTACTGATGTTTTTATTGAATAAATTGCAACGGAAGGGAAACTGGACTAGAAGCTAACGCGGTGAACTAACTAGCAAGCCAAGTCATCAAACAGCAAGGAAGAGTGAAACAATGGAACTTTAACTCTGTATTTCTCCAACAATCTACAGTAAAATTATGAAATATGTATTCTAGTTATAGTATAAGTCACCTATTAATGTAATATGAAGAGAGTTTATTGTCACTTGTTTTGATTTAGGAGAAATAATTTAATGAAAATAAGATAAAATAAATGTTTCATGGGCATTATAAGGAATAATAGCATAATATAAAGACATTTTCTTGTCACCTTTTAGAATTCTGGCAAAATAAATTCCTAAAAATAAGCCCATGTTTTTCTTGTATAGGCATTTTGAGAAACTGACTTGTTTTTTTTCTCAAAAATAAGTAGCAACATTATTAAATGTTTATTGTGGTTGAAGTTTCAGTGCCAAAGTAATAGTTTTTTTTTCATAAATGTACATTTTTGAGGGTTATACTTCTCTTCTCTTGATTTCTGTCTTTTTTGCCTGCAAAGCCACCTCTGCTGATTTGTTACCATAATGCACAATGTATGCGCAAATCTAACCTTTACAACAGAACAAACATCAGCTGGCTTATTTCCAAGTGTCAGCTCACTTGACTGCAGTTTTAAGTGGGTCGGTACGGAGCGGGATGCAGTACCGGCACTTCAAAATTTTACCCCTCAGGCAGACCCGCCTGCAGAAACAAATTACAGGGGGGCATTCCATTTTTTCAGGGGGGCACCCTTTTTCAAAAAACATTTTATATGCTTGAGGTTGAACAGTGGCTCTGTGACCACTCCTACAGTGCTGAGAAATAAACTCTCAATAAAATCCCAAAATCTAAAAAATCCAACAAACAAAAAGTAATATTGTATTCAGTGTTGCCGAATTAGACAGGTTTCCACCCAATTAGGCTTCTTTGGAACACATTGAGCTGGAACAAAAATAGCTTATGGTCAGGTTGTAAAAATTTGAGAAGCTTTTCACAACATTTGTTGGGCTTTTAAAAAGAATTACTAACAAAATATATATCAAAGTAGTTGTCAATGTCTGGCAGAAAACTAAAACCATTTTAATAAAATGCTATCTCCTTGAACTCATTTTACTGGTCAATTTATTTTTTAAATGAGTCGAATCTGTCTAATCTGACATTATCAATGAATAATAGTTATAATGGATAATATTGATTGTCACTAGGATATTGTATTGGTCAATGTAAACACCCCAAGAGGCGTTGAGTTTCATTGATCAATTTAAAAATATTTCATGGCTGTGTGAAAGAGAAATGTTTGATTGAATGTTTGTAAGAGAAATTAAGTTTATATTAAGGTAGATTTACTGCTGATGTTGGGAAGCTATTGATAAAAGTTCTTTTTTTTTCCCCGGTTGATATATCATGATTATATATACAAGTGCTCTTGTGTGTTTTTTGGTTGCCTGATTGTACATTTTGTGCGGAGCCCGTATGCCAGGGGCGTGGCCAGGGGTGGCCACGGCCACCCCTGGCGATGTCCTGGCCACCCCACTGGCCACCCCACTCGCCAGTGTAAATGGTAGTAGCGTCAGTTTAGCATTTCATCCCATTATGCACAGCCGCTCTTCTTGACCTTCTTGCGCACCGTAGCTCACCCTGCCGCTCCCCCCTCCCCCGCCCGCCCGTCCGCCCTCCCTCTCCCTCTCCCTCCCTTCTAGCCGCTGTTGCGTTCTCAGACAACTACGGCTCAGCGCGTGCCTGCTTTCGACGGTGATAAAAGGTAAGGAGAAAGCGAATAAGACTAACGGTAAGTAAATAAGTCAAATCATTCGTTTGTAAAAGAAGAGGGGGGATATATGAACTGTATCAGCTCCTGTTACAGCGGCTTTTGTTGTCTTTTTGACAAGTTTTCAAAGAGTTACGTAGCTACCGCTGTTAGCTCGTGCTTCTGTATGGTTTGTCAATTTCCAGACAATGAAGAGAAAGTCCACAGACATGTCTTCTTATTTTAAGAAGAAAATAACAGCAGAAGGAGATAAAGAGATGACAGGGGAGCAACAGAGAACGAGGGAGGAGGAGGAGGAGGAGAAAGAGGAGGTGGATGGAGGAGAGGAACAGATAGAGCAGCAGATAGATAGATAGATAGATAGATAGATAGATAGATAGATAGATAGATAGATAGATAGATAGATAGATAGATAGATAGATAGATAGATAGATAGATAGATAGATAGATAGATAGATAGATAGATAGATAGATAGATAGATAGGGCTTTATTGATCTCACAGTGGACATTCACTTGTCACACATTGGCTTAATAAACAAAAGAAGGTGCCAAAGGAGGAAAAGGTGCATAAGGTATATACAGTGTGTCCACATATGTACAGTGTTTTAAAACTGTAGCGAAGGCAGGTGTTCCTGCACCGACAGGTGAAGTTATGACCATGTGGCCATAATAATGAAATTAATGAATTGTCTAGAAAGGAATATCCTCGGAAGAATTGTATGTTTTGTTAAGTGTATTTATTTTTTATTGTGACGGACTCACTTAAATATATACACTTAAAAAAATAAAACAAATAATTATGCGTTGTATATATATATATATATATATATATATATATTATATTAAAAAAAAAAAATATATATATATATATATATATATATTAGTTTTATTTGTCTGAATCGAAATGCCTATTGGCCATTAATACAGCTAGAAATGATCATAACTATGGGGAGGCTGGTATTATTATTATTTATTGTTATTGTCATCATCATTTTAATGTCAGAATAACGGACTTTGGCTCCTTTTTCATTATAGATATATCCCAGTCAAGACTAGAACGGCCCAAGCAGCCACAACTAAAAATCTTCCCTCGAACCTGTCAAGGGGACAGAAGAAGATGCTTTTCTAAAGACTGGTACAACACATGTAAATGGCTTGAACTGAGTCTGGTAACCAGAGTTGGAGACTATGGATCTTTGCTGGGAAGTTATTTTTGTAAATGTAATTATTTTTGTTTCAGACTAAGTAAAAGTATAACTGTTTCTTACACATACAGTATAACCTTGTAGTCAAAATATGACTGTTGTCCCCTGTTTTCCCTGAAATTGCTGTTACATGAAATATGTGCTTCTTTCTATAATATTTTGTCCTTGCTTTCCAAAAGCTTTCAAATATGACTTAGTCAATTATATAATGAGGCTAACGATGTGCAAGATAAATAAATGATTTACTTGTGTATTTAATAGTTCATATGTAAGAAAGGTAAATCCATAACCTGTTTGTTAAATATTTCATACGCAAGCACTGTAACAGCAAAAATGTCTTGGCTACTGCAAGACTTAAGAAAATTACTTTTTTATTGGTTCATGCCACAATTTGATGTGGTTTTTTTTGTGACTGTCTGTTTTTGAACTTTAAATAAAGTACATTTGTGTGAACTAGTATTTGAGTCGATTATTTTATGTATACAGGCATTTTCAGCTATTTTCTAAACCTACTTATTCCTGTTAAGTGTTAGCAAGAAGGGGTTAGGTTGTGTACTGTATATAGTATAGTATATATGTTTGTAAAGGGTTTTCTATTGGCCACCCCTCGCTAACTTTGTGCCCCATGTTGGCCACCCCGGTAAAAATATTCTGGCTACGCCCCTGCCGTATGCACAAAGTTTTCTTCTTTGCTTCAGCGCAGTTGTGTGCTAATGGGATATTTATGGACTTGTTTTGCAAACTGTCCCCAAATGTTGCACTCAAAATATCATTAAGTTTTCCCTGAGTACAAAACGGTCTCTGCTCGCACAAGACAGTCTCTGCTCGCACAAGACAGTCTCTGCTCGCACAAGACAGTCTCTGCTCGAGTATGAAACAATTCCACACTCTCTGCGGTAAATTTCTGCCAAAAGTCACGTGATGCATTAAGAGTTGTTGTTGTTCAGACTTCCCGACAGCAGGGGGCGCACCCGAAAAAACTGAAACGCGCAGGTTTGGCTGAGGAAGAAAGACGTGATATCACAGCTAAAAGCATCAGCACCCCACAGGTAAGTTTCAAAACTTTCCCGGTGAAAAAGTAACAGCTAACTTATGTCTTAATATGCAGATAGAACATGTAGGATTTCAGTTAAAGGCACTGCTATGTTACAGTAAGGGACCATGTTACTTTCAAGAGCAATAACATCCCAGCCGAACTCGCCACAATTCACAGCTTGTAGCCTATTTGTTGATTTTGAAAAAGTCGCCTCATCAGAAACCCATTGCTTTGGCGCACCACACTGGCAGCACATTCAAATGGATAAAAGCGCTTTGCATGAGCAAGGAAAATGATCACGGCTGTGATGTTTAACCTGGTTTCAGGAGGCTCAAAGAGGACCTTAACTGTAGCAGAGTTGATGATAACTCTGAACAGTCCTTCACAACCCAAAAATTCGGAGGTTGGACTCAGCTGGCATTACCGCATCCAACAGGGAACCGCCTCGAATCAGGGGCAGTGCTAGAATATGGGGGCTGTAATGAAGCACTCGTTTTGTTTGACCAGGAATGTATACTCAGATTTCTAAGTGTTGTAGCTCTTGTGAAAAGTGTCTGTTGACTTCAAGCAGGGGAGTTGCACGAGCCCAGCTAAAGCCACTGCCAATCATTAAAACACCTTTTAAAGGCTAGGCATGGATATTGTGGGCCCCTTATGAAAGGCGCTCTGGAGGTCATCTTTACATATTGGTAGTATGTGACTATGCTACACGGTACCCAGAGGCATTTCCACTCAAGTCTATTAAAGCATGATATGTCGCTAACTGTCTCCTGCAGCTTTTTTCCAGAGTAGGGATACCAGGAGAATTTCTTACAGATTGTGGGACAAACTTTTTGTCCAAATTATTGCAGCAGGTATACAAGTTGTTAAGATCACCCCTTATCACCCCCAAATGGAGTCAAGTGTGAGGCCCGCTGGATCTGCTGAAGGACTGCTGGGAAGATCCCAACTCAGACGGTGAAAACATTGCAGCATGTCATCAATATGAGAAAGAGATTGCAGGAAATGGCATTATTTGCACAGGACAACATGAGAGCAGCTCAACAGCACCAAAAGACCTGGTATGACCAGAAGGCCAGAGACTGGTACCAGTCTCTGCAGCCATTTCACTTCACGGTTCAGTATACGCCAGGGAAGTCCAATGTGGTTGCTGACTGTTTATCTAGTATAACAGAAGAGGGAGGAAATGTAATGAAGAGGTCTTCATTACTGGGAATGTTTTTATAAATGTAATTCGTATGGCACTTTAAACTTGCACTTTAACTAGCACTTTATTTAGCACAGCACTTTGAGCATGGATTTGGACATCAATAACCCTTTGCTCACAAGAAGCTTTATCTATTTATTGAATATTTGATTATTTTAATGATTAGCATGTAGCCTTTTGTTCCAGGCTCTGCACAGCTGCTCCTCTAGGAAGTGTGGTGGTCTTGAGGCTGTAAGGCTGATGTTGCTACCAACAAATAAACTTGTTGCTGCTTCCACTTAATGCCGTTTTCGTCATCATTCTCACTGAAAATCCAGCCATAAAAGGTCACCAAGTGACAGGGGCCCTGAGCACAAATGCTGTGTGGTGCCCCCCACGTGGAAATGTGTATTTATCTTTATTTCCAAAATAACTTCTGATAAGTTTATTTCGATCTCCTAACTTTTAAAGAGAAAGACCAAACAGACACAGTATAGGTTTCACAAGCTTTTGCAAAAGGGGACAGAGCTTGTTAGGACTGTAACAGTACATTCCTATTTGAATGAGCTTTAACTATCTGTTAAGGAAAACCTGGCAAAATATGAAAAATGTGTAACTTTGCAAGCCACTGTGATCTGCATCTAAATTTTCAATGATTACTTGAGCAGCAAAGTAATACAGCTGACAAGGATCCTAAAAGCCTGCAATGGACTGGCGACCTGTCTAGGGTATACCCCGCCTCTCGCCCATTGACAGCTGGAGACCAGCACCCCTCGCGACTCCAACAGGGATAAGCGTGTCGGAAAATGGATGGATCCTAAAAGCTCATCTAGGTAAAAGACTAAAATCAAAGTCCAGATCAACTAAAAGCTGACCAAACGTTAACTGAAGTCTGCTGGTAATGGCAGAAAAAACCCTGCTGAGGACAGAAATTGTAAGCATGAGACGTTTCAACAATGCAACTAACCAGTGTAACAGCACAAAGATAGTGAAGGAAGAACAAAAAGAGTGAATAGGGACCAGAACATGAAAGGCAGAGTTAAAACTAACGCTTACAAAATTTAGGATGAAATCACTGCCTTTGAAGAGGTTTGACACTTGGCCTCAGAGGAAGGAGAGGGAGACAGTGATGCAAGTCTCACTGACTACAAATAGGGAAAAGCAGGTGAGAGAAAATGATAATCCCCCAAAAGAGCAATTAAGGAAACATTCAGGGTGAAACGGAAACTTAAACTGAGTTATCTTGAGAAGAGATACAGGTATGAGACATTTTTAATATAAGACATGAGAGTCAGTCTCTTTCTCTTCCCTGAAATGGTTCCGTAAGCAGTGGGTGGCTTGCTTTTGTCAGGGTGCTTTTACAGGGTGTTTTCTCTGATTGTTTGACTGACCGATGCAATTAAAACTCATCAGTTTTTTTCCAATTTAATTAGTGGTTGATGCTATGATTTTGAAGAGCATTAACAAGACAAACTTTTGGAAACCATATCTGTGTAATGACTCAGAATATGGACCCAGTATTCAGCCAGACAAAGAGTGTCGACAAAAGGTATTTATTTTGGAACAGGAACCAAAACAACTGAGGCAGTCAGATCACAAAAAAGGGGAAAACAAAAAATCTTAATCCAAAATCAGTCCAGGGTCAAAAAACAGAAAAGTAAGAGTGTCCAAAGCAGAATCCAAAAGCAGCGTCCAAGAACAGGTCCGAGGTTGGTAACAAATAAACTAAGCAGGAGGACTAGGAACAGACAAGCACTACTAGACAGGAACAGAATCAGGTCAGGTCAGGTAAACAGGAATCAAAATGGCTCAGAACGCTGTAACAAATAAGGAAAGGGTCGACAGGTAACTATAGACACTGGATCAGACTCACCAACAAACAAGAACAGACGAACTGGCACTGATGACTGACTGAACAGAGATTATATAGAGCTGAGACCAGGTGAATCCAGTAAAAGGTAATTGCAGGAGGGGTGGAGCAGAGCAGGTGTGTAAAGAGAATAATCAAACCAGCCATCAGTGCTGAGTTCCCAACAGAAAACAGAAGCAAACTAGAAACCAAAACAATAACAGAAAAACATGGCAGATAGCAAATAAAACTGATCACATACACAAAATCAAAATACCAAATAACCCCAGAGCCCACACTATGGCCCAAAACAAACTAAGACAGTTAAGTGGCCTGGCAGGTAAACCAAACTGAACTAGAAGCTTACAGAACCCTGACTGATAACATAAAACAACACAATCAAACCATAACAAAACCGCAAATCATTACAATCTGTGCATACAATGAAGTTCTGAATACAGTACACCAGGCAATCTGGTGTCTCTGGGTGGTTCACTTGAATGATACTGACTAAAAAGTAGGGCAAATAAACATTAAAGTACGGTTTATAGGTTGGGTTCTGCAATGTTATAAGATGAGTATAAAACTCATCTTTAGAACCAATCTCTGCTCAAAATGGTCATCTGCACCGCCTAATCTACTTTCAGCAGTTATCATCAGTTATTGCAACCGTAAACTGCAGAAAATACGGTCAGATCGGCTCCTTCTGCCTTTACTGTCAGGATGAGCTGCAGTGCGTTATGAGGCGGAGGGATATTTCAGCGTCACTTAGTTTAGAGCCCAAACAATCGACTTCACTTTCAGAAACAAGCCCAAAAAACTGCAACCCCACAACTCATGAAATTTACAAGCGACTTTAGAAAAAATAAGACCAAAGTCGCATAAAATAAGTGGGCTTCAAATCAGTGAGCATCCTATCGAAGTGTGTCGTATCCCTCCGCCCATCTGGTCGGTAAACAAATGTTCCGGCAAATTCTACATTATAAAAAAGAAAAACCTACCGAAAAGTCTCGCTCTCATGTCATCTTGAAGACATTCTTCTGTGAAATGTTGGCTACAGACGACGTTTTTTCTCTCTGGCCAGAAGTTCGATGGCAAGTTGGCAATCCAGCAAAAGAGCCCATGGTGCATCATGAATCGGAAAGGTGAAAAAAATGTTTTTTCCACTTTTACCCGATGTATTGGAACATCCAAGGGCCATGTACGTGGACATTGTTGCTTCAACAATAGCTCTCGTGAATTTCAATGGTGAAGTGCTCTGGAAATCCGAAACAATTGTTGTTGTAGAGCGCAGTGCCTTAGCGCGACATTACGTCACAGGATGTGATGTCGGGCAATAATGGCCGCCCCCATACACAGTGATCGAGACGACAATTTATGCTTTTATTTTCTTATTGATTAACGCTAAATTCATTAAATCACTACGAACGTATTAGTTTTAGGTATAGCTAATGATCCACTGGTTTTTCCTTGTTGACCGGACTTTCGATCGCTTTATCCGATGGGGCGCCATTTTTTTTGTTTTGCTTTTCTAGACTTACGCCTGGTCACGTTGTACTTACTTACTGAATGCCGTGTGCGTAACCTGCGTAAAAAACTTGACGTAAGTCGTGCTGCCCGGCTCTGGTGCTGCCTGGAATCGATAATAGAATCGTTAAGCGAGCTGCCATAGAATTGGAACACACGGAACGTTTTCGATTCCCATCCCTACTAAAAAGGCAAGACCCTTTTGAAACTTTTTCTTTCTACTCTAGAGCATATGGAGTCCGAAAAGTATACTGAAGAATTGTGTTTAATGTAAAAGTCTAAAAGCAAACCAAAGACTTCCGCACACTTTATCTGTGCAAGATTTCACTTTTAAATGAGAGCTTTTTGTCAGAAAGACCTTCATCGGAGCATAGAAAATACAGAATGAACAGACAGGTTAAAAACAGATTGGTGTTGCCATGGGGTCTCAGTTATAAAGAAAATAAACAAAAATAATTAAAAACAAAAAACTTGATGGAGATATGTGTGGTCCTCATGGCAACTTTGATCCAAGTGTACCCTCATTTTGGAGATGGGGAAAATTGGCAATGCATATGGTAAAGTAATAAATTGCATTCAAACTGCATGATGATTCATCTCAGACATTCATTTCACTCCATATCCGACTTTAATCATAGATCATCTTGATCATAAGCATTTTAAAACCGCAGAGTTATTCATTCTTGCACTGATGACACTTAAGTATACATATTGGACATTTGAAATAAATAAAAAATGCCCATACGCCATCTTAAATCTTAAATAAAAGTCCACACAACATTTTATCTGGGTTTTCTACAGTCACATTTCCCTGGTGATCACCAGAGTGATAAGGTGTGCGGCAATCACTTTAACTGTTGTAAAGAGACCAAGATGGGACCATTGAGGAAACGCAGTTTCAGGGATCAAATCTTTCCTGGCCAATAATGAGAACTGGCCAATATGTCGGGGGGAGGAATTAATAATCGCTGGGGAAGCCTCTCATTCCTCCTGGTCTCCCTCCCTCTTCTGAATGTCGGATCTGAACACACTGAATTTCAACACGGAGCACAACCTATTTTAATGTGGCCATCATATGTGCTATTACCTCTGATTATCATATTTAATCAACTTCTCACTGAATTTTCTGTTTATTAGCATTTTCTCCATGTCACCACGATGAAAAAAAAAACAATCAGGGTGTGCATAGGGCTGAATATGAGAGCGAACCCTGGTATGCAAACGTTCAAGTAAAGCTGTGCTCTATAAAGGAAAACTGCGTGCTGGCGTGTGTGCCCATGGTTTTATAAATTGGAATTGATTTTATTGAAATTTTTGGCATACGCTGTTTTCTTTTTCTTGGCATATGTACACTTTTTAGAATGGAGACCCCTAATCATTTGCATTATGCAGTACACCTGTGTACAATGGTCTCGCTAAAGTGAAGCATTGTTGGAGTAGTAGTTCTAAAGGCTCTGGCAGTAAAGACTAGATATGAAAGCCTTCTCAGAATGCCAAAGAAAAATTATAACAGTGAAAAAAGAAGAAAGACAAAAACAATAAATGAAGAAGCATTATTTTTTTTAAATCATTGGGGTTAGGAGAATAGTCCTGAGTTAGAAAGATATCCCCAAATCCACAAGAAAAAAAGACTAGTAGAACAGAGAAGTATGAGGGGTATCATGTTGTATTGTTGCAATTTAGTATATCTCTTTGTTCTTGTTGGTCTTTGTGTAGAACCTGTGGTCTATGATTTATGATGGTCTTCGCCTGATACACCCCATAGCTCTCAGACCTTTTTCCAACATCCAGAATAACATGGAAACAATAGAACTGCAATAGACTGGCAACTTGTCCAGGATGTACCTCGCCCCTCGCCCATTGACAGCTAGAGATAGGCACCAGCACCCCTCACAATCCCACAAGGGATAGACGTGTTACAAAATGGATGGATGGATGGATGGATGGAAGCAATAGAATTCAACATGTCAGCTGTCACAGGTCACTAGGATCGGTTTAAATGGCCTGCCGATATGGTTATGGGGAATCTTCCTTAGACAAGGTTACAATAAGGTGAACAAAAATTTAATCCCAAAGGAGCATATGGCCAAGGAAGATGTGGTTATTTTTCTGTTGCTTGTAACCAGTGGTGTCAAATACATCACGAACTCTGCAATAAACTACATACCAGAGGTCAGACTCTGCTGCCACGCTGTTATTTCTGTGAACCTGTACGATTACCTGTTTTGACCCTGCTAACCCCCCGAAATAGCTATTTTAGATGCAAGCATAAATCATTTAAAAGGAAAAGCACAGAATAATAATAATACATCAAGAAAAGAAATATCCAATTAAACAAAATATTAATTTATATTAAATATTAAACTGCTGGTAACACACACTGGAACCACTGTGGAGGGAAGAGAGAGGTTAGTGGCCAAAATAAACCCAGTGGAGGTGACTATGCAATGAATAAATGCCACTAACTTTATCAGAGTCCAGGAGGTTGCTATGGAAACAATCCGTGGGTCCAAGGGGTCCAACTCAGTGCTTGAGTGGAAGACGCAGGTAGCACAGATGATAAACCCCACATGAGAAAGTTCAGGGCTTGGCAGAGGAAATAAAACAGAAGTTAGGAAAGGGTCAGAACCCTAAAGCGATGCCAGGCAGAGGTAACCAGAGGGCCAGGTAAAGGGCTAGATCAGGAGGCAAAATTGGTCAGTGGCCAGATTTCTGAGGCCAGCTGGAGAATCTGATATGGGTAAGGCAGGGAAATCCAAACAAACAAGTCAAGGTTACAACTTGGCAGGGCAATCAGAGAATACTGGCTGGTTTACTCACATGAAGGCTTTCAATAATCTGGTGGCTACTGGCTGGGAGAACCAGGATTATATAGGCAGAGTCACAGGTGAAACTCATGCAGGATAATGAGATCAGTGCTGGTGACACTGCCCCCTCTAATCACCAGAGCAGAGCAAAGAAGAGCAGAGCACAACACAGCCAGTTGAATCAAAACAAACAGAGCACATGGTTACAGAGGCGAAGGATTGCGGAAATGAAATATAATACAAATGATGTCCCACTTTGAATGTCCTCAAAGCTTGACCTTTGATCTTTTGATCCTCGGCTGAGTTAAAAATTGTTTTATTTCCATGGTTTTAGAAAACTCAAACAGCGTTTGTACCGGCCTATTTTTGTAGAAGCCCATAAGTTGGAGGCTTGAGCAGCCTTTTCTGCTTTAGTTGCAGTACATTTTTCCCAAACTGCAAAAAAAAAAAAAAAAACACTTTTCATTATTTTATTACTAATAATTTATTCATTACTAATATGGCTGGCACACACGTTCTATTTTATTCAACCATATTAATATGTTTTTTTTTATAAACTATTCAACAATCCATGAGTTGGATTATATTTAAAAATGTAATTTTCTTAAAGGAGCAATAAGTAATACTGACACCTGGTGTTGCAAATCAGAACAACACATACACAACAATACCACACAGAGAACTGCCATTTCTCAACTGTCCATTGCTGGTATGAAACCCCACTGAATTTTTACTTACACAGGATAGTTATATGATCTTGTATTCTGTTCTATTTCTGGTCCGCTTCTCTTACTGGCTTCCATGTTTGCAGGCTGTTGCTCTTTTGCCAAGATAAAATACCAAATGCTGCACTCTGCTTTGGGAACCCTGGGAAGTCTCATATGATTGGCTCAGGAATCCGGAAGTAAACAAGGGCTACACTCTGAAACAAAGTAACTCCAGACCATATCTCTTGTGTAAAAGGATAAAAACAACACTTAAACATTGTTAATGGACCAATTGTTTAAAGGGAATGTTATTTCCATCCTGTGTGACTAGTGAGAATGATTTTGTTGAATTTTGCAATAAATTTCTTACTTATTGGTCCTTTAATACAGGTAAGTAATGTATCTAATTATCTCAATGCTACTTGTCTTTTTTGTTAATAGATTGCTCTTAGCTCATTGATTAAATTGGCCATATGCACGTCAGTAAGAGGTTTTGGGGGTGTAATATGGTCTGTTGTGCACTGATGAAGCTGTGTTAATAATGTCTAAATTGAATAACAAAGTACCTGCTCTAGGGCAGTCAGGTTTCTTAATTTTCTCAAAAACGGTCAGATCAGAAAACAGGTAAGTTGCCTTTCTACGTAATTCAAATTCTCCAATCAGAGCACACCATCAAGCCTACAGCCCCCCCCCCCCCTCCTCCACACACACCCTCCTTCCCTGGCAGATGCACCATCTAATTTGAGAGGAGGAAGGCGGAGCAGCAAGCAGATTAGCCTCCTTGTATCGGCTCAAACAGGAGGCAGTCACCACAGAAGCCGCAGGGCGCAAATATCCCATATTCAACCTCAAACTAACTTAACGACTGTTACTAAGAAGGGGAGCTGATATGTCCGAATGTCAGGAATGTGGTTGTTGGGTCCTCGGCTGATGTTCCTTTTAGCTTTTAGCACCATGGAGTCGAAAGGTGGACATCAGCAGGTGTGCTCTGCCACACCTGCATTCCATCAAGCTCATTACCAGCAGGATAATAAAAGCTGGCTGCCAGACCTCTGACGCCTGAGTATTATCCTCTGTGGTAAACCCAAGCCTCTGCTCTTCTAGTTATGCTCTGCGTTCTGATCCCATGCTCAAACGGTTCCTGTTTGTTTCTGGGTAACACTTTACGATAAGGCACACAAAATTTGAATAATTACTAGCGAATGCCCTCTGAACTAATCATGTGCCAATGGGTATTTAACCAGTACTTACTGAGGAACACACAGCCCAGCCATATTAGGGGACTACTGGTTAGTCACCTGGGAAACAAAGAGGAACTAATCAGCAATGAATGGGTAGTTACCAAGCAGACCAAAAAGCGACGAATCAGGTGCTAATGGTAGGTAACCAGCACTTACTGGTGAACACACTGCCAAATCATATTAACCAGTACGTACTGGTGACCACGCAGCCCAGCCTTTTTAACCATATCATACACATTGGAGATTAATAAAGTAATGGTTAATATTGGAAAATAGTCAGACTGATTCTGTAATGATTGGTAATGGTCAGGGATAGGGTTGGGAATTGATAAGATTTTCACGATTCCGATTCCCTTATCGAGTCTGTAAAAATGATTCAATTCCTTATCGATTCTCTTATCGATTCCAATTTGGGGAAATTTTTTTAACCTCTTAAACAAAAATAGACATGGTATTAAGCATTTAAATTTAAAGTAATACTAATTTAACATTTTAGAGACTGTCAGGATTTGTTTACTGATGGACTCAGAATCACACACACAGGACTAAAGTTGAGAGTCTTTATTGTAGGAATGATGAATGGTGGAAAAAGGGACCGGAAACATAGAACTGCAGAGGATCGGGAGTGCAGGTGACGGCAGGAGCTGACGGCCCGGAGAGAGAGTTCAGAGAGCCCGTGACTGGCAGCAGGAATCCACAGTTCAGCACCAAGTCCGCTAGGGCACGATAACAGGAGCCCACAGTTAAGTCAGCCAAGTCAGCCAAAGCACAATAGGAGGTCCTTCAGGATCACAGAAAAAACAAAAACCAGAACCAGGCAACAGGACTTCCAAAACTTATAACAAACCTTACAGAGGTATAGGTGACTAGGTTCCAAGAACTGAGGCAGACTAGCATGGAGAGGGTGTAGGTCAGGGGTCACGAATTAAAAATCAGCGGGGTCCGAATAAAGAAAATCAACAACCAGTAAAGGTCCGGACACATTTGTAATTACAATCCGTTACTTCAAACAGTATTTAACACTGAAATAAAATGTTTATGCATCCACAAAAAATAACATAAAAATAGAACGTTTTTCTATTTTAAAATCCAAAGAACCACAATCTTTAACAGTTTGGTATATAGACAATTTCCTGACTTTCACATCTTTTATAAAACAACTGAACTTTTTTTTATTTCTTTTTTATGGCTTAATGAGACAAGTGAGCTTTAGGCTGCCCTGCAAGGGTTTTAAACCTTAGTTTGATTGGCAACAAAGCCAACCTCAAGCACATATCAAGGTGCTCCCTGTCACATTCAATATAAACCAATTTTATGATCATACAAGGCCAAACACAACCTTGGAAATGCAGGACACATCACCAACACTATCATGACATAATACATTTTAATTTGACACAGATTGCTTTGCCCGTTATTGTTCACCAATCAATAATTACAGTTTATAAAAAGGCATGATTTAACTTTTTTGAAGTTTAATAAAATGGTTATATTTTAGCCCAGTCACCGGAGACCTGTCCAGGATGAACCCTGTGTCCGCGCTCCACTTTAACTTCATAAAAAAAATCTCTGAGAATCGCCTTTCTCTGGCCTCACTCAGTTAGAACCCGTTCTCCAGTCCATGTTGTAGCTGCAGTTTATTTGTTTTATCTTTTTGATGTAGTTTTCTTAACAATCTGTAAGCATCAAAATCCTTGTCATTTTATTTAGTGTCCTGGAGCGCAGCTGCTCATCAGGTGATCACTGCTGCATACCGACAGCAGATGCAGCTCTGCCTTCTTTGTTTCAGAACAGCGCAGGTTTTTTTTTTTTTTACTTTTTCCGAATCGAACCCAGTCAAATGCGGCACATTGTTTCACATTCCGACTCTTGTTCTTCAAGGGTGATGCTAAATTAGCCTGAGCTAGCGCGTTACTCTTCTTTGTGTTTAAATAAAACATAACAGCGAATCACGAGGAGATCCCTGGTTGGTCGCCGCGTTTATCAGCGAGGGAATAAACGCTGACAGACGACATGGCCACAGGTGGAAATAACTCATTGATTAACTGCAGGAGCAGATTGACGCTTACCGAGGGAAGTTGTTGTCAGCTGCTGAACTTTCTGACCGGCTGGTTCGCATTAATCCAAAGAAACCTTTGACCACCGCTACTTTCATTCATACCATCTGTGGCCAGTTTAAAATGCTCTCCCAAAAGTTAAAATGATGAACATCGATAAACCTCAGACTGGCCATGTCTGCTTTGGAAAGACCCGCCCTGCTCTCATTCTTATTGGCTAATGTCTCGCCTCTGCCAGGTTTGATTGGTTGAGAGCAGCTTCAGTGCAAAACCTTGAATAAAAAGTCTAGACGGGGCTTTTTGCGCTCAATTTTCAAATGACGGAAATCTGTCGCAGCGACGGAGAACTTTAACCCCCGAGTTAGACACTGTCGTCGGACAACATGCAGTAATATATAAATGTTTTAAATGAGGTTGGGTCCGGATTAGGTAGCAGCTGGGTCCGGATCCGGACCGTGGTCCGCTAATCCGTGACCTCTGGTGTAGGTAGATGACCGACCAGCGCTAGAGTGAGACAGAGGGAGGCTTAAATAGGGAGAGTAGCAGGTGAAATGCATCTGACTGAATAATTGACCACAGGTGTGACAAACTGCAAAGGGAGTGAAGTGAAGGCTGAGTGGAAGGAAAGGAGGAAACTAAAAAACTAACAATGACTAAAGTCAAAACATAACTAAAAACCCAAACAAGGTGGAAAAACTGAGAATAATAGTAAACCAAAGCCGAATCACAAACCAAACCATGACAGAGACATAAAAAGACAACAAATAAACATTAAAGTACGGTTTATAGGTTGGGTTCTGCAATGTTATAAGATGAGTATAAAACTCATCTTTAGAACCAATCTCTGCTCAAAATTGTCATCTGCACCGCCTAATCTACTTTCAGCAGTTATCATCAGTTATTGCAACCGTAAACTGCAGAAAATACGGTCAGATCGGCTCCTTCTGCCTTTACTGTCAGGATGAGCTGCAGTGCGTTATGAGGCGGAGGGATATTTCAGCGTCACTTAGTTTAGAGCCCAAACAAGCGACTTCACTTTCAGAAACAAGCCCAAAAAAAAACTGCAACCCACAACTCATGAAATTTACAAGCGACTTTAGAAAAAAGAAGACCATAGTTGCATAAAATAAGTGGGCTTCGCCACAGTGAGCATCCTTTCCAAGTGTGTCATATCACTCCGCCGCTCGGTAAACAAATGTTTTGGCAAATTCTACATTATAAAAAAGAAAAACCTACCGAAAAGTCTCGCTCTCATGTCATGTTCAAAACATTCTTCTTCGAAATGTTGGCTACAGACGACGTGTTTTCTCTCTGGCCAGAAGTTCGATGGCAAGTTGGCAATCCAACAAAAGAGCCCGTGGTGGATCATGAATCGGAAAGGTGAAAAAAATGTTTTTTCCACTTTTACCCGATGTATTGGAACATCCAAGGGCCATGCACGTGGACATTGTTGCTTCAACAATAGCTCTCGTGAATTTCAATGGTGAAGTGCTCTGGAAATCCGAAACAATTGTTGTTGTAGAGCGCAGTGCCTTAGCGCGACATTACGTCACAGGATGTGATGTCGGGCAATAATGGCCGCCCCCATACACAGTGATCGAGACGACAATTTATGCTTTTATTTTCTTATTGATTAACGCTAAATTCATTAAATCACCATGAACGTATTAGTTTTAGGTATAGCTAATGATCCACTGATTTTTCCTTGTTGACCGGACTTTCGATCGCTTTATCCGATGGGGCACCATTTTTTTTTGTTTTGCTTTTCTAGACTTACGCCTGGTCACGTTGTACCTGCTTACTGAATGCCGTGTGCGTAACTTGCGTAAAAAACATGACGTAAGTCGTGCTGCCCGGCTCTGGTGCTGCCTGGAATCGATAAGAGAATCGTTAAGCGAGCTGCCATAGAATTGGAACACACAGAACCGGTTCTGAACAGGAACCGGTTTTCGATTCCCATCCCTAGTCAGGGACTGATTAAGTAAAGATTGGTTCATCAGTAAGTACTTGGTATGAAGTTAACAAAATAATAGCCCGACAATGATTTGGTACTCAGTAAGTTATAGTCAGACATAGTGAAGAAGACTGCATTACAAGAAAATAAAATTGCTAGTCTTTCATCAATAGGTTTACACAAGAGAGACTCCAATAAAATCAGCAATCACTAGAAAACACATTTTTGACAATTACAAGCTACAATCTCACCGATGCAGGGGTTATTCAGAACCCACATTATTTAGTAACAAACCAGTAGTCCCCTAATAAGCCTTGGCTGTGTGTTACCTAGCAAGTAGCTGGACTATGTATTCCCCCGGCCATCCTGGTTAACTACCCATTAGTTCCTGATTTATTCCTTTTTGATTCCCTAGTAAATAACTAACAGTCCTCTAATAAGGCTGGACTTTGAGCTCCCCAGCAAGTACTGGTTAACTATCCATTAGTTCCTCTTCATTTCACATGTAACTAACCAGTAGTCCCATAAAATGGGTGGGCTGTGTGTTCTCCATTAAGTACTTGTTAACTACCCATTATCTCATGATTCATTCCTCTTTGGTTTCTTCAGTAACTTGCCATTAGTTCCAGATTAGCTCTGCCTTGTTTCCCAGGTAGCTAACCAGTAGCCCCCTAATAAGGCTACGTGATCACCAGTAATTACTGGGTACCTACCAATTAGTCCAAGATTAGTTCCCAATACGTTCCCAAGTAGTTAACTGAATTTTGTGTACCTTATTGTAATCTGTTACCGTTAGGTACTCAAGATGTCTGGTGCACAGAAAAGAAATTAGAAGATGAAAACAGAGGGAGTCCAACAGTCTCCCCTGCCACTGGATCTAACTCACTACTAGGTGGTGATGGATTAACAGCTTTGCAACTATCTACACCTGAATATCCAACCCGTAATGTCAGAAGTCAGGATTACAAAGTTGGCTGGCCCAATGTGGCCTGGTACACTTATGGACCACCTTCTGCTTGAACATGATGTTTTTCATGAACATTATGTGCCTTCCACACAAGTCAGTTCAAGTCATCTAAGCCATTCCTCCCAGTCACACCTCTCCAGGTTACACCATCAAGGCCACTGAAGACCCCAGGGGCACCACTGAATCCCCAGCTGGACACCATCTACAGACTCAAGCAAGGTCAGGTAATCTGAACTGCTGTTTGGTGCATAAGCACATTGTGGATGGAATTCTAAACAAGAATAACTTCCCAGAGTTACTGAATAAGGAGACGGAGCGTGATGAAGTTCCAGCACTTTTATTGAGAAATAGAGCACAGATCACATAGATGGAAAGTAATCGCACCCCACGGTCCCGCTGCAGTCTACGTCTGCCCTGTCTCTGCCCCTCCTCACTTTCGGCTCTCCCTAATACTCGACAGCAGCCCCGCAGTTAGACAAAACAGAGCCAGTCTATCCTAGAAAATCAGTAGTCTGTATAGTAACACGCAAACATTGGCCTTGCAAACAGCAAACAGTGGATCTCATACACAGCCATCATGTCTCCAAGCCTCCTATGTCCGAGTGGCATGAGGCCATCGTGACTGTAGGATAAGAATCCTACAACACGCATATAGATCAGAACCTTCCCTCTTGCAACCTGAGTTGCAGAGGCGTTTATCTCACTCACCTGAAAAAAACTCCAAGCCAGCGACTTGTGAGTATCCCCACTCCTGCCTGACACCTCTCCCCCCCGAGCAACTCTGGAGTAGGAGTGAGTCCAGCCCCTTTCAAGAAACTGCGTTCCAAACCCCTAGCTGTGAAACAAAGTGAATCCAACTATTTCTAGCTAGTAGGAATATACACTTTTGTTTACTGGCAGGGACCACGGCACGAAAATATGAAATTTAAGGCTTATCGAAGGAAGGGGTCAAGGGGATGGATGAACAGGAAGTCAGAATTAGTTCATCTAGGGAGAATTGGTTCAAGGCTAGGGGGAAGGAAATGAGGAAATAGGGATTAGGGTGGTGGAATGAAGGGGAAAAAGAGGAATGAGGTAAGAAGGGGTTTAGGGTAAGGGAGGGTGGGGTTGGGTTGGGAGAATGTGACAGACTTTGAGGGTCGGATGAACTGGGTATAAGTAGACTGCCAGAAAAGGCAGCACCTTCGGGTAGCATCCTCAGGCACTTGTCTACCGTTGGATGGGCTATACTGAAATGCAATTTACCCTCTGGAGGACAAATAAAGCAGTTCAATTCAATTGGAGTTGTATTTGAGGCACGGCCTTCCTCCAAATTCCAAGTTAACATATTAACATCATATGCTGTATTTTCACTTGATATTTAAGTGCTACCTTTCTGCTGCACATTTGAGAAAAGGAAGGCAGCCTCCAAAAGTAAGTTAGTTATTACGACTAAAAGAGAAGAGAGCAGTAGCCTGCTTTTGAAAGCAGGCTACATTCCTTCAACACGGTAGTGTGAACAAAGGGCTTCCTATCACCGATGAATATCTGGTAGGTTTTATTAGGGAAAGTTGAATCATACGGTGCAGTTATTTCCAACACTGGTTCCATTTGTCTTCCTTTGTGCTATACAGCAATAGCTTCACTTGTCTTCCTATCTGTGCCCTCTCGTGTCTACTGAATCATTTTTGTCTCCTCAATCTTACTGTAGGTCAGAGGGACTTGTCATCTCCTCACCTCACATCTAGCCTCTGTTCCCCACTCCTACCTCCACCCCTGGCTATGTTGCTCATCTGTTTTGTCCCTTTTACTGCTGGTTATAGGTGTTTTTAGTGAGTTTGTGTGTGTCTGTCTTGTGTGATTAAAGAAGGTGTCATTCTTGTCACAGCGTGCCACCACTGCCTGCTGTCACCTGTCTACCTCTAATGGATGGTGTCAGTATGGTTGTTCGTAAATGTGTGTGTGATTTAGAGATGGGATGGAGTGACCCACTAAGGTGTCTGCATTCATTTGAGCATGTGCTTACATGGGCAGTGCTTTGCAAATGTGTTCTAAGTGTTTGTCAAATTGCAACTAAAGCTTCAGGGTATTTTATTAGGAGTATTGAGTGATAAACCAAAATAAAGTAGTCCCTAATTTCAAAATGGAAATAAAATAAAACTTGGTTTGTGAATTTAATAAATCACATAAAGATTTAGTCTCTAGACAGAGTAAGCTAGCAGTTACAAATCACAAACAGTGGTTCCGAAACATTTTTACCTTAAGACATTGAGGTTTATGATTGTAACATGACAAAATGTAAAATGATTGAGTGGGGCAAATATCTTACAAGATGTATGGTGCTTTGAAGATAATGTCATAGACAATGAGTGGAAAAAAACTGACCATGCAGATAAACTTGCATTTTCCTCAATTCTTTATTTAACAATAGCTGATTATATCTGATGAGGAACAATATGAGTGTAAATAAATTTATTTAAATGTAACAACTATAAAACACAGCATTGCTCAGTTCAAACCAATGACATGCTAAGTGCAAGGATAGAGGGAGGCAGAAAGAGAGAGCCATCAAAATCAAAGAAATGCATTCCAATGAGACCTCAAACATAGTTCTCCTCTTTTATTCCAGTCCTTCACCTTTCATATTATTATATTACCATCCCTCAGCCTGCAAGTTTCATAAAAACCATAACTATTCATCAATTTCCAATCATGCATTAGCCATGTCCTTTTTGACTGTGACTTAGTTTTTCATCTTTCTTTTGACATCAGAAATGTTATAAAAAATTGAAAGGCAGGTTCACAATGTGACACAGTCAACTTGTATTATATTTTTAATCTAAGCTTCTTTGGGGCTTTCTGTGGTGTGTCTCCATGCAAACAGAAATGTGACTCTTTTTTGACATTATGATTTTGGACTATAGCAAACACTCTATCTAATCTATATAAAATCTATATTTTTTTCTTCTATCAGACTTGAAATAGAGGTGTTACAAAATTGCTATAAAAATAAACCTTTCCACAATCATGCTATCCTCTTTCTTGGATAACATATTAAACATGTTTTATAAGAGTAAAAGACAAAAAGAAAACAAAAAAGCATTAAAACAAGTTTTTTTGCAGCAAGGTCATTCCTGCTAGGCTGATACCTACATTTCCAACTGTTGAGTGACAGATGCCCTTGACATTTCCACCAGTCCATCCCAGTAACACACAGAACAACCGTGTACGTACAGAAACACTCCTCAGAGCAAAGTGGAAAAATTCAATTAATATACATAGTTTTGGATCCCAGAGAAAGCCGGAGTACCCAGAGAGAACCAATGTATGGAAACCCTGAACAGTATTTGAAGCCAGGACCTTCCTGCTGCAGGGCTACCATATGTACAACCATGCAGCCTATTGTTACAGTGTAACTCTGGAATACTGTAGAGAGAACAATGGATTGCAAGCATGTCTATAGAATGCACCACAGCTCATTTACTGAACCCTTCCGAACTTTCCAGTCACCATCCAACACCTGAAAACAACAAAACAAGTAAGACAAAAATATCTGCACAACCTTTTTCCAAAGCCCCATTTTTTTACCATTAAATGAAAACAAACCTAATGGCCAATCAAAATATGGATAGCGTTGGAGAGGGTGTAATGTCTTCAAATGTGATGAAGTTCCCCCAATTTTAAATTTAACCTATTAACTCTAAGATTTGACGAGAAATTTGAATTCCCTATTCTATGTATTTTCTCAACCATTTCTATCTAATCTCTTTAATATTAATCAACTACTGGTAACTTGGTACAGTGGTAGAAGGATTATGTCCCAGATAAATGAAACAAAAATTGTTCAGAGTTGATTGTTTTAACAATGTTAGTCTGGTATGGTTGAATAAGAAGACAATCCTAGAAGATGGAGAGATGAATTATTTCAGGCTCTCCACAAACAGTATTTCTTAAATGACTTTGATGACAGTGTATCCTAGTAGGATACAATGTGGATTAAGGACATTTGTACAACACCTGTACTAGTGATCGGACTGTCAGTACCAATGATGGAAGCTTAAGGAGTTTTACCCCTTGAAAACTTTGAACTGATGCCATGGTATAATCTGTTTTTTAATACATAACTGATGTACAAACCTTTCATTAACCTACCTTGATGCCCAAATATTTAATTCATGTTATTATTATTGATTAAAAATGTTATGTCTGAGCCTCACTTTGAATGTTGCTTGTTTTGTTTTCTTGGGTAAGGCCAAAAGCCTTTTATTTTCATGTTGAATCAACATCCTAGCGAAAGCCTAGCTTCACAGATGTCTGGTGTCAATGATTACAATTCTCACACCTGCATCAAGTCGTAATTATTTTTACCACCTACTTATTATACAATCTTCAAACCATCTAAATCTTTTCATCACATTATTTTACACTAATCCCAGCCCTTTTGTTTAGATTCTTTTCATCATAGCGCATCTCCTGAAGCTCAAACCCTTAATCCCCACTTGACTTTACACAGCTGTGAGCAACAAATGACGATTGGTTTGGACTCAAACCCTTTTATCACTTTGGGTCATGTGATAGGCATGAATGTTTGGCTTATTTTTTGCCTTTTATCACTCCATGCCTATCATTACAGCTCCTAACAATGGTGTTTTAAAGTATTCCCATCGCCTCTTGGCAGTGGAGCACCTCTGATAATTCAGTCTGTACTTCTGCAGAGCTCTGCATATCTCTCTTCACTTCTGTAGAATATATAGAGAATTGAAGAGCTGCTGCGTCGACCCTCATTATTAACACATTTTGATCGCAGCTTCTTTCTGCTTTTAATATGAACACTTATGTAACCCTCCCAGTTCAGACTCCTGTGTTCAAACAGATACTATCCATTTCCTTAATATCTGACCAAAATAGGTCTCTCTTCCTTCAACAACTCTTTACTCCATGAACTTTAATGCATACTTTTACAATAACATTTTTTGTGCACAAGCTGTTTATTTAAAAGATTGGTCGGGCTGATCAGAGTGAAGTAGAACTAGGCGATTCAACAAGGAGCCTAGAAAGGTTAAGTCAAACATTTTGAGAACTACATCCAGTAAAAAAACATTAATCTACTCAACAATAAACAATGAAAATAATGCTTTTAGCTAGCCTTAAAAACATACATGTTTTTAAGGCTCTTTCTTTTAAGGTATCATTCTTGAATGGTACAAATACAATATGTTTTTTTTTTTTTTTTGGATCTGATAAATTGAGCTCATTGCTGTTTGCAGCTGTTTATTTTTAACTATTCTAATCTGAAACCTTCAATCTGGAGATCAAAAATACTAAATAAAAGAGTGATGCTTTTTTTCTAATTTAGACTTTGTAGAAAGAACTTTGCGTCAGTATATTATCTAACTCTAAAGTACTGAACTTTGCTGATGCAAACACGCAATTTCCATGGCCTCAAAATGTCAGGTAGCTTTTAAATTGTACACAATTTTTTCCTGTTGCGTCATGCTTTTCTGTTCTGTGTCAACAACATTTATCCCTCCTTATTTTCCTCATCTCCCTTTCCCATCCCACATCAGTTCCTGATGTGTGGTCAGCTCCTGGTGGGGTAGCTCATGTTAGCTTTGACTGAAAGTCTGACTCTACATGTTGGGGTGGAGTGGCATGTGTGGTGTGGGCGGCAGTTGACTGCGTTTGGCACTGGGCTCCAAGCCGAGTTCCTGCTGGGATCCTTCAACCGAAACCCAGCACCAAGCGGAGCACCCTGGGTGAGTGACTTTAGTGGTAGGGGTCCTCATCTTGCTCAGGGATGTCTGGGTGGCTTGTTGGGAGTGGGGGCTGTGTCTTTTGTGTGGCTGTGTGCTTCCTGGGGCTGTGCATCATGTTCTCTTTGGGGAATTGCCTCAGAGGGGTGCCCTGGCTGTTGTGCTGGGCTGTGCTACTATAGTTGTTCTCCATGTTTCAAACAAAATCCAATTTGTCCTTCACTTCCACAGACACTTAGACATGCACCCACACACATACACACATGCATAACCTCTATGCATGTTAGCAGGCACAATCATTCAGTTACACATTAAAAATGTAGGGCAGCTACATTATTTGTTAATATAACATAATATAATTGCCACTGGTATATATATGGGTGCAGCAGATGCTGGTCCTAGTTCATTATTAATACTTTTATCTGGATTATTATTAATATTCCAGCCAATGGGAATAGTGGTAGTATTGATAAATGACTGGTATTCCTAATTTGTTTTTGTTTTTCTTAGTTTGTCACAGCTATTTGTATGTCCCGGGTTTCCTCTGCCTCTCTAGGTTCCTCCCTTCTGTCTTGTAAGTTTTGGTGTTTATTCTTCTTAACTGTTCTAGCTTGTCTGATGTGTTGCCTGAACTTGGAGCCTGTTGTGCTGTCAAAAATTGTATGCAAGTCAACCAGACCCACTACTCTGTTTGAAAAAGCTAAAAACAACCAAACCAAAATAAAAATATTTTATTTTTCAAAACAACAAACTCAGTATATTGGCACACTCTCATCTACTTATGTCTAACTTAAATGAATAAAAACAAATTTCACAGAACTGCAGTTGTGAAATTCATGTCACATTTTGGTTTCACAATGCTTCTCTATTTTTTCTTTTCTTTTTTGTAAACCTTCACATAAAAAAAAAAAATGACCAAGTCTCTGACCCATAACACGAGTGGAAAGTGGGTGGACCTCATCATGATTCTGGTGTCTGCTGCAGACTCAACTCCTGTCTGCATTTTCCTTCATCAGACTCCTGGAGATATAAGGACCTGCAGGACGGTCACTCTTGTTGGTAAGAGTCAAGCCCCAGGTGTTGGTGTTACTTTACTCCTTTGGTCTCTTTGTTATTTTCTGGAAAACCTTTGATGTTTGCTTGCTTCTGCTCCACTTACCTACATGCTTCCAGGTAACAGTTACTGCTCCAGCCCTGCTCTCTCCAGTGATGTGTTCACTAGCTCTGAGGATTTCAAACCCTTTAAGCTAATGGAAACCTTCCATCAACACAAGACCTCACTGTAACTTCTCCCACTCATCACTGGGATTTCTTTTCCTCCCTCAATTCCATCTGTCAGCTTATAGAGAGTGAGCAACTCTAGATGATCATGCAATCCTTAAAATAGTCACTCCTGTGTTTGCTCATGGTCAGATCCAATGACTCCTCTCCATTCCAGATGGTGCCAAAGCAAAGACCCAGAATCCCCTCTCAGCTGTGTACATTTATGGGAAAAATCTTTGTAAATAGACATCCTTGCCTTTTGCACTTAGTGTCCTGTGGGTCAGGAAATTATTTAAAAACCTGGCAGAACTTTTGTCTTGGGTGTGAGGAGGAAGTATATCTTCAGGTGGGGAGGTGAATTAAGAGTTCCAAAGCAGGAAGAAAGTGCAGAGCATCACATCAAATAACCACTACCTTCTGTGACTGCAGGTACGATGTTTTGAAGTGCTGTGTTACTTATTTTCCAGATGTAACAAAAGCCACACCTTCTAAAAAGGTTGTCCCCCCCCCCCCCCCCCACTGAACAGCTACGTGTCTGCTGTGGAAACCTTCAGAGTTATAAGTTCACCTATATCCCAGAACCTAAAGTGGGAGCCCATCTCTGTCACCATCATCCAGCAGAGGATGTAATGGCAGCTCAACAGCAGGAAGCTCAACCTGCCTAAGGAGTACACAAAGTCAGGTAACGGGCATGAAACATCACTGCAGGTTGTTGTGCAATTATACACTGTTTAAAGTTATGTAATGTTTATTAAATAACCCTCTGTCTGTTAAGTATTGTCTGGTGATGATCAGCTTTTAAACTGATATCAAGACAATGGTTGAAAGGGATGAATTCGAGCACTAGCGATCTTTATACAGCAAACCCTGCACACACAGAATAAAGGAGTGACAACTTCTTCAAGTTCAAGAATTTAATAACATCCAGAGAACACCACTATGTAATGCTGTTTATCTGAATTAACACAATATTTCAATCAATAAATCATCTCTACTAGGCTAGTGAAACTTAACTAAACTACTAAGCAAAATGAAGATAAAAAGAAGCTAAGCTAAGGAACTATTTACATGCAAAAACAAACAAAAGACAAAACAAAAGTGGTTGATTATAATCAGAATAAGTCAGTGAATCCTGTTCACTGCAGATCTGATTAAAAAATAACATGGAATGGAGTTAAAAACATTTGGCATGTGTTTCAATCCATTCACAATGCAAGGCCTGAGTTAAACAAAACATTATTTGATGAAATAATATTTTAAGTTAAAGAACCAAAGTTCACCTTAATGAATGTGAATTGTGGTTAAATTAGCTTAACTAATTCAGAACAACATTTGACATTGGTTTCAACCCATTCACAATGCAAATCCTGAGTTAACCAGAACATTATTTTGAGTAAATAACATTCTGAGGACCTATTTGTCCTGAAAATCATTTACTTCAGAATCGCTTGCTTTGTTTATGCGATTCTACCTCCAGGCGATAGGGGTCGCTGTAGCGATCAGTCGCTAAGTCGGTTAAAGTCGCAATCAAAATTGCCTTTAAAAACCGACATTAAGATTTGATATTAATGCGGGAATAAGGCTCATAGCTCTATCGGCCTATGGCGGAGCCGAACTATTAAGCTTTATGCTTTAAAACAAGCTCATTTTGAATGTCCGGAAATCGCGAGCCAACAGAAGCTAATAGCATTTTGGCTAGCGGACATTCGGCGCTAACAAATAAAAGCTTCGGTTTTATTTTAGTCATAATGAGTGGGCTGGATAACGTAAACATTAATGTCCCATCAATGTATGAAACCCTTGTGGAGATAACCTTTGTCATAACCATAAAAACACACTCGACAATGACATGATACCGAATGCTAGCAATGAGCTATTTAGTTAGCCTTTTGTTTAAAAGGCACCATGTGTACAACGATTTACAAAACATTTCCAAATGAACCATTTAACTTGTCCCTCAGCTCGCTGCCCAAACCTGTCGGTGTCTCATGTGAGTCCAGTCCAATTTGATCATCCGAGAAGGCAGTAAAAGCAGGGAGAATCGTTGGTTTGTTGTTGCCGGCTAGCGCTTAGCTCTGCAGCTATGAGCTAACCAACAGCGTGTGGAGGGAATGGAGGCCTGTAGGTCCTCCAGACAGCCTCTGACCCGGTTGCAGTCATGATTAGAGCAGGTTTTCCTCAGAATTCGACAGCAGGTCATTCTACCGGCTTTTCAGCTCCGTCTGGGTTTCGCTTCTGTTATGAACTAGAATCAGGCAAACCCAGTATTCAAACCAAACAAGCGAGGTATAAGCAAAAAACAGGATTTTAATAATGAAACAGGGACAGGCGGGCTCAACGATCAAAAGGGCAGTCCAAAATCCGGTACACAAAAGGCAGTCCAAAATAGGCAGAGGTACAGACAGGGCAAAAGCAAGCTCGGATAATCATGGGACAGAATCAGGTCGGTAAAACAGTAAATCAGTCAGACAGGGCAGGAAAAACAGATCAGGGAACAGGCTGGCTCAGAATCAAAAAGGCTCTCAGGTTAGCATCAACAGGTCAATCAAGAAAGGAACGCTGGAACAAAACTCACCGTAGGCTCGTTAATGATCGGGCGGAGAACTAAAGACTGAGGCAGAACTATATAGTGAAGTGCACAGGTGAAATGCAGTGAAAACTAATTACAGGGAAACAGCTGGAACTAATCAGAGGCAGGGAAGTGACTGACAGAGAACTGAACTGATAGGTTGGTGACTGCTGACAGGGGAGTGACAAGCTAATAGGGTAAAAACAGGGAGGTGAGCTGGCAGGTGAACAGAACTGAGCTAAAAGCTTACAGAACCCTAACAGATAGTATAAAACAAAGAACAAAATCAAACCACAACAAAACTCAAACTATTCCATAATTCAAAACTAAGACAGAACCTAAAATCATGACACAACCCCCTCCTTAAGGCCGGATTCCAGACGGCCTAAAGCAAGACAAAGAAGACAGACTAGATCGGGTGGGTGGAGGGAGGTGCAGGACGGAGGGCTAGAGTCAAACAAATGTCCAAATACAAACTAAAACAAAGCAAGATGAGTCAAGTTCTCATGCGGACGTCCAGGAGGACGGCCCCGACGAGTCAGGTTTTCTGGCGGGCGTCCAGGAGGACGGCCCCGACGAGTCGGGTTCTCCGGCGGACGACCTAGGCATGTCAGGTTCTCCGGCGGACGTCCCGAAGGACGGCCTCGGCGTGTCAGGTTCTCCGGCGGACGTCCTAGGCGTGTCAAGTTCTCCGGCGGACGTCCCGAAGGACGGCCTTGACGTGTCAAGTTCTCCGGCGGACGTCCCGAAGGACGGCCTTGACGTGTCAAGTTCTCCGGCGGACGTCCCGAAGGACGGCCTTGACGTGTCAGGTTCTCCGGCGGACGTCCTAGGCGTGTCAAGTTCTCCGGCGGACGTCCCGAAGGATGGCCTCGGCGTGTCAGGTTCTCCGGCGGACGTCCTAGGCGTGTCAAGTTCTCCGGCGGACGTCCCGAAGGACGGCCTTGACGTGTCAGGTTCTCCGGCGGACGTCCCGAAGGACGGCCTTGGCGTGTCAGGTTCTCCGGCGGACGTCCCGAAGGACGGCCTTGGCGTGTCAGGTTCTCCGGCGGACGTCCCGAAGGACGGCCTTGGCGTGTCAGGTTCTCCGGCGGACGTCCTAGGCGTGTCAGGTTCTCCGGCGGACGTCCCGGCGGACGACCCCTGTGAGACGGGTAATCCGGCGTGTGTCCTGTAGGACGGCCCCGGTTAGCAAAGATGTCTGGCGGCCGGTGGCGGAGCAGGTCTCTCATAGGCCGGTGGCGGAGCATGTCTCTCGGAGACCGGCGGCGGAGCAGCAACCTCTGAGGCCGGCGGCGGAGCAGGTCTCTCGGAGGCCGGCGGCGGAGCAGGTCTCTCGGAGGCCGTCGGCGGAGCAGCAACCTCGGAGGCCGTCGGCAGAACAGGAACCGACGCCTGGAGAGAGAGAGAACAGAACCTGGCGCCGGACTAAAGGCTGGAGACAGCGCCGGACTAAGAGCTAGAAGAAACGCCTGGCTAAAGAGTTCAGGAGGCGCCTGGCTACAGAGTTCAGGAGGCGCCTGGCTACAGAGTTCAGGAGGCGCCTGGCTACAGAGTTCAGGAGGCGCCTGGCTACAGAGTTCAGGAGGCGCCTGGCTACAGAGTTCAGGAGGCGCCTGGCTACAGAGTTCAGGAGGAGCCTGGCTACAGAGTTCAGGAGGAGCCTGGCTACAGAGTTCAGGAGGAGCCTGGCTACAGAGTTCAGGAGGAGCCTGGCTTCAGGTTCAGACGGGGCCTGGCTACAGGCTTCAGGTTCAGACGGGGCCTGGCTACAGGCTTCAGGTTCAGACGGGGCCTGGCTACAGGCTTCAGGTTCAGACGGGACCTGGCTACAGGCTTCAGGTTCAGACGGGACCTGGCTACAGGCTTCAGGTTCAGACGGGACCTGGCTACAGGCTTCAGGTTCAGACGGGACCTGGCTACAGGCTTCAGGTTCAGACGGAGCCTGGCTACAGGCTTCAGGTTCAGACGGGGCCTGGCTACAGGCTTCAGGTTCAGACGGGGCCTGGCTACAGGCTTCAGATGCTCCCAGACCCTTTAACACCCAGAACCTCATCAGTAACCCTTCCAGAACCTCTGACAAAGAGAGCTTGGTCAGCCACTTGGGAAATTGGCTGTCAAGCCAAAGGTGAGGGGGTAAGAGCTTCAGAAGATGTCTGGAGATCTCCCAGTCTCCATGGTGCTCTGGGTGCTTGACTTCTCGGCGAGACCCCCGACGGAGCTTGTCGTTTGGACGAGGGCCACGACGCCGCTTGTCGTCTGGACGAGGGCCACGACGCCCAGTGTCCCGATGAGCCCCAGAGTTGCGGCCTGAAAGAGGGCTCGTCTGAACCCCCTCCTCGTGGACCAGTGGTAGACCCTCCTGGGTTCCCACGTCGCAGACTGGCGGCAGACCCTCCTGGGTTCCCACATCACAGACTGGCGGTAGACCCTCCTGGGTTGCAGCGTCGCGGGCCGGCTGCGGACCCTCCTGGGTTGCAGCGTCTTGGGCCGGCTGCGGACCCTCCTGGGTTGCAGCGTCTTGGGCCGGCTGCGGACCCTCCTGGGTTGCAGCGTCTTGGGCCGGCTGCGGACCCTCCTGGGTTGCAGCGTCTTGGGCCGGCTGCGGACCCTCCTGGGTTGCAGCGTCTTGGGCCGGCTGCGGACCCTCCCGGGTTGCAGCGTCTTGGGCCGGCTGCGGACCCTCCCGGGTTGCAGCGTCTTGGGCCGGCTGCGGACCCTCCCGGGTTGTAGCGTCTTGGGCCGGCTGCGGAGACTGTGCTGCTTTAAAGCTGCCGGAAGCCGGCACTGGAGCTGAGGTAGAGGGCGGGTCCTCTGGGACAGGTGCAGGTGCCGAGGCGTCGGCTGGACCCTTGGGGACAGGATCGGGTCTACTATTGAAAGCCTGGAGAGCCGCTCTATAGTGCCCCTCAACCTCCTTTAATTTAGCCTCCAGCTCCTCTGAATACTGGCTGAAAAGAGCCTCCCTAAGGTGTTTAATAATAGGGGTAAAAGTTCTTATCTGTTTCTCCAGAGCCAGATCCTCAGCATCACGGGCGCCACCAGGAGGCGCTGTGGGCTGCTCAGCTCTGGGGAGCACCGGACTCCTATACACTGGGCAGGAAGTGGCAACGGACGGGCGCGGTACTGGCTCGCATGTTGGCCGAACAGAACGGGTGAAGGAGCGACCCACAGGTTTCCGTCCCCTCCTCCGACGGTGGGACGGCAGGACTTGCTGGAAGTTAAAATCTGTCGGTAGAGCCGGGATCGGCGGAGCCCACAGCGTTCCCTGCATCTCCTCTTCTGGAGGGAGAGAGAGAAAAAGATCCGGGCAAAGATCCTGTACCACCTCCGCTTCGACCTCCAAAAACAAAGTTGGGTCAGGATAAAACCCATGGGCGGAGCCGACAGCGGTGTCGCTGGGTGAGTGATCCCTACTATTCCGAGCAGAACCTGAATTAGTTAAAAAGAGCCCTCCCAAGCGTAGGCTCCGAGCAGGCAGCGAGTTACTGCTGCTGCGGCTACTGGAGAGATGGCGTCTGGGACCGACACCAGGGGGACAGAACGCCAATCTGGAACCCTCCAAAGCCATAGTTTGTGGAGGGGGAAAAAAAAAAAAAAATTAAGGGGAGAAAAAAAAACCTCTACAAGCTTGTTTGGCGATAGGTTTTAGGTAGGCCAGATCATTCTGTTATGAACTAGAATCAGGCATACCCAGTATTCAAACCAAACAAGCGAGGTATAAGCAAAAAACAGGATTTTAATAATGAAACAGGGACAGGCGGGCTCAACGATCAAAAGGGCAGTCCAAAATCCAGTACACAAAAGGCAGTCCAAAATAGGCAGAGGTACAGACAGGGCAAAAGCAAGCTCGGATAATCATGGGACAGAATCAGGTCGGTAAAACGGTAAATCAGTCAGACAGGGCAGGAAAAACAGATCAGGGAAGAGGCTGGCTCAGAATCAAAAAGGCTCTCAGGTTAGCATCAACAGGTCAATCAAGAAAGGAACGCTGGAACAAAACTCACCGTAGGCTCGTTAATGATCTGGCGGAGAACTAAAGACTGAGGCAGAACTATATAGTGAAGTGCACAGGTGAAATGGAGTGAAAACTAATTACAGGGAAACAGCTGGAACTAATCAGAGGCAGGGAAGTGACTGACAGAGAACTGAACTGATAGGTTGGTGACTGCTGACAGGGGAGTGACAAGCTAATAGGGTAAAAACAGGGAGGTGAGCTGGCAGGTGAACAGAACTGAGCTAAAAGCTTACAGAACCCTAACAGATAGTATAAAACAAAGAACAAAATCAAACCACAACAAAACTCAAACTATTCCATAATTCAAAACTAAGACAGAACCTAAAATCATGACAGCTTCCCTGTAAAGGCTGACAAGAACAAACAAAGGTGTTTCGGCAATCTGTACTTTGAGACTGGTTTGGGTAGCAGTCAGAGTGCAACTTAGCTCCGGTCGGTGTGTTGTTTATCCGGATTCAGTCAGGTCCTCCTTTCCCTCTTGGTCATTCCACTGAAGCAGCAGATGAGTTCCACAGAACGGTTGGCTTGTGGGCTTTCGGCCTTGAATCACATGGCTGCTGAGGAAGGAGACCCCCCCTCTCCTGGGAAGCCCAGGAGAGGAGTCACAGAAGAGAGTGTGGGAGCTGCAGAATCTGAAGAGTGAGAGAGAGGCTTTGTCTGTGGGAGAAAAGTTTTATAGCAGCAGGGAACCTCTGCTGGGAGAAGAGCCTTCCCCGCTCACTCTCTCTCCTTTGTGGCTGTGTGGTCAGCATTCGATCTGACATCACTATTCATCATGGCGTTATTATAGCACAACAAGATCCACCTCACCCCTTTCACACCATGTCCCAGCTTCTCCCCTCTGGTAGGCGCTACAGAGCACTGTGCACCAAGACAAACAGACTCAGGAACAGTTTCTTTCCACAAGTCCTTGCTCTAATTAACAGCTGACCCTGACCAAAAAAACGTGCTGTGCAATGACTCAGTAACACTGCCTCATTTACCAGTTATTCATCCATTATTCTCTATTTCAAAGCTGAAAAATGCAAAAGAAAAAACAACAAGAAAAAGTGGTATAGGGCGAAAATCCTTTATCACTGCACCGAATGCATTAGGTTACTTCTTAGATGTCCAGCCCCCACAGGCATGTCCTACATTTAAACAATCAGTTGAACCAAGAGGAGTACTGGAGAGTCAGTAGGGAAATCAAAACGTCTGTAGTTTGTGTAGAAATCAGGACACTCACTTATTCAATTTGGCATCAGAGGCTCTTTGAGTAAACCTGCTGACAAATGGAAAAGCAGCTGGCAGTGGAAACTGTGGCAGATACATCAGAAAGATTATAAAAAACTTTCTATATTAGATTTATGAGTTATTTTTTTTGAGGGGTTTGGTTTGGCTCATATCCTATTCACAAATGAGCCAGCTCTAATAAAAAAAAAACAGAAGTCCTGGCTTAGCATCTCAGACCTGACCATCCTTTGTCTGTTCAGGCTGCTATATCCACCTTTTGTCTCTTACTCTTTTCATCATTGCATAGCTGAATTGGCTGTTTTAACATTTTACATTAAATTTCAAACAGATTTTGTTGAAAAACAATCCTTTTATCTTAACTCAACTTGATTATGGCATTCTCTTGACAGTTCCGAGTCCTACATACAGATGGTAAAAAATGGTTTAACTAAGCTGAACACTGTTTTATTACTTTGAACTGAAAAAAATAAGGTTCACCTCTTTCCACTGACCTTTATTTCTTTCCTGTGATCCAAAAACAAGTCTCAAAGCCTGTTACAGACTTGCCTTTGGTGGGGAAATCATCTGATTATATATATTTCCTTCTCCTGTCCATAATTGAATCTCTGCGTCTCTTTTTAGACAGCCGTGTCTTTCATCTCCCCTCTTCTTCTTTTCCTCCAATTTTCCCCGCTGCCTGTGGATCGGAGGAGAAACGGAAAGAAGGGAAAATAAGGGAGAAAGACAGCAGCGTTGAGGGCAGTGGTTAGGCTCTTAAGCATAGTCTCTGGGGCTCATCACATCAATAGACTCATGCAAAAGAAGCACCTAATTGACTCACAAGTGCATAAATGGTAAAGAAGCAGAACCCTCAAGTTAATTAAGGCGTATAAACACTGTCTGACATAACATCCAAAGATGTAATGGAGGCATTTTTCATAGTTACTTTACTCGGTTACCTACAGCCTTGTTTTAAGCCCCTTTTATTAAATTAAATTACTTTAAGATATAAAAGTTAACTTTTCATCTGAGTGCAATTGAATGTCAGAATTACCATCACTCTGTAAGTGAATATTAAAGGATACATTAAAGTTGTCTGTCAGGAATTATGATTTGTAAGGCTTTCTTTGCTAATGCTTCTTATACCCTAAACTTCAGTGCAAGAAGGCATGAAGGAACCTTGCTTTTTTCCATTAAATGGGACAATCCTGCTTTTTAATGCCTTCCTTTTCACATTAAAACCATTAATTTGTGGTCTATTTAAAGTGGAACTGCAAAGCTTTGGTTAGAATTCGTCATTAGTCACGTTTCCATCAACCTTTTTCAATGCGCATTTTGAAATATTGCATTAGAAGAAGTTGATGGAAGAGGCAAAATTCGAATTAACTCACTAAATTTTGCAAAAAAAAGTTTTTCCACTTGCTTGAGGTGGTTTTTCACTTTTTCGAAAAATGCAAATGTGCTAAAGAAGAGATGGAAACACATTTGTCAAATCAGTTCTGACGTAGCGAACACTTACCTCACATGACTGCTCGAAAGCAGGTCTGGAAGTAACAATAGCTACGTTTGGACCAATGAAGAGATGCCAGCTTTTCTCATTCTTGAAAAAAAACAAAGAAAATCAGCACATTCATTAAAGCCCCACTCCATACTGATCTGTTGACCGTGATAGGTAGCAACTGCAACGTCCTGCTTATTACAGTCAACGTATGACAACATTAGGCTGTGTGTCGCCTGTTTAATTTGGTCAGTGTCCCCTTAACGCATGGGGGATTAAAAGTGATCAAAATTATGTGTTTTTGAGCATGTCTAGGGGGCAGGGGCTTGGCTTCAAACTTTGCCTTCTCGACAAAAAATTCAATCTCCTCCCACAGTTCCGAAAAGCTTTTTGCATCATCAAAGCATGTAGGCATGGCCAAGCCTTAAAAGTGTGTGTGTGTGTGTGTGTGGTGAGTGAGTGAGTGAGTGAGTGAGAGAGAGATACTGAATGAACTTCAATTTAATGTTTGACACTGGTCACAACCTGTAACCATTTCAATGTGTTTGATGCTTTCATGTTGAAGGCACTTTGGACCGCCTTGAGCAGAAATGTGCTATACAAATAAACCTGACAATGAAAACCCAGAGAGGCCGGTGAGGAGAAAATCAAAGGGTGGTCTAGATAAGAGTTTAAAACGAAAAGCCTATACAGGAATATCGATGGGAGTGGAAAGATGACAAGAGATCAGGTTTTGGATCCTGGATGGCTTTGGAAGAGAGAAGAGTGGTGGGGACAAACTGATTTTTGATGAGCAGTCTTGAAAAAAGGGCATATATGAAGAAAAGGACAGGCTGTAAAAGAAAAACAACTACATTAAATTTGTAAAAAATGGGGGAATTGTTAAAACTGGAGGGTTTTTATTTCATTTCTGAGGACATGCGACTGGGAGCTGGTAGCCACGAGAAAACAGGAGGTTTGTCTGAATGAAAACGGGAGGATAGGAAGGGTAGAATGTTTGCAAAAACAGCTGATCATTTTTGTCAGGGTGCTCTGTTTTCCGTGCTCTAATTCTGCTTCACAGGTGGTTCTAGTTGGCTGGGGGCGTGACCCACACCTGCGGCGCGTTTGGAGCGGCTTCCTCTGGCTTCTTAAGGAGAGCTCAGATAGATGGAAGACACCAGCTTGGAGAACCAGCACCTCAAGAATCCTGTCGCTCAGATTTCTGCTCTGGCTCTCCACTCATACCCTCTTGGTATTACCAAGCCGGGCCTGAGATCCCTTCCCGGATTCTACTGGTTCACTCTCTCTGGTCATCCATCTGTTTCCTCCTGTCTGCTGGGGCGCGCTCCGGATCCCTCGCCAGCAGTGGCGGCTGGTGCTAAAAAAACTGAGGGGGCGCACACAAGCCAACAAATGAAAAACAAACAAAACAAATCTTAAAAAATAGCACTATTTGAACATTAATTTTGCCCTCCTTTCCTTCTGCCCAGCAAATTTCTCAATTATATTCTTGTTAAAGTCAGTCATCTCTGTGACTAGTCTTTTCTCCATTGACAACATGGCCAATGCATTCAGCCTGTCCTGAGTCATTGAGTTTCTCAGAAAAGTCTTGATTCTTTTCAGAGTTGAAAAGCACCTTTCAGCTTCTGCTGTGGTCATGGGTGTGGTGATGAAGATCTTCAAGAGCGTGACAGTTTCTGAAAAGACTTCTTCTAGATTGTTTTCCTGATTTTAATAACATTTGATGCCATTTTTTAAGGCTGTGTTATGAAATGTGTTACTGCATTTTTGTGGGACAAGATTATAAAAAATTCAGTAACCAAATGTTTTATTCCCCATAAACTTCAGTATAACTTAAATAATAAAATATCTTGCTGACAAACATATCAACATACCTACAGAGCATAGACACAACTAAAGGTATTTCTAACTACTGTTAAGATGGGGTTTTACCGGCCTGCTGTTACATGTCTATTACAAACCCATCTTTCCCAGTTCCGGATTTGGCTATAAATGGGGAAGCATTAATCAGAGGTAGAACGGTTTAAATACATATTTAATTCATAGAAATTAAATATGGAGACAGAGTACATACCATTTACAAGATGTTGTTCTCACCGCGGTGGATAAATCTGTCTGTCTGTCTGAAGTAAGTTTTACCAAGACATTCCTTTTATCAACTTTAAAACTCCTCCTGCATGGCTCAGTGGGAGGATGACTGACCCCCTCTCCTTCTGACCACCCCCTCGGGGCAATAAAACGCCCTGTTATTCTACCCAGCAACAGAGAAGGGAGACACCCCCACTAAGATATATTTTTTAATTCTCAACAACTCCCTCTGTTTTGATTAACAAATCAAACCAATAACTAGGCTAAACTAAGTCCATGTCTTGAAACCCTTAAACAAAGTGTAAATAGTAAGATGTAATATTGTAACCCACTGTCCCCTCTGTTGGCGACTTATGAAATCAAATGAAGTTTAAAAGTTCCCCTTAAATGTAAAATAACCCAAGTATAAGCTAAAAAGCTACTAAACCTATCCGAATCTCGAACCTACTAGAATTAAGAAAAGTAAGCACCTTTATCCGAGAGGTGCAAGGCTAAGATAAATGTGCAACTACCAGAAACTATTATATGATCTAAATATGACTTTAAGAGTCCTAACCTAGATTAACAAAATGCTTCTTAGAAATAAAGATAACCCATGAAAGCACTACACTCAGATCAAACCACAGAATAAAAAGATTATCATGCAATGCAGAACCAAGATTCTAACAATACTAATATTGAATACCTTATGAATATGGAACTTATAAGACATATGCAGTGGTTACAAAACTCTCATTTTCTTTTTTCTCTTTTACAAAATGCATTCAATTGTTGTAATGATGTCTTGCATCTCGGAGATGTCTTCTTCTCGCCTTTAAAGAAGATGGTGTAAAGAGTCAGTGTTCCAACCGCGGTCTCCACAGAACTGTATGTTAATCTTTATTAAAAATAAAAAACGAAAACAAAACAAAATTCCAGCTGCCCCTCCGTGGGTGGCTTCTGCGAGATAAGTTGTTCCGGTGATGTCTCCCTGGAACTCTCTGGTGGCTAGTACACATGGCTCCTGGAGTCTGATGGGCCCCTGACCTCTGGCCCACCACATCTGCCTGTTGATGACCTCAGCTTGTACTCCCATTCAAGGTCGGGGGTTGGTGTACTCCCTTCACATTTCTGAACTCTCCTAATTTTATGTCTCCAATACAACCTGAAACTTACACGACAATCTTTTAGATATCAAATGTCGTGTGCTACCTGTAATTCCGGAGGTTGACTTCGGTCCCGAAAAGCTCCTTTCAGTCATATGGAAACATATCCTGTAATGAAATTAACTGAACACTCCCACAAGAAAACACTTCACATCTTTTTCACCCCAATTTCAATGTAGTCTGTGCACAGAACTTTAACCAATTGTGTTTAGAATTCTCCCCATTAATCTGAACCAACCTTCTTGTTGTTTCTTCTCCATCCTATGAGAAACCTATTTTAGAAATGCAATAGTTAATGAGACATTTTATTGCAATTCCTCTTTCCTGACGCTGGGCCTCTGATTGTCCTGCAAAAGAATGCCTGCACAAAAACTTTATACCTCCGGTGGGAATCGCCATGTCTGTGGAATCCAAAATTAGTTAATTACTGTGAATGCAGTAGGCATTCACAGTTCTTGAGATCCTGTTTCTCTTTATTCTTTATTCTTCTTATTATTACTGTGAATGCAGTAGGCATTCACAGTTCTTGAGATCCTGTTTCTCTTTATTCTTTATTCTTCTTATTATTATTATAGGATATTCTTCCAAATGCGTTTTTACTGTTTAAAGTTTGATTCGCTTCTCCTCCTACAATTTTTCTCCGATTTCAACCATTCAACTTTTAAACTATTCAGCTTCTTCTGGAATCGATGGCTATATCTTTTTGTACTTTTAACTCTTCAACTTTTTAAAATATTCAGCTTTTTCTGCAAATTTTCAGCTTTTTTTCTCCCATAGGAAATGAATGTAATTCACTAAAATTCCGCTCATTTCAGCTGCTTTTTGACAGCTTACTGCTTCAGCCTACTTTCAGCTAGAAACGCCATTCAACTTTTAAAATGTAGTGATATCTTTAAGCTATTATGGTCTATTTCAGCTTTTTCATATCTTTTACCATTTTCATATAGTACCTCCTTAAAATAATTTTGGCTTTTCAAGAAATTCAGCAAATAACATGCGTTGCTATGGTCGTCAAGGAGGCAGTTATAGAGTGCGCACTCTAGAAATTCAACTAATTCTTCTACTCCGAACAACTTCTTCTCACTCGCTCAATTTTCAACCTATACACATAAATTATACATCAAAACGTAGGAATTTTTGTCTGGATTCAGGAAATGTAAGCCTCATTGCTGTAGCATTTATAGATTTTTCGCAAATCACCTCAGAGCGACACAAACCCGAAACCTCCCCCATTCATTTCCTATGGAGCGGTTTTGAAAAATGACGCCTGAAAATTGAAAACATCACACGTTTTCGCATCGTCGCTACTCCGAAACCGTTTCATGTACAAGCATGAGACTTTCACACATGAATGTCCCGACCCTTCTGGCACTCATAAAAAAGGAATTGTTTGGATAACTGTTACGGTTTTACCACAGGAACAATTTGTTCGGGAGTAGCGAATGTGCAAATTCCTGAAAACGCTTTTCAGCTGCATTTTCCCACATCATCCACTTTTTTACATCGTCGCTGTGCCTACACCGATTTTTGTACAAACATGAAAATGGGCACCATAGTCCTCAAAAGCGTGCTGATACTCATAGTGAAAGAATTATTTTGATATCTCTTATACTTTTTCAGCTACAGCGATTTGTTCGGGACCGTTTTTAGAGGATTTCTGAAAGTCCATAAAAATCACTTTTATATCATAATTTTTCACGCCTTTATTAAACTTTTTCCAGCAAAAACCGATAGCCTGTCTTCTTCCCCTATCCGTTACGAAATAAACGCAGAAAAAATTACATCTTTACCATTTACGGATCAGGAGATATGGAGCGTTGTTCGGGGCAAAGTTCTCCATTATAATCCAATGGGACTTATTGTGAGCAAAGTCTCTGCACTTCGGTAGACTGGCCTGCAGCAGAGGTGTGAGTGAGTTTCCATGACGACAGAACTCTGAGGGCCAGAGGGAGAAGCTCCATTGGGATACAATGGCAACTTTCGACGCCCGCTGCAGCGGCTGTGATTAATGTAGGAATCTGAAATTCGCACAGTCACTTCCTCTTAACATTTTTAAATTTTCAAGTGACTTTCAGCCATGTGTCACTTTTCTGTCCCATTTTGGATTTCACATGCTTTCCTATTGGGCCTTTGCTTCCAACAGGATCTGGCATGATGCCCAGACACGACATAATTGGCCAATACAGCACCACCCACATGTGGGAAATGGCGCTACTGACCATTTTGGTCAAATGTTGAGTTCTGGGCCCAGATGTGGTGAGGCTGAGTTGCTAAAGGAGGCCAATCTGACCCATGAACTTTGGTGACCTTTGGTGACATTAAGTATTGGCACCCTTTTTGAGGCACTTCCCAGTACAGGATTTGGACCAAACTGACAGAGTACACTCACCTGGTGATACTGAACACAACCCTGTTAGCGGCTAACTGTTAGCATGTTGCTAACCGGAAGTAGCTCTAGGAAGGTCCTACAAACTTCTGCTTTACAGAGTCTTTACCTCCTTTATACAGAATGCTCCACTATAAATTTGGGCCACGTCACGTAAAGCATCTCCAAGCTAGGAGGTGTCAAACATCCAATGCTTTTCAATGGGGGCGAAACCCCTTATACTCCCTAGAAATGCAGGCCCACATATGGCTACAGTATATTCAAGTTTGAAATTCTACTTCTGCTTTGTTAAATGATTCAGTGTTTAGAATGAGTTAGGAAATGTTTGGTGCCTTACCCTCAGTTTTTTCTTCTTCTAATCATTCAGCTATTGTTCTTTCATGTTCAAATTCTTCAACTCTTTCAAATTCTTCAACTTTTTCAACTTCTTCAACTTCTTCAATGCTTTTCAGCTATTTTTTTCTCTTCTTCAAAGATCTTCTGCATCTTTTGCTCAATCATTCAGCTATCTGCATTCACAGTGCATTTTCGCAGGAAATGCAAATTTTTCTAGTTCTTCTTCTTCTTCTTCTTCTTAGTGTTTATTCTTCCTAATGCGTTTTTACTGTTTAAAGTTTGATTCGCTTCTCCTCCTACAATTTTTCTCCGATTTCAACCATTCAACTTTTAAACTATTCAGCTTCTTCTGGAATCGATGGCTATATCTTTTTGTAGTTTTAACTCTTCAACTTTTTAAAATATTCAGCTTTTTCTGCAAATTTTCAGCTTTTTTTCTCCCATAGGAAATGAATGTAATTCACTGAAATTCTGCTCATTTCAGCTGCTTTTTGACAGCTTACTGCTTCAGCCTACTTTCAGCTAGAAACGCCATTCAACTTTTAAAATGTAGTGATATCTTTCAGCTATTATGGTATATTTCAGCTTTTTCATATCTTTTACCATTTTCATATAGTACCTCCTTAAAATAATTTTGGCTTTTCAAGAAATTCAGCAAATAACATGCGTTGCTATGGTCGTCAAGGAGGCAGTTATAGAGTGCGCACTCTAGAAATTCAACAAATTCTTCTTCTCCGAACAACTTCTTCTCAGTCACTCAATTTTCAACCTATCCACATAAATTATACATCAAAACGTAGGAATTTTTGTCTGGATTCAGGAAATGTAACCCTCATTGCTGTAGCATTTATAGATTTTTCGCAAATCACCTCAGAGCGACACAAACCCGAAACCTCCCCCATTCATTTCCTATGGAGCGGTTTTGAAAAATGACGCCTGAAAATTGAAAACATCACACGTTTTCGCATCGTCGCTACTCTGAAACCGTTTCATGTACAAGCATGAGACTTTCACACATGAATGTCCCGACCCTTCTGGCACTCATAAAAAAGGAATTGTTTGGATAACTGTTACGGTTTTACCGCAGGAACAATTTGTTCGGGAGTAGCGAATGTGCAAATTCCTGAAAACGCTTTTCAGCTGCATTTTCCCACATCATCCACTTTTTTACATCGTCGCTGTGCCTACACCGATTTTTGTACAAACATGAAAATGGGCACCATAGTCCTCAAAAGCCTGCTGATACTCATAGTGAAAGAATTATTTTGATATCTCTTATACTTTTTCAGCTACAGCGATTTGTTCGGGACCGTTTTTAGAGGATTTCTGAAAGTCCATAAAAATTACCTTTATATCATAATTTTTCACGCCTTTATTAAACTTTTTCCAGCAAAAACCGATAGCCTGTCTTCTTCCCCTATCCGTTACGAAATAAACGCAGAAAAAATTACGTCTCTACCATTTACGGATCAGGAGATATGGAGCGTTGTTCGGGGCAAAGTTCTCCATTATAATCCAATGGGACTTATTGTGAGCAAAGTCTCTGCACTTCGGTAGACTGGCCCGCTGCAGGTGTGAGTGAGTTTCCATGACGACGGAACTCTGAGGGCCAGAGGGAGAAGCTCCATTGGGATACAATGGCAACTTTCGACGCCCGCTGCAGCGGCTGTGATTAATGTAGGAATCTGAAATTCGCACAGTCACTTCCTCTTAACATTTTTAAATTTTCAAGTGACTTTCAGCCATGTGTCACTTTTCTGTCCCATTTTGGATTTCACATGCTTTCCTATTGGGCCTTTGCTTCCAACAGGATCTGGCATGATGCCCAGACACGACATAATTGGCCAATACAGCACCACCCACATGTGGGAAATGGCGCTACTGACCATTTTGGTCAAATGTTGAGTTCTGGGCCCAGATGTGGTGAGGCTGAGTTGCTAAAGGAGGCCAATCTGACTTATGACCTTTGGTGACCTTTGGTGACATTAAGTATTGGCACCCTTTTTGAGGCACTTCCCAGTACAGGATTTGGACCAAACTGACAGAGTACACTCACCTGGTGATACTGAACACAACCCTGTTAGCGGCTAACGGTTAGCATGTTGCTAATTGGAAGTAGCTCTAGGAAGCTCGGACAAACTTCTGCTTTACAGAGTCTTTACCTCCTTTATACAGAATGCTCCACTATAAATTTGGGCCACGTCACGTAAAGCATCTCCAAGCTAGGAGGTGTCAAACATCCAATGCTTTTCAATGGGGGCGAAACCCCTTATACTCCCTAGAAATGCAGGCCCACATATGGCTACAGTATATTCAAGTTTGAAATTCTACTTCTGCTTTGTTAAACGATTCAGTGTTTAGAATGAGTTAGGAAATGTTTGGTGCCTTACCCTCAGTTTTTTCTTCTTCTAATCATTCAGCTATGGTTCTTTCATGTTCAAATTCTTCAACTCTTTCAAATTCTTCAACTTTTTCAACTTCTTCAACTTTTTCAACTTCTTCAATGCTTTTCAGCTATTTTTTCTCTTCTTCAAAGATCTTCTGCATCTTTTGCTCAATCATTCAGCTATCTGCATTCACAGTGCATTTTCGCAGGAAATGCAAATTTTTCTAGTTATTACTGTGAATGCAGTAGGCATTCACAGTTATTGAGATCCTCTTTCGCCTTTTTACTGTTTAAAGTTTGATTCGCTTCTCCTCCTACAGTTTTTCTCCGATTTCAACCATTCAACTTTTAAACTATTCAGCTTCTTCTGGAATCGATGGCTATATCTTTTTGTACTTATACCTTTTCAACTTTTTAAAATATTCAGCTTTTTCTGCAAATTTTCAGCTTTTTTTTCTCCCATAGGAAATGAATGTAATTCACTAAAATTCCGCTCATTTCAGCTGCTTTTTGACAGCTTACTGCTTCAGCCTACTTTCAGCTAGAAACGCCATTCAACTTTTAAAATGTAGTGATATCTTTCAGCTATTATGGTATATTTCAGCTTTTTCATATCTTTTACCATTTTCATATAGTACCTCCTTAAAATAATTTTGGCTTTTCAAGAAATTCAGCAAATAACATGCGTTGCTATGGTCGTCAAGTGGCAGTTGGTAGAGTGCACACTCTAGAAATTCAACAAATTCTTCTTCTCCGAACAACTTCTTCTCACTCGCTCAATTTTCAACCTATCCACATAAATTATACATCAAAACGTAGGAATTTTTGTCTGGATTCAGGAAATGTAACCCTCATTGCTGTAGCATTTATAGATTTTTCGCAAATCACCTCAGAGCGACACAAACCCGAAACCTCCACCATTCATTTCCTATGGAGCGGTTTTGAAAAATGACGCCTGAAAATTGAAAACATCACACGTTTTCGCATCGTCGCTACTCCGAAACCGTTTCATGTACAAGCATGAGACTTTCACACATGAATGTCCCGACCCTTCTGGCACTCATAAAAAAGGAATTGTTTGGATAACTGTTACGGTTTTACCGCAGGAACAATTTGTTCGGGAGTAGCGAATGTGCAAATTCCTGAAAACGCTTTTCAGCTGCATTTTCCCACATCATCCACTTTTTTACATCGTCGCTGTGCCTACACCGATTTTTCTACAAACATGAAAATGGGCACCATAGTCCTCAAAAGCCTGCTGATACTCATAGTGAAAGAATTATTTTGATATCTCTTATACTTTTTCAGCTACAGCGATTTGTTCGGGACCGTTTTTAGAGGATTTCTGAAAGTCCATAAAAATCACCTTTATATTCACGCCTTTATTAAACTTTTTCCAGCAAAAAACGATAGCCTGTCTTCTTCCCCTATCCGTTACGAAATAAACGCAGAAAAAATTACGTCTCTACCATTTACGGATCAGGAGATATGGAGCGTTGTTCGGGGCAAAGTTCTCCATTATAATCCAATGGGACTTATTGTGAGCAAAGTCTCTGCACCTCGGTAGACTGGCCTGCAGCAGAGGTGTGAGTGAGTTTCCATGACGACGGAACTCTGAGGGCCAGAGGGAGAAGCTCCATTGGGATACAATGGCAACTTTCGACGCCCGCTGCAGCGGCTGTGATTAATGTAGGAATCTGAAATTCGCACAGTCACTTCCTCTTAACATTTTTAAATTTTCAAGTGACTTTCAGCCATGTGTCACTTTTCTGTCCCATTTTGGATTTCACATGCTTTCCTATTGGGCCTTTGCTTCCAACAGGATCTGGCATGATGCCCAGACACGACATAATTGGCCAATACAGCACCACCCACATGTGGGAAATGGCGCTACTGACCATTTTGGTCAAATGTTGAGTTCTGGGCCCAGATGTGGTGAGGCTGAGTTGCTAAAGGAGGCCAATCTGACTCATGACCTTTGGTGACCTTTGGTGACATTAAGTATTGGCACCCTTTTTGAGGCACTTCCCAGTACAGGATTTGGACCAAACTGACAGAGTACACTCACCTGGTGATACTGAACACAACCCTGTTAGCGGCTAACTGTTAGCATGTTGCTAACCGGAAGTAGCTCTAGGAAGGTCCTACAAACTTCTGCTTTACAGAGTCTTTACCTCCTTTATACAGAATGCTCCACTATAAATTTGGGCCATGTCACGTAAAGCATCTCCAAGCTAGGAGGTGTCAAACATCCAATGCTTTTCAATGGGGGCGAAACCCCTTATACTCCCTAGAAATGCAGGCCCACATATGGCTACAGTATATTCAAGTTTGAAATTCTACTTCTGCTTTGTTAAATGATTCAGTGTTTAGAATGAGTTAGGAAATGTTTGGTGCCTTACCCTCAGTTTTTTCTTCTTCTAATCATTCAGCTATTGTTCTTTCATGTTCAAATTCTTCAACTCTTTCAAATTCTTCAACTTTTTCAACTTCTTCAACTTTTTCAACTTCTTCAATGCTTTTCAGCTATTTTTTCTCTTCTTCAAAGATCTTCTGCATCTTTTGCTCAATCATTCAGCTATCTGCATTCACAGTGCATTTTCGCAGGAAATGCAAATTTTTCTAGTTACTGTGAATGCAGTAGGCATTCACAGTTCTTGAGATCCTGTTTCTCTTTATTCTTTATTACTGTGAATGCAGTAGGCATTCACAGTTCTTGAGATCCTGTTTCTCTTTATTCTTTATTCTTCTTATCAGTGAGAATGCTATACAGCATTCTCACTTATTGTTTTCCTGTTTTTCTTTATTATCAGTGAGAATGCTATACAGCATTCTCACTTATTGTTTTCCTGTTTTTCTTTATTATTATTATTATTATCAGTGAGAATGCTATACAGCATTCTCACTTATTGTTTTCCTGTTTTTCTTTATTATTATTATCAGTGAGAATGCTATACAGCATTCTCACTTATTGTTTTCCTGTTTTTCTTTATTATTATTATTATTATTATTATTATTATTATTATTATTATTCCGTCGGCGTGTAACTACTCCCACATACTTCAACCGATTTCAACAATTTTGGTGTCAAAACATTCAGCTCCTTCCCGACATTCCTGCTATATCTCATCATTATTCTAACTTTAATACTTTTTAAAATATTTGTACTTTTTGTGCGTACTTTTCTCCCATTGAAATGAATGCAAATTCCTTCAAATTCTTCAAATTTTTCATATTCCTTCAAATTCCTTCAAATTCTTGTAATCATTCTTATTGTTCAAATTGTTCAAATGGTTCAAATGGTTCAAATTTTTCAGATTTTTCAATTTTTTTCAAATTTTTCAAATTTTTTCAAATTTTTCAAATACTTCAAATACTTCAAATTCTTCATATTTTTCAAATTCCTTCTAATTCTTCTGATACAACTGATATTAATACTACAACTACAACAGATACTACTCCTCCTCCTCCTACTACTACTACAACTGATACTACTACTACTCCTACTACTACTACTACTACTACAACTGATACTACTACTACTGATACTACTACTACTACTACTGATACTACTACCACTACTACTACTACTTATGATACTACTGCTGCTACTGCTACTACTACTGATGCTACTGCTGATACTACAACAACTACTACTGATACTACTACTATTACTACTACTAATACAACTACTACTACTACTAGTACTACTGATACTACTACTACTACTACTAGTACTACTGATACTACTACTACTACTACTACTACTACAAATTCCTTTAAATTCCTTCAAATTCTTTAAAAACTGATACTACTACTACTACTGATACTACTACTACTACTACTGATACTACTACTATTACTACTAATAATACCACTACTACTAGTACTACTGATCCTACTACTACTACTACAAATTCCTTCAAATTCCTTCAAATTCTTTAAAAACTGATACTACTACTACTACTGATACTACTACTATTACTGATACTACTACTATTACTACTAATAATACAACTATTAGTACTACTAGTACTACTGATACTACTACTACTACTACTACAAATTCCTTCAAATTCTTCAAATTCCTTCAAATTCTTTAAAAACTAATACTACTACTACTGATACTACTACTACTACTACTACTACTACTACTACTGCTACTACTGATACTACTGATACTACTACAACTGATACTACTACTACTACTACTACAAATGACTTCAAATTGTTCAAATTCTTCAAATTTTTCAAATTCTTCAATGTTTTTCAGCTATTTTTTCTCTTCTGCATGGATCTTCTGAATCTTCTCCTCAAATCATTCTGCAGATTAGCATTCTCACTCGCTGTTGCGTAGGAACAGCTTTTTCTAGTTATTATTATTATTATTATTATTATTCCGTCGGCGTGTAACTACTCCCACATACTTCAACCGATTTCAACAATTTTGGTGTCAAAACGTTCAGCTCCTTCCCGACATTCCTGCTATATCTCATCATTATTCTAACTTTAATACTTTTTAAAATATTTGTACTTTTTGTGCGTACTTTTTTCCCATTGAAATGAATGCAAATTCCTTCAAATTCTTCAAATTTTTGATATTCCTTCAAATTCCTTCAAATTATTTTAATCATTCTTATTGTTCAAATTGTTCAAATGGTTCAAATGGTTCAAATCTTTCAGATTTTTCAAATTTTTTCATATTTTTCAAATTTTTTCAAATTTTTCAAATACTTCAAATTCTTCAAATTTGTCAAATTCTTCAAATTTTTCAAATTCCTTCTAATTCTCCTGATACAACTGATATTAATACTACAACTACAACAGATACTACTCCTACTACTACTACTACTACAACTGATACTACTACTACTGATACTACTACTACTACTACTACTGATACTACTACCACTACTACTACTACTAATGATACTACTGCTGCTACTGCTACTACTACTGATGCTACTGCTGGTACTACAACTACTACTGATACTACTACTATTACTACTACTACTACTACTACTACTAGTACTACTGATACTACTACTACTACTACTACTACTACTACTACAAATTCCTTTAAATTCTGCAAATTCCTTCAAATTCTTTAAAAACTGATACTACTACTACTACTGATACTACTCCTACTACTACTGATACTTCTACTACTACTACTGATACTACTACTACTACTACTACTACTACTGATACTACTACTACTACTGATACTACTACTACTAATGATACTACTGCTGCTACTACTACTACTGATACTACTACTACTACTATTACTACTACTAATACAACTACTACTACTACTAGTACTACTGATACTACTACTACTACTACTACTACAAATTCCTTCAAATTCCTTCAAATTCTTTAAAAACTGATACTGCTACTACTACTGATATTACTATTACTACTACTAATACAACTACTACTACTACTAGTACTACTGATACTACTACTACTACTACTACAAATTCCTTCAAATTCTTCAAATACCTTCAAATTCCTTCAAATTCTTTAAAAACTACTACTGCTACTACTGATACTACTACTACTGATGCTACTGCTGGTACTACAACTATTACTGATACTACTACTACTGATGCTACTGCTGGTACTACAACTACTACTACTACTACTACTAGTACTACTGATACTACTACTACTACTACTACTACAAATTCCTTTAAATTCTGCAAATTCCTTCAAATTCTTTAAAAACTGATACTACTACTACTACTGATACTACTCCTACTACTACTGATACTTCTACTACTACTGATACTTCTACTACTACTACTGATACTACTACTACTACTACTGATACTACTACTACTACTACTAATGATACTACTGCTGCTACTACTACTACTAATGATACTACTGCTGCTACTACTACTACTGATACTACTACTACTACTATTACTACTACTAATACAACTACTACTACTACTAGTACTACTGATACTACTACTACTACTACTACTACAAATTCCTTCAAATTCCTTCAAATTCTTTAAAAACTGATACTGCTACTACTACTGATATTACTACTAATACTACTGATACTACTACTATTACTACGAATAATACAACTACTACTACTACTAGTACTACTGATACTACTACTACTACTACTACTACAAATTCCTTCAAATTCTTTAAAAACTACTACTGCTACTACTGATACTACTACTACTACTGCTACTACTGATACTACTGATACTACTACTACTACTACTGATACTACTACTACTACTGCTACTACTGATACTACTACTACTACTACTGATACTACTACTACTACAAATTACTTCAAATTGTTCAAATTCTTCAAATTTTTCAAATTCTTTAATATTTTTCAGCTATTTTTTCTCTTCTGCATGGATCTTCTGCATCTTCTCAAATCATTCTGCAGATTAGCATTCTCACTCGCTGTTGCGTAGGAACAGCTTTTTCTAGTTATCAGTGAGAATGCTATACAGCATTCTCACTTATTGTTTTCCTGTTTTTCTTTATTATTATTATTATTATTATTATTATTATTATTATTATTATTCCGTCGGCGTGTAACTACTCCCACATACTTCAACCGATTTCAACAATTTTGGTGTCAAAACGTTCAGCTCCTTCCCGACATTCCTGCTATATCTCATCATTATTCTAACTTTAATACTTTTTAAAATATTTGTACTTTTTGTGCGTACTTTTTTCCCATTGAAATGAATGCAAATTCCTTCAAATTCTTCAAATTTTTCATATTCCTTCAAATTCCTTCAAATTCTTTTAATCATTCTTATTGTTCAAATTGTTCAAATGGTTCAAATCTTTCAGATTTTTCAAATTTTTTCATATTTTTCAAATTTTTTCAAATTTTTCATATACTTCAAATACTTCAAATTCTTCAAATTTTTCAAATTCTTCAAATTTTTCAAATTCCTTCTAATTCTTCTGATACAACTGATATTAATACTACAACTACAACAGATACTACTCTTACTACTACTACTACTACTACTACAACTGATACTACTACTACTGATACTACTACTACTACTACTGATACTACTACCACTACTACTACTACTAATGATACTACTGCTGCTACTGCTACTACTACTGATGCTACTGCTGATGCTACAACTACTACTGATACTACTACTATTACTACTACTACTACTAGTACTAATGATACTACTACTACTACCACTACTACTACTACTACTACTACTACAAATTCCTTTAAATTCTGCAAATTCCTTCAAATTCTTTAAAAACTGATACTACTACTACTACTGATACTACTCCTACTACTACTGATACTTCTACTACTACTACTGATACTACTACTACTACTACTACTACTGATACTACTACTACTACTGATACTACTACTACTAATGATACTACTGCCGCTACTGCTACTACTACTGATACTACTATTACTACTACTGATACTACTACTATTACTACTACTAATACAACTACTACTACTACTAGTACTACTGATACTACTACTACTACTACTACTACTACAAATTCCTTCAAATTCCTTCAAATTCTTTAAAAACTGATACTGCTACTACTACTGATATTACTACTAATACTACTGATACTACTACTATTACTACTAATAATACAACTACTACTACTACTAGTAGTACTGATACTACTACTACTACTACTACAAATTCCTTCAAATTCTTCAAATACCTTCAAATTCCTTCAAATTCTTTAAAAACTACTACTACTACTACTGATACTACTACTACTGCTACTATTGATACTACTGATACTACTACTACTGATACTACTACTACTACTACTACTACAAATTACTTCAAATTGTTCAAATTCTTCAAATTTTTCAAATTCTTTAATATTTTTCAGCTATTTTTTCTCTTCTGCATGGATCTTCTGCATCTTTTCCTCAAATCATTCTGCAGATTAGCATTCTCACTCGCTGTTGCGTAGGAACAGCTTTTTCTAGTTATTATTATCAGTGAGAATGCTATACAGCATTCTCACTTATTGTTTTCCTGTTTTTCTTTATTATTATTATTATTATTATTATTATTATTATTATTATTATTCCGTCGGCGTGTAACTACTCCCACATACTTCAACCGATTTCAACAATTTTGGTGTCAAAACGTTCAGCTCCTTCCCGACATTCCTGCTATATCTCATCATTATTCTAACTTTAATACTTTTTAAAATATTTGTACTTTTTGTGCGTACTTTTTTCCCATTGAAATGAATGCAAATTCCTTCAAATTCTTCAAATTTTTGATATTCCTTCAAATTCCTTCAAATTCTTTTAATCATTCTTATTGTTCAAATTGTTCAAATGGTTCAAATCTTTCAGATTTTTCAAATTTTTTTCATATTTTTCAAATTTTTTCAAATTTTTCAAATACTTCAAATACTTCAAATACTTCAAATTCTTCACATTTTTCAAATTCTTCAAATTTTTCAAATTCCTTCTAATTCTTCTGATACAACTGATATTAATACTACAACTACAACAGATACTACTCTTACTACTACTACTACTACAACTGATACTACTACTACTGATACTACTACTACTACTGATACTACTACCACTACTACTACTACTAATGATACTACTGCTGCTACTGCTACTACTACTGATGCTACTGCTGATACTACAACTACTACTGATACTACTACTATTACTACTACTAGTACTACTGATACTAATACTACTACTACTACTACTACTACTACAAATTCCTTTAAATTCTTCAAATTCCTTCAAATTCTTTAAAAACTGATACTACTACTACTACTACTACTGATACTACTCCTACTACTACTGATACTTCTACTACTACTACTGATACTACTACTACTACTACTACTACTACTGATACTACTACTACTACTGATACTACTACTACTAATGATACTACTGCTGCTACTGCTACTACTACTGATACTACTACTACTACTACTGATACTACTACTATTACTACTACTAATACAACTACTACTACTACTAGTACTACTGATACTACTACTACTACTACTACAATACTACAAATTCCTTCAAATTCCTTCAAATTCTTTAAAAACTGATACTGCTACTACTACTGATATTACTACTAATACTACTGATACTACTACTATTACTACTAATAATACAACTACTACTACTACTAGTACTACTGATACTACTACTACTACTACTACTACTACAAATTCCTTTAAATTCTGCAAATTCCTTCAAATTCTTTAAAAACTGATACTACTACTACTACTGATACTACTCCTACTACTACTGATACTTCTACTACTACTACTGATACTACTACTACTACTACTACTACTGATACTACTACTACTACTGATACTACTACTACTAATGATACTACTGCTGCTACTACTACTACTGATACTACTACTACTACTACTATTACTACTACTAATACAACTACTACTACTAGTAGTACTACTGATACTACTACTACTACTACTACTACAAATTCCTTCAAATTCCTTCAAATTCTTTAAAAACTGATACTGCTACTACTACTGATATTACTACTAATACTACTGATACTACTACTATTACTACTAATAATACAACTACTACTACTACTAGTACTACTGATACTACTACTACTACTACTACAAATTCCTTCAAATACCTTCAAATTCCTTCAAATTCTTTAAAAACTACTACTACTACTACTGATACTACTACTACTACTGCTACTACTGATACTACTGATACTACTACTACTACTACTGATACTACTACTACTACTGATACTACTGATACTACTGATACTACTACTACTACTACTGATACTACTACTACTACTACTACAAATTACTTCAAATTGTTCAAATTCTTCAAATTTTTCAAATTCTTTAATATTTTTCAGCTATTTTTTCTCTTCTGCATGGATCTTCTGCATCTTCTCAAATCATTCTGCAGATTAGCATTCTCACTCGCTGTTGCGTAGGAACAGCTTTTTCTAGTTATTATTATTATTATTATTCCGTCGGCGTGTAACTACTCCCACATACTTCAACCGATTTCAACAATTTTGGTGTCAAAACGTTCAGCTCCTTCCCGACATTCCTGCTATATCTCATCATTATTCTAACTTTAATACTTTTTAAAATATTTGTACTTTTGTGCGTACTTTTTTCCCATTGAAATGAATGCAAATTCCTTCAAATTCTTCAAATTTTTGATATTCCTTCAAATTCCTTCAAATTCTTTTAATCATTCTTATTGTTCAAATTGTTCAAATGGTTCAAATGGTTCAAATCTTTCAGATTTTTCAAATTTTTTCATATTTTTCAAATTTTTTCAAATTTTTCAAATACTTCAAATTCTTCAAATTTGTCAAATTCTTCAAATTTTTCAAATTCCTTCTAATTCTCCTGATACAACTGATATTAATACTACAACTACAACAGATACTACTCCTACTACTACTGCTACTACAACTGATACTACTACAACTGATACTACTACTACTACTACTGATAGTACTACCACTACTACTACTACTAATGATACTACTGCTGCTACTGCTACTACTACTGATGCTACTGCTGGTACTACAACTACTACTGATACTACTACTATTACTACTACTACTACTAGTACTACTGATACTACTACTATTACTACTACTACTAGTAGTACTACTGATACTACTACTACTACTACTACTACAAATTCCTTTAAATTCTGCAAATTCCTTCAAATTCTTTAAAAACTGATACTACTACTACTACTGATACTACTCCTACTACTAATGATACTTCTACTACTACTACTGATACTACTACTACTACTACTACTACTGATACTACTACTACTACTGATACTACTACTACTACTGATACTACTGCTGCTACTACTACTACTGATACTACTACTACTACTATTACTACTACTAATACAACTACTACTACTACTAGTACTACTGATACTACTACTACTACTACTACTACAAATTCCTTCAAATTCTTTAAAAACTGATACTGCTACTACTACTGATATTACTACTAATACTACTGATACTACTACTATTACTACTAATAATACAACTACTACTACTAGTAGTACTACTGATACTACTACTACTACTACTACAAATTCCTTCAAATTCTTCAAATACCTTCAAATTCCTTCAAATTCTTTAAAAACTACTACTACTACTACTGATACTACTACTACTACTGCTACTACTGCTACTACTACTACTACTACTGATACTACTACTACTACTACTGCTACTACTGATACTACTGATACTACTACTACTACTACTACTGATACTACTACTACTACTACTACAAATTACTTCAAATTGTTCAAATTCTTCAAATTTTTCAAATTCTTTAATATTTTTCAGCTATTTTTTCTCTTCTGCATGGATCTTCTGCATCTTCTCAAATCATTCTGCAGATTAGCATTCTCACTCGCTGTTGCGTAGGAACAGCTTTTTCTAGTTATTATTATTATCAGTGAGAATGCTATACAGCATTCTCACTTATTGTTTTCCTGTTTTTCTTTATTATCAGTGAGAATGCTATACAGCATTCTCACTTATTGTTTTCCTGTTTTTCTTTATTATTATTATTATTATTCCGTCGGCGTCTAACTACTCCCGCATACTTCAACCAATTTCAACAATTTTGGTGTCAAAACGTTCGGCTCGTTCCCGGCATGCCTGCTATATCTCATGGTTATGCTAACTTTTATACTTTTTAAAATATTTCACTTTTTGTGCGTTTTTGGTTGCTCCCATTGAAATCAATGCAAAATCCTTCAAATTCTTCAAATTTTTCATATTCCTTCAAATTCCTTCAAATTCTTGTAATCATTCTTATTATTCAAATTGTTCAAATGGTTCAAATGGTTGAAATCTTTCAGATTTTTCAAATTTTTTCAAATTTTTCAATTTTTTTCAAATTTTTCAAATATTTCAAATACTTCAAATTCTTCAAATTTTTCAAATTCTTCAAATTTTTCAAATTCCTTCTAATTCTTCTGATACAACTGATATTAATACTACTACTACAACAGATACTACTCTTACTACTACTACTACTACTACTACTACTAATACTACTACTACTACTACTACTACTACTACTACTAGTACTACTGATACTACTACTACTACAAATTCCTTCAAATTCTTCAAATTCTTTAAAAACTGATACTACTACTACTACTGATACTACTCCTACTACTACTGATACTTCTACTACTACTACTGATACTACTGATAATACTACTACTACTGATACTACTACTACTACTACTGATACTACTACTACTACTAATGATACTACTAATGATACTACTGCTGCTACTGCTACTACAACAACTACTACTGCTACTACTACTATTACTACTACTAATACAACTACTACCACTACTAGTACTACTGATACTACTACTACTACTACTACTACTACAAATTCCTTTAAATTCTGTAAATTCCTTCAAATTCTTTAAAAACTGATACTACTAATACTACTGATACTACTCCTACTACTACTGATACTTCTACTACTACTACTGATACTACTACTACTACTACTGATACTACTACTACTGATACTACTACTACTCTTACTACTACTGATACGTCTACTACTACTACTGATACTACTACTACTACTACTACTGATACTACTACTACTACTACTACTACTACTGATACTACTACTACTACTAGTACTACTACTGATACTACTACTACTACTAGTACTACTGATACTACTACTACTACTACTGATACTACTACCACCACTACTGATACTACTACCACTACTACTAATGATACTACTGCTGCTACTGCTACTACTACTGATGCTACTGCTGATACTACAACTACTACTGATACTACTACTATTACTAGTACTACTACTAGTACTACTGATACTACTACTACTACTACTACTACTACTACTACTACTACAAATTCCTTTAAATTCTGCAAATTCCTTCAAATTCTTTAAAAACTGATACTACTACTACTACTGATACTACTCCTACTACTACTGATACTTCTACTACTACTACTGATACTACTACTACTACTACTGATACTACTACTACTACTGATACTACTACTACTAATGATACTACTGCTGCTACTGCTACTACTGCTGCTACTGCTACTACTACTGATACTACTACTACTACTACTGATACTACTATTACTACTACTAATACAACTACTACTACTACTAGTACTACTGATACTACTACTACTACTACTACTACTACTACAAATTCCTTCAAATTCCTTCAAATTCTTTAAAAACTGATACTGCTACTACTACTGATATTACTACTAATACTACTGATACTACTACTATTACTACTAATAATACAACTACTACTACTACTAGTACTACTGATACTACTACTACTACTACAAATTCCTTCAAATTCTTCAAATTCCTTCAAATTCTTTAAAAACTGATACTACTACTACTGCTACTACTACTACAACTACTACTACTGCTACTACTGATACTACTACTACTACTGCTACTACTGATACTACTACTACTTATACTACTACTACTACTACTACTACAAATTACTTCAAATTCTTCAAATTCCTTCAAATTCTTCAAATTCCTTCAAATTCTTTAAAAACTAATACTACTACTACTGATACTACTACTACTACTACTACTACTACTACTGCTACTACTGATACTGCTACTACTGATACTAGTACTACTACTACTAATACTACTACAAATTATTTCAAATTGTTCAAATTCTTCAAATTTTTCTAATTCTTCAATTTTTTTAGCTATTTTTTCTCTTCTGCATTGATCTTCTGCATCTTCTCCTCAAATCATTCTGCAGATTAGCATTCTCACTCGCTGTTGCGTAGGAACAGCTTTTTCTAGTTATTATTATTATTATTATTATTATTCCGTCGGCGTGTAACTACTCCCACATACTTCAACCGATTTCAACAATTTTGGTGTCAAAACGTTCAGCTCCTTCCCGACATTCCTGCTATATCTCATCATTATTCTAACTTTAATACTTTTTAAAATATTTGTACTTTTTGTGCGTACTTTTTTCCCATTGAAATGAATGCAAATTCCTTCAAATTCTTCAAATTTTTCATATTCCTTCAAATTCCTTCAAATTCTTTTAATCATTCTTATTGTTCAAATTGTTCAAATGGTTCAAATCTTTCAGATTTTTCAAATTTTTTCATATTTTTCAAATTTTTTCAAATTTTTCATATACTTCAAATACTTCAAATTCTTCAAATTTTTCAAATTCTTCAAATTTTTCAAATTCCTTCTAATTCTTCTGATACAACTGATATTAATACTACAACTACAACAGATACTACTCTTACTACTACTACTACTACTACTACAACTGATACTACTACTACTGATACTACTACTACTACTACTGATACTACTACCACTACTACTACTACTAATGATACTACTGCTGCTACTGCTACTACTACTGATGCTACTGCTGATGCTACAACTACTACTGATACTACTACTATTACTACTACTACTACTAGTACTAATGATACTACTACTACTACCACTACTACTACTACTACTACTACTACAAATTCCTTTAAATTCTGCAAATTCCTTCAAATTCTTTAAAAACTGATACTACTACTACTACTGATACTACTCCTACTACTACTGATACTTCTACTACTACTACTGATACTACTACTACTACTACTACTACTACTGATACTACTACTACTACTGATACTACTACTACTAATGATACTACTGCCGCTACTGCTACTACTACTGATACTACTATTACTACTACTGATACTACTACTATTACTACTACTAATACAACTACTACTACTACTAGTACTACTGATACTACTACTACTACTACTACTACTACAAATTCCTTCAAATTCCTTCAAATTCTTTAAAAACTGATACTGCTACTACTACTGATATTACTACTAATACTACTGATACTACTACTATTACTACTAATAATACAACTACTACTACTACTAGTAGTACTGATACTACTACTACTACTACTACAAATTCCTTCAAATTCTTCAAATACCTTCAAATTCCTTCAAATTCTTTAAAAACTACTACTACTACTACTGATACTACTACTACTGCTACTATTGATACTACTGATACTACTACTACTGATACTACTACTACTACTACTACTACAAATTACTTCAAATTGTTCAAATTCTTCAAATTTTTCAAATTCTTTAATATTTTTCAGCTATTTTTTCTCTTCTGCATGGATCTTCTGCATCTTTTCCTCAAATCATTCTGCAGATTAGCATTCTCACTCGCTGTTGCGTAGGAACAGCTTTTTCTAGTTATTATCAGTGAGAATGCTATACAGCATTCTCACTTATTGTTTTCCTGTTTTTCTTTATTATTATTATTATTATTATTATTATTATTATTATTATTCCGTCGGCGTGTAACTACTCCCACATACTTCAACCGATTTCAACAATTTTGGTGTCAAAACGTTCAGCTCCTTCCCGACATTCCTGCTATATCTCATCATTATTCTAACTTTAATACTTTTTAAAATATTTGTACTTTTTGTGCGTACTTTTTTCCCATTGAAATGAATGCAAATTCCTTCAAATTCTTCAAATTTTTGATATTCCTTCAAATTCCTTCAAATTCTTTTAATCATTCTTATTGTTCAAATTGTTCAAATGGTTCAAATGGTTCAAATCTTTCAGATTTTTCAAATTTTTTCATATTTTTCAAATTTTTTCAAATTTTTCAAATACTTCAAATACTTCAAATTCTTCAAATTTGTCAAATTCTTCAAATTTTTCAAATTCCTTCTAATTCTCCTGATACAACTGATATTAATACTACAACTACAACAGATACTACTCCTACTACTACTACTACTACAACTGATACTACTACAACTGATACTACTACTACTGATACTACTACTACTACTACTGATACTACTACTACCACTACTACTACTACTAATGATACTACTGCTGCTACTGCTACTACTACTGATGCTACTGCTGGTACTACAACTACTACTGATACTACTACTATTACTACTACTACTAGTACTACTGATACTACTACTACTACTACTACTACTACAAATTCCTTTAAATTCTGCAAATTCCTTCAAATTCTTTAAAAACTGATACTACTACTACTACTGATACTACTCCTACTACTACTGATACTTCTACTACTACTGATACTACTACTACTACTACTACTACTGATACTACTACTACTACTGATACTACTACTACTAATGATACTACTGCTGCTACTACTACTACTGATACTACTACTACTACTATTACTACTACTAATACAACTACTACTACTACTAGTACTACTGATACTACTACTACTACTACTACTACAAATTCCTTCAAATTCCTTCAAATTCTTTAAAAACTGATACTGCTACTACTACTGATATTACTACTAATAATACTGATACTACTACTATTACTACTAATAATACAACTACTACTACTACTAGTACTACTGATACTACTACTACTACTACAAATTCCTTCAAATTCTTCAAATACCTTCAAATTCCTTCAAATTCTTTAAAAACTACTACTACTACTACTGATACTACTACTACTACTGCTACTACTGATACTACTGATACTACTACTACTACTACTGATACTACTACTGCTACTACTGATACTACTGCTACTACTGATACTACTGATACTACTACTACTACTACTGATACTACAAATTACTTCAAATTGTTCAAATTCTTCAAATTTTTCAAATTCTTTAATATTTTTCAGCTATTTTTTCTCTTCTGCATGGATCTTCTGCATCTTCTCAAATCATTCTGCAGATTAGCATTCTCACTCGCTGTTGCGTAGGAACAGCTTTTTCTAGTTATTATTATCAGTGAGAATGCTATACAGCATTCTCACTTATTGTTTTCCTGTTTTTCTTTATTATTATTATCAGTGAGAATGCTATACAGCATTCTCACTTATTGTTTTCCTGTTTTTCTTTATTATTATTATTATTATTATTATTATTATTATTATTATTATTCCGTCGGCGTGTAACTACTCCCACATACTTCAACCGATTTCAACAATTTTGGTGTCAAAACGTTCAGCTCCTTCCCGACATTCCTGCTATATCTCATCATTATTCTAACTTTAATACTTTTTAAAATATTTGTACTTTTTGTGCGTACTTTTTTCCCATTGAAATGAATGCAAATCCCTTCAAATTCTTCAAATTTTTCATATTCCTTCAAATTCCTTCAAATTCTTTTAATCATTCTTATTGTTCAAATTGTTCAAATGGTTCAAATCTTTCAGATTTTTCAAATTTTTTCATATTTTTCAAATTTTTTCAAATTTTTCAAATACTTCAAATACTTCAAATTCTTCAAATTTTTCAAATTCTTCAAATTTTTCAAATTCCTTCTAATTCTTCTGATACAACTGATATTAATACTACAACTACAACAGATACTACTCTTACTACTACTACTACTACTACAACTGATACTACTACTACTGATACTAC